>CM067087.1:40688589-41243589 GCA_034008185.1 Gorsachius magnificus
TGGGTGTGGGTGCCCACCACCACCCACACCAAATGGCCTGGGGGTGGTCACAGGAGGAGGATTTGGGTGCTGCCTTCCCTGCTCCCAGCTCTGGCGGGGACCCTAACAGCGCATCTCGCTTTCCCAGTTGCATCTGATACTTTAGAGGTCACCTTGCTGAGCAAAAACTCGCCTCCCAGGCTGGTTTATGTAATTATCAAGGAAAAAAAAATACCCGAAGGATTCCCTATCTGTGTGGCCCCAATGATGCTCGCTGTTCAGGGAGTCCCCCCAAAGTGGGGGACCCAAGGGGTCTGGGAGCACAGAGGGGAGACGGGCAGATCCAGGGCAGGTATACCCAGTATTACATATACTCAGTACTTATATTTAAAGAGGCTAAGTGCTTGTTATTCTTACGTGAGCCATTGCCAGCTCTTGGGCTGCTCCCCATGTGCCTGAACACTTGAGCATTTTGTGTCTCCCTTACGCTTTGCTGCTCGGTAAGGCAGGGTTTGTGCTTTAAGGTTGTAGTCACCTAAATCCCAGAGAGGATTGCATTAATAATTCCTTTTTTTCTCACCTGTGCTGGGGACCTGTATACATACTTAAGCAGAAAAAGTCAGTTTGGGATAAACAGTCTCAACACATCTTTCAGTAGAAATGCATTTTAATGTATTCCTATAAAAATAACACTTCCAAAGCTTTAGCATGGAAATCGGGCTTCATTTGGATTTTTTTTTTCATCTGCATAAGGAAGCTGAATGATAAACTGAAACCTATTTTCATTTTTATCATCATTGTGCAGGACCAGAGCATTTTACTCCAACGATAAGAGACAGTACCTTTCCCGAGGCCTATAACCAGCCAGGCGTAGCAGGTGGGGGTGGCTGCCCGCTGGGGGGGCTTTGGGCTCAGTGGGTGCTGCAGTTGCCCAGTTATTGTCCTTATACACAAAGTTAGTTAGAAATATGGGTGTTCTTTGCTCATTTTTTTATTTCAGTAGCATTAGCTGTGTTATGCATTTCTGATCCGTGAAAACTTGTTTTTTCCAGAGCCTGGGCTATTCTGCAGGAAATCAAGAGTTTCAGTTTAAATACACAGTAAACACACATCTTTAAAGCTAACTTTGCTTGTACTCAAAGAAATGTGATGTGTATATAAAAAAACCCAAACAAACCAACACTGATTAATCTTTTTTTAAGGGAAAGAGCAGGATTCTTCTAACGGAACCTACTCTTTTCGTTTTGTTTTTAACCAGGGTCTGATCAAAGCAGCTGGAGTGTTAGCAGTAGGCACACTCTTTGCTTTCTGACTCCTGCTCAAGGTTCATCTTCCACGCTCGCTGTGAGCAATGAGCTAACCGATACATTTTTAATGAAGATGTGGGAGCGCTTGCGTATCTATCACACCAGGCCCTTGGCAAGTGCGAGCAGGCAGATAGGGAGCACGGAATTTCCCCCCCCCCCCCCTTAGCAGCATTGGAGCCTGACCCCTCCCTCACACAGCGATCATTCCTTCGTCTTGCCCAAATCACACTGAATTTTCCAGCTTGGGGCTTCAACCCTCCTGCCCCCCTTATGGAGATATTAGGCATAATTTTACATTCTGGAGGATTTTGTGTGAGCCACGTGAGCTTTGACCCATCCATCAAATGAGTAGCACGTGATTTCATACGTAGCTGGTGTGTAGGTCTCGAAAAACGCGGGGAAAAGTTGTGCTGTAGATTAAAGGGACGTCGTGGCAAGCTGGCAAAAGTAATGGCACAGCCTCTTCTTCTGCATCACTTTCCATGGGATGTTTTGTAAGGTCAGATAAGCAGGGCAGGAGCGATGCCTGCCAGGGTGAGGACGTGCTGCCTGACCAGTGCCCTGTATGGGACCTGCTGCTTCCCCAGCTCACTGCCACCTCTTTGTTCCAGTAGCTTAGGAAATATGTATTCCTAATATGCATACATATAAAATATATATAGGAAATAATATTCCTAAGCCAGAGGAATATCCAGTTAAATCCACACACTGTTTCCACCACAGGGTATTTTTTCCTTGAAGCAGTGGTCATAAAGAAATAATGCCCCAAGTTTTTCCTAATAATAGCTCAGAGTCGTCTGCTGAGCCTAAACTTCATGTCAATCTAATACTTCTAATTTTTTTTTTTTCTAATTTTGACTTGTATGATGCTAAATGCTGAAGCACAAACTTAGGAAGGGCTTTGTTCCCCAAATTACATGTTTTGGCAGCATCATAAATTTTTTCCAATTTGTCCAATGGTGGCTTTGGAAAATGAACTCAGTTTTGCAAAGAGCTTCAGGTTTCAATAAAACCATGTATTTTGGTAGCACAGGATCTTACTTCTGCTTCCCTGAGTGGGTCCATGTGCCAGTCTCAGGTCTGCACGCCCACCCCTGCTGTCCCCCCGGGGAGAGGGGGCTCCAGCACCTGCCCTGGTCTTGCTTGCTCAGGAGCACAGTAGGCTCTGAGCCAGTTAACCCTATTTTAAAGCTGTTTAATCCCAAGGAGCCTGAATTTTGGTAGAGTGAATTTTTGTCAGCAAAAACGTCTCATAGTAACAGATTATTTTGGTTTTTTTCTAGGGACATGGGTCACTTTTGGAGGCCAGATCTCAGACGAGGTAAGTAATGCTTGGTGTAAGTACAATGCATGATGTAAAAACCAATATGAGATATTTTTAAATGAAACCATGGCTACCAAAATCAGAGGAGCCTGTTACTGTACGAGGAAATGGCAGAGTTACTACGCAAAGCAATTCAAAGTTTGTGCTTCTGCTACAAAAAAACCTTAATGAATCTGACATTTCCAGAGATTGACTTTAATAAAAAACCCATCTATCCCTTAAAGTGATCTTCTTTTCTGTGCTGTTTGGAGTGATATTTCTGTCCCTACCCTTGGCAGTGGCACTGTTCCTGGAGCAGAAACTGGAAACTATTTTTGCATCATGTATGTAATCAGTAACAGTCATAAATACAGGCAGGGGCCTGGCTTACAAGGAGCTGCCGGATGATTTATATTTTACATAGTAAGATGAAACAAATGAAAATGAGTTTCGGTTTCCTACGCATTCTTGCTCGTACCAGATGGCTCTTAATCTTGGTTAATAATCCTCCTGAGCGCTGGGCAGCACGTGGGTTTCCTTCCGTCTCAGGTATGCTGCGGATGCTCGCCACCAAAAGGAGAGCAACCTCCCGGCAGCCTTCCCTCTAGTACTGTGGCAGAAACCCCAAAATAACTTTTGCAGCAGTAAAATGTCCCAGGAGTCTGAATTCAATGGGAGTTTTTTGCTTCTTTTTAAGTCACTTGATCTTTGGTGGTGTTTCTTCTGCTGCCAGCGGATCACTGAGTTCATCCGTGGTTCTTAGTGTTGCAGGCTGAAGCGAGACAACTTGTTTCAGCTATGAATTTGCTCCCTGGCTCTCCTGCCCTCCTTGTTTAGAATAAATCAATGCAAAGAGTTCATGCATGGAAAAAGAGCACTTAAACACCTCATCGTCCGTGGGGGATGCCTACCCAAAGGATGTTGGCCATGCATAGGTGCCCTGGCCAGGTGCCCTTCCCCCCAAAGCGGATAGCCCCCTCAGGGTGCAGAATCCCCCCCAGGCAGCAGCAGGACTCCTGGGGCTCTGATGGGGATCACATGAAATGACCTTCAGCTCTTTAAATACCCGGTGAACTGCAGGACAGCCTGTTGGGTAGCCAAAAAAAAAAATCAAACTCTTCCCATGGAAATATCCTTTCTGTATGAGGCAGCACAGATTTGCAGAGTATCTTCTATAACCCTGTTAAATTCTTGGCTGCTTTCCTATTAGAAAGCCCAGGACTTCCCTATGAGAAGAGATTAATTCCTCCCAGGATGAGTTAAAGGGAAGTTAATATAAATCTGTGTTTTGCTGCAGCTTGGGCCAGCACATGAGCCCCTGGGTGCCCTGCCGAAGCATCTCGCCCCCTGGCAGGTGATGCTCACACCCCTCCCAGCCCCACTGAAGCCCCTTTGCTGCACCTTCAGGGGCTTTTTCCTGCTGGAGGAGCTGCTGGCCACTGGGGATTTGGTCTGCCACCCCTCATCTCTCTGTCTCTGCTTCCCCAAGGTGGCCGAGCAGCTGATGACCATCGCCTACGAGAGCGGCGTCAACCTGTTTGACACAGCCGAGGTGTACGCGGCTGGCAAGTGAGTGCCCAGCGTCCCACTCTGCTTTTCTGGGTCTTCTCCATGTGGCTCTGCTCCTCCTTGTGTCACAGTCAGTCACGATGGATAGGGTGGTGTTTGGGAATCCCTCTTCTCCCTGAGGGGCACAGAAAAAAACTTTATTTTTGGAGCACTCTTTTTTTTTTTAAAAAAAAAAAAAAAAAATCAAAACCAACCCCCTTTGCACTCAGCTGGAGCCTGAAATGTATCACTTGTGCCACTTGCTGTTGGCACAGGGAGAAAAATGTCCTAAATAAATGAAGTCAGTGTGCATCTTAATGGTGATGAATGGCCTGTGCCAGTGACAGCTCCCAAGAGCAGCTCCCGGCGCAGGGAACCGCTCTGGCTGCAACAGAGCTAATGCTCTTAGTGTTGCTGTGGGATTGGGGAAGAAAAAACCCATCCGTCCGTAATATATTTGTCTTTGGCTGATTTATACGGCTTTGTATTAAGTGTAAAAGGTGGATTGGGACATCACATCCCTGGTGTGGGGATGAAGTGGCTCTGCCTTTCCAGAGCAGGTTCAAGCTGATGTAGGGCACGGACAGTGCAGGTCTATCCCTGGGAGGAGTGGGTGGGCGGGCAAGATGTTTTGTATCAATGGAGGGGACCCGTCCCAGCTGGTGCTGGGTCACCGTCCCCTGTGGATGGGAGAGCCGCACAGTAAGAGTGGCTCTGCAGGCTGGTGTCCAGGTGGCATTGTCCAGGGGAGTCGGGGTAGCTGGCGGCTGCGGTGGTGTACCTGGCGCTCAGCATCCTCCTGTCTCCCCTCACCTGGGGTTCTCTCTCTTGTGCAGGGCTGAAGTCATCCTGGGAAACATCCTGAAGAAGAAGGGCTGGAGGTACTGTACCACCAGATGATACTCCTGGCCACCTGCAAACCAGTTGGACCCCTGGGCATATGTGAATCCTGCTTTTTAAAAATGATGCATGTTAGGCACTGCTGGCCCAGGAGCGGGAGCTTGTGGGTGCAGGGGCTGTGCACAGAGCAGCCAGCCAGGGCTCCTGCAGCAGCCAGACGTTTCAAGGACCAAATAAAAATGCCCTCCTGTTTTTTGGGCAGTGCATGCTGGCTTCATGAGGCTGCCATCGTCAGCCTGCAGTGCTGCCCCGACTCTTGCATGAGACCATCGTCTCTGTGCAGAGCACAGTTAACACAACTTCTGAGCATATCCATCATCTCTTCCCTGCACGGTGTACAGAGACAGATTATTCGTGTGCCAGCATCCTTATCTGTATACATAAGGCTGTGCATTAAGAATGCAAAGCTGTGATGGGCCTTCATCTTGGGTAGCCTAGTAGGAGATGATACCTAATTTAAATGATGCACATTAGCATAAGTTGTGTAGTTTTAAGAGCATTTACATAATCTTTAAAGACCTCCTGTGTGTGTCATATTCAGCCTTCAACTGAAGAGTGGGTCCTGCCGGTGCTTTCTCTAAAATCAGTATCCCCTGTGCTAGGGGGATGATAACTCAGTGAGAAATTTTCTGGGTACTGAGGAAGAAAAAAAACCAAACCTGAGTCTAGCAAAAGCTGGAGAAATTTTGTTACGCATGTACAGTTATGCAGCAAGGTAGTTTGCGAATTATAAATCTTTGATTTAATATCACATGGGAATTCATAGATTAATTCAGTGAATGTATCGCTCTTGGAGTTTTAGTAACTCTGGGAAAACTGCCTGATAATGAGAAGCACCAGACTTGGATACCGGGAGCGAATAGCGCTGTAGTCCTTGGTTAAGGGGTCTGGAGATTGCTTACTCCACAATTAAAAAATGTATCTTTATTTTTGGTCACTTCACTTGAATCAGCTTAGGTTTTTGGGCACCAGCCTATGGTCACTGCCTGCCTGCAGCGGACCTGAGCATGGGAGAAGTGGCCTGTTGTAAAAAGGATGGTCGTGATGTGTGAGCCTAGGGCTGCGAAACCAGGCACGGCGGCTGCTGCTTGAAACCAGAGTACTGCCGCTGACTGTCGATGGGCAGCACCCTGCTTGGTTACTTACCTTATAATTTTTTTTTTTTAACAATAATAATTTTTCTGTTGTGTTTGCAGGAGGTCCAGTCTGGTCATAACAACAAAACTGTACTGGGGTGGAAAGTAAGTCTCACATTTACTCGTAATGGTGTTTGCCTCTGCATGCTTTTCCCTTTCACAGCCGTAACCAGGTGGAGATTAACGGCACCTGGGAGGGGTGGTTTGTTGCTGTCATTTTCTTTCTCCTCATCTTGCCAAGTCTTTTAAGGAGTCAGAGCTTGGCAGAGGTGGCAGCCCCCAGCAGAGGCTGGGGTGCCATGCCTGGTGTGCTCCCACCCTGAGCAGGGCTGCGGCTCTGGGGGGTGTAACGAGTTCCGAAATTGCAGCCGATGTCAATGAAGCCTCAGCGCTGGGCGGTTGGCCAGGGCACAGCCCCATCCCTGCACTGCCTGGCCTTGCTGCCCTAAGCATCCTTACCCCTTTGCTTAGGAATGGCAGACAGTAGCTTTGCAGTCAGGCAATGCCCATAGCAGGGCTGTTACTGTGTTAATTTAACAGTGGTATTACACATCCCAGGTGCTGTTATCTTTGAGACTGGGAACCCAAATGAGGTTCAGGGTCTCTGTTTTATAAGCTCTAACTTTATTTTTGGGATGTTTAAACCAGAATACAAAATTAGTGCTCCCCAATTGTTAGCACCTCAGATGTCACAGCCACGTGCCTGTTTTTCCTTTTGCAGAGCTGAAACGGAAAGAGGGCTTTCGCGAAAACACATCATTGAAGGTATGTGTTGCATGGGGCAGGGGTCCTTCTGTGCCTGAGTGCCCTGGCATGGGCAAATGCTCTCCCATGAGCCAGGTCTGCTTGACCCTGGCGCTCGCTGCTCTTTCGCACCAGCCCTGCGTGGGGTGTTTCCCAGACGTGGCTGTGAAGGGCCCAAAATGCACCAAAAGGTTGTCTGACTTCTCTCAAAAAGTGCGGGCAAATGCCTTGCACACACAAAGCCTCTACCACACCTCTGTGCAGCAATAACCTTTGGTTTTTTGCTATAATAAGCAAGCGTGTTGTCCTTGGCTGGCTGCGTGTGTGTCGCTTGCAGATTTATTGCTTATCTGCAGCAATCAGGGTTTGCCATGCCAGGGTTTCATTGCTCACATTTCAGGTAGCTTTGCATCATCGTCCTCAAGGATGGCCCCAATCCCAACTGCCGTGAGATGACAGGAGGCAGGAAGGCTCAGTGGGTCTGGAGCTGCTCTGCTGGCACCCCCGGGCTCCTTCCCAGGGGGGCCGGGGCATTTGGTGGCAGCGCAGCCTCCATTGGTGGAGCAAGGAGTGATGAGGATGTGGGGCATGATGTCAGCTGGCAGAAATAGCCTCTGGAGGGGTGCCAGGTCCCATCCACTGTGCAGCTGGATGGGAAAGGCTGTGGCTTGCTCTCAGTGCTCCTGCTTCTCTGGTGCTCAATTTTTGTCTATGTCCCCACACCCATCTCCTTGCATCTGGTCCCGCATCCCACCGACTGATGCCATTGCCTTATGCCCAACCTTACTCATCCATCAGGATTTATTCACCCACGTCTTTGCTGTGTCTAACGCATGCTCCTCGTCTTCCTTCCAATTGCTTTTTTGTTCTCTCAGATACATGGGAGTGAGAGCACATATGTTTTTGCTATACGAACAAGTGTATTTCCCTGGATCTGGCTCTTCTCGGAGGGCTGTTGGGTGTTGGGTCAGGCACTCAGGCATAATTGTAACTTGTACAGGACTTTACACGCAGGACACAAATAGAGCAGCACCCATAAAAAGACACATTTATGTCACATTAAGAATCAGCAGTGTCAGGCATGACCTTGTCCCAGTGAGAGGTCCCTGCCTGGGCTGGCTCCCGGCAGGGGCTGGAGCAGACCCCAAAAACCCTCCAGGAGGACCCTGGGGCTGACGGGCCCCCACTGAGCAGATTGCGAGCAGGTCCCAGACCTAGAAAAGCAGCCAGCAGCCCGGGGGCCTGAGCCTGTCTTCTACATAAATCCTGAGTAAAAATAGCATGGCTTTGGAGAAAAGCTGCATAATGCCGTGGAAGGGGGTTATTGGGGGTGTCCAGCTCCTCAGGGGGCCAGGAAGCCTCTGGGACAGAAAGGGAGCATCAGGCTTGGTACCTGTGCTTCAGGTCTCTGCAGAGGGATTCGCACCGCCCGCCTCTTGTTGCTGTTTGACCCACTTCTGTCTGCTGCCACCGAGGGACGTGCAAAATGTGTTCCCTGAGTTACTAGGAAATTATATGCTCTGTGCCAAAGTCCTCAGGGGAGCCCAGGGCAGCGGGCCGTGCTGCTCCCCGGGGAGCGGCTGCTCCTCGCCGCCGGGTGATGCTGATGCTGGCCTAGGGAATCCAGGGCTGAAGCCCCAGGGGAGCAGCACCCTCCATAAACCAACACACTGCAGTGATGAAAAGTGATTCTCTTTATTGCACTGTGTATGCTGGGGTAATTAGCCTCCTCTTTGATTTATGAGATAAGCCCTAATTGTTTACAGCGGTGGTTGGTTAAGCTAATGCTTGCTGCCAAGACAAATTAGAAAAGAAAAATTTGGGCTCATCTATATTACTAGCATGCGGCAATGTCGGTAGTTTGATGGTGTGGGGGGACTAGCCTGTTCGCAGTTCACGCCGCAGAACGGGCGGGAGGTATGCTTTGATCTTTGCTTATCAGAAGATAGCATCCACATGCAAAAAAATCAGGTTTGCCTGCCAGGAACGGCAGGTTTAACTTGCATTTGGCTGTCTGCATGTTTTAGCACCAGAATCTGCAATGGCCCATTTGTCACAACTTTCAGCAACCAGGGTTTGTTCTGTATACATTTGTAACACAGATTATATGGAAAATATTATTACTATATTTACATAATGTACCACTCACCTGGGATGTCAATGCTACCCGCACCACAGCCTGGCTAATGCTGTCCCAAGCGGGTGAGGTGGAATGAACGTGGCCATCAGCAAACTGGGTGAGCAGAGCAGCCTCCTCCCGGCAGTGCAGATCTGGTCACCCTCCATCTCAAAGGAGCTATTTCTCGGTGATAAGGAGCATCACCAGAGCATGGTCAGTTTTGCCTCATAGTAACCAGTTGATACGTCTAGGAGTGTCCTGGAGAATTTTCATTATTTAGTATTTGCAGGATTCAGCTACATTAGGATATACTTTCATAATAAGGTAATGCTGGAAAAAGTTTTTTAGCAACATTTGATTGAACTTTCATTTGAATAACCCCCCCATGAGGTGCTTGGGGACCTTGCAGCCATGTCATGGGTGGTCCAAACCCATCCATTTGCCATTTCTTGTGGAGCTACTTCACGAAATGATAGAAAAATACTGGCAGCAGTTAAAATAACTTCACAGAAAACATAGCAAATAACATTAAGGTCAATGTTAGCTATTTTCTAGAAACACATTTGGCAAAAATGGCCATTTTTTTCATCCTGAATTTCAGAGAACACTTTCAGACTGCTCTCTTTTGGCTCATTCTTCATGAACATTCATAAAAACATTTTGTTCCTGGGAAGAGTCATAGAAAATAAGTGTTAGAAATCCTCTTCTTTCTCTCTCTCTCTCTCTCTCTCTCTCACACACACATATATATATATGTAGGCTTTTGATGCCATTTCCCATCAGATCCTTATGGAGAAGCTGTTGAAGCCTGGGCAGTCCTGAACAGTAGCTGCAAACTGGTGTTTTGTCTTGCTATGTGATGCACTGGTGGGCACAGCTTGCCTACCCTGCAGAGGGGGTAAAGCCCCCCGTGGTGCTTTATCTGCCCATCACAACATATCTGACCAAGTGCCGTCATACTCCCATCCAGGCCTGTGTTTCTGGAAGCCCCCCCTGGCGTAGGGCTTTGTTAGGCAGGACAGGACCAACGCTGTGCGCTCTGAGCTTGCACAGAAAGGCTCTGTGATGTGATTTAGATTAAATTAACTCTGAGCAGAAGCAAAGCGCTGAAGTTGGTCCCTGGCAGCTGCCTCCTGACGGGCTGGCCATGGACACGCTTGGTAACCGGTGTCTGTTCCAATCCAAATCTCAGCCTAATTAAAAAATAAAACAAATTCTTGTGGAAGGGGGGGAACTGTGCATGCAGCCAAACTGGTTTTCTTCTTAATATGGCTGCATAGGTGTGGGACAACACTAGGCAGCATCCTTCTCATATGCTATATGGTGTTGTGTGTGTATATATGGTAGATGTGTATATAAATATGGGGAGCTCTGTTTTTCCTAATAGTTTTCCTAATAGCTCTGCACTGCTGCGCTCCTGCCTCTCTCTGACCGTGCAAGTTCTTGTCTCTGCTTTGCTTTTTTCCAGGGCTAAAGGCTTCTCTGCAGAGGCTGCAGCTGGAGTATGTGGATGTCGTCTTTGCAAACCGGCCAGACAATAATACGCCCATGGAAGGTTAGTGGACGCTTGAATTAAAGATTTTAACATGACTAAACCTGGCTTACAGGCTTAGATCGATGATAGTAGGAAATGAAAAACGTTTTTTTCATTAGATATTCAGGTGGGGCAGCTTAAATATGAAATACCTCATTCATGATATCCTGGAGCCCTATATATTTACACTTCAGTGAAATGATTTTCTATCTTTTGAAAGGAAATTGAAGTTTTCTTTATGTCTGGTGGTGGCTTTAATGTTGTTTCATTATTTCCTTTCCTGGATTCTTTCAGATAAAGTGAATTTATGTTTGCATTTAAGGCAGGTCTTTTTGTCAAATGAAACCTGGATATCCCTGAACCTGGTGCAGTCAGCTCTAGAGAGGGGAGCGTGCCAGCGTTGCCGTCCCCATCCTTGTCCACGTCCCCTGGGCTGCCCAGATAGCACATGCTTCTCCCAGTGCTAAAACAGGAGGGTGTGATCCAATACATGGTCAGAAACAAGAAATAATTGGCAAGCTTAGGGTTTGTTGCTCCAAGTGCATGAGCAGCACAAGCTGAGATGCAGCGTCTCTGGTGGGCTCAGCCTCGGTGCTGCAGCCGCCCACCCCTCGGTCCTGGTGGGAAATGGTCCTTGCTAAATGCAGTGAGGGGGGAACGAATTTAGGAACTTGCAAGACCTGTGAATATCTGCACGCTTTAATTATGTTTCATTGCTGATAGCTATATATTCATGTTTGGTACATGGCCATAGAGCCCAGTTATCCAGGAACCTTCATCATTAAGTTTTGGGGTCAGTGGCCTATTTAATGGGCACGAGTTCCCATTCCTTCTCTTTTCCCATCAGAGTTAACACCACCATTCACACTGTAGCAGAAGATTAATTTCACAGCTAAATAAAAAATAGCAAGGAGAAAGACTTGCAGGCTGCAGAAGCTGTCATGGATGTGTACATGTAAATCAAATAAACCTGGAGCTTGACAGGCCCCTCCCGAAACTCCTGGCTTGACTTTCAGCAGTCGTGATGCCCATTTTCTTAACAAGTGTGGGGCTGGGCAACCCAGTGTGAACCGTGGGTGGATGGCAGTGCTGCTACCGTGGCCAACCAGTGCCAGCAGCTGTGGGTTCAGGGAACTGGCCTGGGACTTTAAGACCAGTCCAGATTTTGTAGTAGTGGATGAGGCCAATGAATGTGACATGTTGTGTCTTGGAGGGAGAAATGACCTCTCTGCTCAGTCAATTGTCAGCTAATGAGGCAGTACAAAATATATTTCCCATGCCTGCGCAGCGCAGCTGATCTCAGATGTTTACAGCTTTTAAGATGCCACAGATACTGTTAGCAATGCTGGAGCTTGGCATTAAGATATAAACTGTGGTGCTTGGTGAGATTTTGAGTGGGGTGAAAAAAGGGACATTTTTATTATGAATGGTGTGGTGTTGATTCTTTCTATGTACTTCATGCTTTTTTTATGGTTCACCTACTAAGCCACTTCTATCCCAGAGCATCTGTTGAACCATCTGTCAGTTCTGCGCTATCTGGCATGCACAATAAGTGCTGAGCTACCTCCACAAGACGTACAATCCTTATGCCTTACATGCCTGTGCTTTTCTCACGAGCAAATAGCCACTTCCGATGGAGAGCGATTTGTAGGCAACCTTAAAACGTTCCCTGCTCGTGCCACTCATGCCAACACGTGAGGGTCCTGCTTGAGCAAACAGTGTGGCTGTATGCCATAAGGTACAACCAAATAGCTAAAAAGATAAAGCTTGAATGTTCATTTTGTTTTCTTTGCTTGCTGCGTGCAGGCAGGTGAGGTTTCGCCGTTAGCGCTCGGGGTCCTCCGGCCGCTGTGATGTGTGTGTCTGTGAGCCTCAGCAGCAACGGGTCAGCAATTTAGAAATACTCATCTGGTCCACCCCAGCCAGAGCAGACTCGCTTCCCACTCCCCCAGGCTGGTTACAGCCCAGCTCAGGCTGTCTTAGGAGGCGTGGGTAAAGGAGATCTAATAAGAAGAGATGAGAGTTTAATACAGATTTCTTTATTGTAGGTGACTCCGGTCCCCAAAGCGGCAGGCAAAGCTCGCTTAATCTAAAGATCTGAAACATATTTACCTTTCTCAAAAGTCACAGAGCAAATTAAAAAAGCTTTTCATCATAAAAGCAATGCAATATTAGCTTCAAGGAACATCTGGAGATGAGTACCCTGCACAAAGCTCTTTGCATAACCCTGCAGCCAGGTCCCTGGCCAGGACAGCCATGTCCCTCCTTGCCCCAACCCGGTCTCGGCTCTGCTGTCTGCAGGCGATCCTGCCCCCGGGCAGCTCTGCTGTCACACGGTCCCCCCGAACGGGGACCTCGGGAGATGGGTGATGGGAAGGATCCGTGCTTCTCTCCTGAATTTCTGTGAGTTTCATGCCTCGTTAGTCAGGCTGGAGATCTGATCCCCCCAACTGTGCTAGCAGATGCTTTTCTTCATCCCAAGTGGCTTTTCCAGCAGACGAGCAGGGCAGCTCTGGATGCAGGGAGAGGGTCCCCTGGTGAGACACACCCCCCCCCATTGTCACTGTGCCAGGGGACCAGGCACCCACTGCATGGCCAGCCCCGGCAAGCAGGTGGGGAAGGTGATGTGGTTCCTATCATGAAACTTCAAGCTACTTCAAAATTATTATTATGCTGCTGGAGGCTGTTTTCCAGATTTTGAAACATTGGTTTATGTTGGAAAAAAAGATCTCCCCTTCTTAAGTGATACAATTTCTTCCATCCAGCTGGTAGACTGAGCAGTCCAGGCACGTGCTCTCCACAAACCATCCCATCACCATACCCATGGGAGCAGTCTCTGGTAAATGAGAGTATATATACACATATATATTTATATTTGGTTGTTGTTTTTTTTTTTTTTTTTCTGAGTTGACATCAGTTTTTCTTGAAAGGAGTAGATGTGGGAGAAATGAAAACAACTATGGACCGCAATGTGTAAGAGGCATATGATGAAATTCTTATCAAAATTCCTAAATGGTAGTGTGGCAAAAATAGAAAACTAAACCCAGTGAGAAGCTGGCCCTGCCGAGGAGGGAGGGATCGCTGCACAGCTGCCTGTCGCACACAGCACGCCAGTGTAGCTGCTGGATAATGGGGCATTTTGTTGGATTAGTACATGCCTGAGGAAAAAAAAAAATGCTTAGAAATAGAGAGAAGTGTGGCTTTGGCCAAAATGAAGAAAAGAAAACCCTACCTGGCATTTGAACTTTCCTCTTCATTAGGGGAAAAAACCTCCTCAAGCCAATGTTTCCCTGGAGAGGAAATCTTCCTTTTCAGTGGGCAGGCAGAAGCCCAGCACAAGAGGCACAGTCCCTCTTGTACAGCCCTCCGAGGTTATAAATGGAGACTTCTTCATCTTTAGCTGCTTGTCACTGCCTGCAGAAGAAATCTCACAATAACACCAAGATTGGCAGTGTAATCTCTCCTCTGCCAAGCTCCTTTTTTTGCTTTCCATAAATAGGATGAAAATCCACATGATATAAAAGGCAGCTCATCTTGATCTTGAGACAGTGATGCCCAGAGTCATCGTCCAAGTAACAGCAGACACCCCAAGGGATGCAATAAACACCCGGGGCTTCTCCACGCAGCCCTGCATCCAACGGGAGTCACTTCACTATAGTTCGATGGGTCAGAAATTCATGGTGTAGATGTGGGCTATCGGTTCCTTGCTGCTTTTCCAAGGGAAAGAGCCCACTGGGATGTGGCAGCGCCTGCAGACTGTGAGGTGTCTTGTGCAGCACTGGGAGTGCTGACTGAGCACTACTTGCTTTTGCTTCTTGGAGTGAGTTTTGCTCATTTTTGCCTGTTTAAATGATGTGCTGTTAGCGGCCAGCGTAGTGCCAGTGCCCTGGCAGCCACTTCTCGGCTCCAAAGGGCAGGGAGTGCCGAAGCTCAGTAAGAAATATGAATTTATTACTGCAGTTGGGGCAACTATTTATGCTCTCCTGAGGACTGTGTCCCCAGGGCTGCAGACCCTGCCAGTCCCCAGACCCTCCCACCCTGGAGACCCCTCTCAGGCCCCAGCTCCTCCTGCTGCAGCGATGTGATGGGCACTGCCTGGGTGCCCTGCAATACTGTGTACCCAGCAGGCTGCTCCCAGGGAGAAACCAGGCTTAAAAATGAGCTGCAAACAGTAAGCAGGGGCTATTTTCCTTACAGCATTAGCAAGGCATCCTACTAGGCTCTGTAACCTCCTGGGCAACCACGAGGGATGGAAAATTCTTTTCTCCTTTTCTCGTGAACTAAATTTTATGATGGGTTTTCTACCCTGCCGCCCCGCAGAAGGCAGGGCTGCTCAGCAGAGGTCTGGTAGATGGAAATTAAAGACCTTGGCCAGGTGCCTTGCAGGCTTCCATCTTCCCAAAGGAAGACAAGGACCATGGGGACTGTTGTGCTAAGGAGCTGCAAGGGGTCTTGCAGAAGGGCAGCCTGCTCCTCCCATGGGGCCCTCAGCGGAGCAGGGTTCAGTTATCCAGTTTTGTAATTTTATCCCTGGCATCCTAATATTTCTAGTAAAAAGAAGCAGGACCTAATATATGCATTAAGTAAACAATTTTTTAAATAAATTTAAATTTTTAGTGTATTTTTCGACTGTGCTGCCCTCTTGTGTTAAACTTTAAAAGAAGTATTACCATAAGGCAGTGGTAGGTAATAGCCAGTTGGTAAAAGCAGTTTTTAAACAAGTGCAGGATAAAATTCTTTACACTCACACTGTCAATGCTTTTTCACCCATGCTCGAGCAAGAGAACACAGCAGAAAGTGTTTAATGCAAAGCTGTTCAGGCTTGTCGGCGTACTTGGCATTTATAAGTGGCTTTGGGAGGATTTGCTGCTGAAAAATTGGCCTCTGTGCAGTTCTCATCCTTCTTTTTCCTCCCCCTTTAGAAATTGTCCGAGCGATGACACATGTAATAAATCAAGGCATGGCGATGTACTGGGGAACATCACGCTGGAGTGCTATGGAGATCATGGTAAAGTCGATTTTGGGGAAAGCGTTGACACTTGGTAATTCTGCTTCCAGGCTGCAGAGTCTGCCAAAAGCCATGCTGGGAGCTGGACCACAAATGTGTCTGGGCTGGGGATGTTTGTGTTTTACTGCATCCAGCATATTTTCACCTAGAAAAACTTTAAAACTTGTTCCAGAACAAGCCTAATGTTAATTAGGAGGAGATGGACTGATCTAGTGGTTTGGGGGTTTGGGTGTCTTGGCTTGTTTAATTGGGGTTTATTTAATTTTCGTTGTATTTGGATGACTTTTGGTGAAGCACCTGTTTGATGTCTGTGCCCATGGCTGCTGATGCCCTGTTTAAGCTGTGGCTCGCGGCAGCAGCTCTGTGACCCGCGGGGCTGTGGGAGCTGCTGCTGCGGTGGGAATGGTCCCCACACTGGGGAGAAGCCCCCGCAGGCAGCACCGCTCTGCACGTGGCATGTCCAGAGGTACAGATGGGAAATACAAATGCTCAGCCACAGGGACCTCATAACAGGCTTTACCTGAAATAAAAACAGATTGAGTGAGCCACTGTCCTAACAACTCATCCTTAATGCTTTGTCAAAAGCATTTGTTGTTGCCTAGAGAGGTGGTAGATGCCCCATCCCTGGAAACATTCAAGGTCAGGTTGGACGGGGCTCTGAGCAACCTGATCCCATTGAAGATTGTCCCTGCTCACTGCAGGGGGGTTGGACTGGATGGCCTTTAAAAGGTCCCTTCCACCCCAAACCATTCTGTGATTCTAAGAGTGCTCCAGGAGGATCCTGCTGGTCCCTGCTTTTTGCAGTGGGGTCAAAACCAGCTTGGCACCAACCATCCCAGCTGGGAAGCTGTTTGGCCTGAAGCAGCTTTGGGCTGGAGGAGGCAGAAGGTGGGCACGTGCCCCTCTGCGGCGGGCGCAGGAGCAGCGGGGAAGCAGCGCAGGTGGGGATGGGGCCACGTTTCTGCCTCTGCACGGTGGCGTTCATCGGGATGTGCATGGCCTTGCTAAGGGATAGTGAAACTTGAGCTCGTTGGCACCTGTACAGTCGAGGAGTGTTGGCTGGTAGGTTATGACCCGCAAGATACTTTTATGTAATGAAGTATTTTATCTACTAATTTCTTTTCTCCAGGAAGCCTACTCTGTAGCCAGGCAGTTTAACATGATACCACCTGTGTGCGAACAAGCTGAATACCACCTTTTCCAAAGAGAGAAAGTGGAGGTTCAGCTGCCAGAATTATATCATAAAATAGGTAAGTCTGAGACTGCTGTGCCTTTCAGTTTTGCAGAAATACAGAGCAGATGGGAACATGGGCTCTAGAGTGGAACAACATTCTCCTTCCCCGAATCTGAAGGAGACAGACAAGTATCTACCTAATGACCTAAAAGAAAAACTGGCTTACCATGCCTCTGATAGAAATAGGTGCTAATTGCCATGGCTGCTGCTTACTTTTTGAGACTCAAGGCAGCACGGGTGTAGGAGATGCCTGGGCTGAGAAGCAGAAGTTTGGGTACTTTGCTGCAGCAGGAGCCAGGCCAGGGCTGGAGGCTCTCACAGTAAGGTTTTGGATGAATAAGATCATTGGTGTCTTCCTTAATGGCATCAGCAGCATCTTCCTGAAGGTCACTGACTGATCATCACTGACAGTGGCAATAGAAACAAGCAGCAATTTTTCTTTTTCTTTTTTTTTTTTTTTAACTGAATGCTGTACTCTTTTATACAACTCTGATTTCTCCCAGTCCCCTAAAATCTCCCTCTCTGCTTTCTCTGCAGGGGTCGGAGCAATGACATGGTCTCCGCTAGCCTGTGGGATCATCTCAGGGAAATATGGCAATGGGGTCCCTGAAACCTCAAGGGCTGCACTAAAGGTATTTTTTTTTTGTTGCACGTTTGAGAAAAGTAGATGTGCTGGTTTTGTGAGGACAGGAAAATAACAAAGGGAAAAGAGAGCCCGCATGAGAAGGCTGGCCTGCATGCTGCTGTATTGATAGATCAGCTCGGTTTCTCTGGCAACCACACTCCAAAATGCGGGAGAATCTAGGTTATAAAGATGCTTCAGGTTCCCCACCACAGTGAGCTGATGTCTGGGGCTGGCTGTGGGGCAGCACAGGACTGGAGCCCGGCTCTGCAGAAGGATGCTGTTGCCACCCTTACATTGCCTGGACATTGTCAACAAGAAGGCACAAGCCCAGGGTTTCTGTTGTGCTTGATGCTCCCAGCGGATGTTAATCAATACAGCAGCTGTGACTTCAAAACCTCTTAACCACCACACGCACTAGGTAAAACAGGCTTGGATGTGATTTTTCCGCCCACCTTTCCCTGGGCACCAGCCTACCAGGCAACGAGTGTGTGGCGGGGGAGCCCAGCCCCACAGCATCCCTTTGGGGAGCCCTGCAGGTGGGGCAGAACCCTAGCACCCTGTGAAACTGGTGGGTCCTCGGTGTCCTGCCCTTCGCTGGGCAGGGCAGCAGCCCCCTCTAACAGGTCTAGCATTGCGGTGTCACCACAGCACTTGGTTTCTCCCAGTACTATCCTGATTTTACTCTCATTGGGTGTTATGGGGTCTCCTCCCATATTGTGCCTGTGGCAGGCATATTATTTAATGGTTTGAAAAATGGCAGAGCATTAAAATGTCATGGATTTGGGAAAAAACCCAACCCAAATGGTATTTGAGGCTCTGTATCAGCTGATGGGCAAAAGCCAACGCCGCCTGACAAGTGCCAGCAGACTGAAGTACGTCCCCGTGATGGCTTTTGCTCAGCACGGTGCTTTTTAAAGGGAAGATGCAGTCTACACTGACTTGCTTACAAAGGGCAGCATTTTCAAATGTGGTATTTCATTGCATTTGGGATTTTTTTTCCAAAATAAAATATTATTAACATTTGGCAAAGGCTAGCTAAGAAGGTAGCGTTGCAGAGATCCAAATTAAATTGGTGAGAGTGAAGCAGAATGAAGTTTCAAGTCTGGAGCTGGGAGAACTGAAATCTCAGCTTTGCTTAATTAATTTTCTAATCTTCAGTAGTAATAGTAAAGTTTGAACAAGACCAGATGTTCTCAATTTTTTTTTGGTGGTTGGGCTGTCAGAATCTTCTCAAGTTGCCTAATATTTCACTTTTTTCCACTCTGTGATGGGGATCCAGTGGTGCAAAAATGAAACTGAGGAGGTTCCAGACTGAGTCCATTGGTTGAATAAAGCCAGAGAGATACAGACGTAGGCTCTCACAGGAGGCATCCCAGTCCTGTTGTAATTGCTTTGGGTAGCAAAGCATTGTGTTATTCAGCCTCAGTTCCCTCCTAGGTCGGATAAGGCTTTTTAAGAGCCGTTAATAATTGCCTCAAACTTTTCATTGTGGAAGAGTAAAGCTAATGGTCGATTGCAATGTAACTCATCTCCAGTGCTACCAGTGGCTGAAAGAGAAAATCATAAGCGAGGAAGGCAGGAAGCAGCAGGTGAAGCTGAAAGACCTGTCGCCCATCGCCGAGCGCCTTGGCTGCACGCTGCCGCAGCTGGCCGTCGGTAGGTGATGGGGTGGGAGACATCGACCCTTGCACCTTTGCCTGTGGCTGTTGTCACAAGCACATTGCCTAGCTTGTGTCCTTGGAGTGCGAAGGGCAACGCTCTGAAGTGCGGACAAGATGTTTGTGCCTTCTGGGTTGTTGAGAGATGAGTCCAGGCGAAACCTTGACAAGCCCCTGAAGCTGCAGGTGCTCTGTTAGTGATGCCATCATTTGTTTAGGTATCAGCAATGGCTAGGTAAATGGTAACACAGAAAAAGATGTGTTGTCTTTCAAATGGGACAAAGGATGGCTTTGTCTTTGCCTGTATCTATAGATCTATTTATTATTACTTAAATGATTATTTGTTATTGGGGGGGTTACGGAACAAATGCCAGAAAAGCAGGAAGACTGAAGATGGGCAACGTGACACCCTGTTAGGTGTTGATTGTGTTAATGCATTTCAAGCAACACAGTAAAAGAACAAAACAAAACATGCTGCAGGGTATTAAAATGCCATGTATTGCTCTTGAGGTAACCCCATGTCTGTTAGCTTCATACAAAATAACTTTTTTTTTTTCTCCTGAGAAGTAAAGTTAAAAATTACTTGAAATAAGATTGTTTCCAGCATCATCATCTGGCTTTGATTGACAAGGGGGCTAGTGTATCTTAGGCTACCTATGTGGGTCCAACCCATGCCTGTTTCTCTGAACGGCCCCTCCCTGGGTGGAAGCCATCAGCTGTTTGGTGTGCTGGGCTGACGGACACAGGAGAATGCTGGGTTTTAAAAAGAGAGTTTATTTTTCTTTTTAAATAATTATCTTTGTGCTGCTGAGAGCCAAGGCTGAAAAATACCACAAGTGTTTGTTAGAAAAATGATCCCTGGTTCAAATAGCCAAGAGGTGAATCCCTGTGATTGGTGATAGGAAAACCCCAAACCCCACAGTTATGACCACTGCTGGCCCAGGGACCGGGGTCAGGCAGGATGCTGGAAGATCTGCTATGTGGCTTATCTGATCCGTGCATCTTCCTCCTGGTAGTACTGGAGGAGCAAAGTGAAGTTTGAGACAAATAATGTTGTCATTATTTTTCAAATAGAGATAGAAGCTCTGACAAACATTAGGATCTGGACTAATGTGTGTTGTGAAGCCTATGTTCCTGGCCATCTTTGATGACCATCTTGTGACTTTATTCCCAGCATGGTGCCTGAGAAATGAGGGGGTGAGCTCCGTTCTTCTAGGATCTTCCAACCCGGAGCAGCTGATAGAGAACCTCGGAGCCATACAGGCAAGTGGAGGTGGCACCTGAACAGAGGTGGGGTGTTAGCTACTGCCCAGCTCCCTTTGGGGGTAACATCAGCATACCTTGAGGCTAGCACACTCTCTCTTAACATAGTTTTAATACTTTGTATTTTGTTTCAGGCATCTTCCAGTTCTAGTTATGCACATTAATTAGACCTACGGTGTATCACCATGACTTACCACCATTTCTGGTAGTTATAGCTGTATCCAGCAACAAGAGAGTGGCATCAGCAGGTTTAATGTGTCTGAAAAAGCAAGTGACCTGATTCCAGGACACACCGTAATATATTCTGCACCAAGCCTTCCACAGGGCACGTGTTGCTTGCACCCACCTTAATAATTCTCTGTTGCTTTTCACAATAAGAGCTTCCTCTGATGTTCTTGCCACCAGCTCACTTTCCACTGCAGCCAAGTAATAGTGTGCTTATAAATTTTAGGAGCACTTCTGTAATTGTCTCTCAGGGTAAAGATACTACAGTAGTTTTTCCCTTAAGGGAGAAAGGTATTAGATGAATATTTAAATATCCGTCACACAAAAAAACCCCAGAGGAAACATTATTTGATAAAATGTAGATTTAAATTTGGAAAAACCTTTAAGGGAAGCTTGATTAAACATCAACTTTCTTCTACCCCTAGGTCCTTCCAAAGATGACATCCCATATTGTAAACGAAATAGATAATATTCTGGGAAACAAGCCCTACAGCAAGAAGGACTACAGATCATAATGCGATGCATGACTTACCTGGACTGCATGGTTTAAAAAGTGCTCTGTACAGAAGTACAGCCCTGAGTTAATATCTGGTCATGAGAATCATTCAGCAGCTTGCTGCTCGGTGTCTACTGTCACTGGATCCTTCAAGATGTGTGCTGTTGCTACTAATTGCAGTGAAATTTAAAAGCACAGTTGATCTCTCTTCTAACCAAGAATAATCTTGTATTTTCTTACCTTTGACTGAATTCATTAATTTTTACTTTACTCTTAGCACCTCATGCTTGTGCTGTGAAAAAACACTTGTAAAGCAAAAAATAATTTATAACCTTCAGGTACTTGGTAATTAAAGAAGGATGTACAGATCTATTTTTTCAATGAAGAAAAGCCAGATACAACTTAAGGTTTTAATAAAACCACATTTGGGAAATCTCAACTATAAAGTTTCTTCAGGTTAACAGATAGAAGGGGCAAGCTCAAATTTTCCATTTTCTTTTTTATGCTGAATATATGCTTTAGATTTCATTTGTAGTTGAATAAAGGCTAAAAGACAGAGAATTAGTTAGAAATTAGATAGCTCAACTCCTAACTATATAATTATTTCAGCTGTGGAGTGCTCCTGGGAAGTATTTCTGAGTACAAGCCAGAAGAGCAGTTAGAAAACCCAAACGTGCATGTCAGGTTAACAAAAACAACAGCTGTTTGCAAAATTCTAATCCTACATAAATCTTAAACCAAGAAATCCATGATAAAATGTTGGGGTTTGTATCTATAGAAACCTGCCTCTACTTCTGCCTGCTTGTAGACATAGCTATTGCAAATTTCAATATTCATGAGCTTTTAAGGATATAGGTACTTATATATAATAAATAGCTGCTGAAAAACACCAGAAAAAATCAGGTACGTATTTTGGTGGAAGGTCACATTTGCTTTAACTTGTTCTGGAATCGGGCATAAGTAAATGCATAGTATTTTTAAGACACACTTGAAACAGGTAGGTTTTTTGGTGAGCATTTTATCCCTCTACAGGAGTTGATAGTAAGCACTTATATATTAATTTGCCCACCTCAAGAACCATGTCATCTTTTACCATGAGTTTGCTTTGTAAAAACGCACCTATGATTTCGGTTAAATGTTTCTCACTCGTATTTAATCATGTACTTTGGGCACATACTTCCTAGGGGGTACAGCTATGTACAGTATTTGTAGGACCCTTGTATTCCAGTCCCTTTAACTCCAGGGTATCTGCAGCGCGTGCGCAGCCTTCAGTGGGCCATGTGAACAGATACCAATACTTGAGTTGTCTTCTCCTGTATTTAATCCAATGAGATATGGTATGTGTAAATGAACTTAGCTGCTGTATATCCAGAAACGCAGTCTGACTTTGACATCTGCTTGGACACAATAAAAGCATTTTGTGCATCTAATTTTATACTTAGAGACCTGTTACTAAGAGCGAGGCTGATTTTTTGAAACAGCAATGGTTTGTGTTGAAAGTGGGTATGTATCGTTCCACAGGGAAACGCTAATTTTCAGCTGTACGTGGGTCGGGCAAGGGCCAGAGGAGTAGGTACAGCCGGGGAGCGAAGGTCTGGTCTGGTCTGGCTGCACGTCTTGGAGAAGGTACTGGTAGAAGTTAGCCTCCTAAGGCAGACATCAGCCCTATATAACATTTTGGCCTGAAATGAAACACAATGTGAACGTCCTCCTGATAGTTCACTGCAATCCCACTGCAGTTCAGTCACCAGGCTCTCCAAAATGACACTGGGCTGGTCGGTCACAGCTGGCTGAGGTGGAGACCACTGCCGAAGCACTTCTCACCTCCCTGGTATTATTGCCACTGCTCTGGGCCATGTCCCATTACTTTGCAGCATTAGCTGTGAAAATTGAACTATTTAAATATTCTAAAATCTACTTCACAGTCAGCACTAAGGCTTTGACCATTATAGTTAACAGCTCTATTATTTTAACAGTGTAATTGTTTTCCCAGTAGCAGACTAGTTCCTTTTCTTGCCTCTGGAGGTAATGTTCTCCTTTCTTCTCAGACACATGGGAATCCAACAATGTATTAAAAATATATTAATTCACTTTTTTTTTTTAAATTTAAAACGAGATGGCATTGTCCCTCACTTAGAGCAAAAGCTTAAAAGTCAGCTTGCCTGATGTTCTGAGGGCAATGGGATGCTAGGCCTAGCTTTAGGCTAGCCTTCAGTGTTCTGCTGAAGAAACAGCTTGTAGTGGGCATTGCAAGGGAAAAAAACAACCAACTGGCCAACCTCAAAAGCAAACAAAAATAATAATAACACACACACACAACAAACCCTCAGGGCTTTTCTGTGAAGAAGTCCACAGAAAAGACCAGGCTTTCTGTAGAAAACAACCCAACCAACCCACCCACCCGCTTTTGTTTCAGGCTGTCACTGCTGCAAAGTTCTCTCCAGAAAAATTCTGACATGCGCTATGTATGCTCCAGGCCCCAGCAACTGTCAATACCAAAAAACCCTCAGGTAAGATGAAAAGCTGCTAATAAAAGACTCAGCGAACTGACAGTAATAGCAGAAGAAAGCGCTGCTTCAAATCACTTTTCTCTAAATGGCAGCATTCCTGGAAAATACGCCTGCCACTTTCCAAAACGCCCTCTAGGTCAGTCCTATCCCTACGAATGCTGACAAGTAAAATGAGTGTATTTGCATTGTCTGTTCATGTGTCTGAATGTAAGTACTGTGTACTGTTGGTAGGAGCTGAGCACATCACCAGTGACCAACAAAACAGCAATGCTGAAGTCCCGTTGCTTACAGAGAGGTCAACTTGGCCTCGTGTTTGATTCTGACCTTTTATAGAAGCTTGTTAGAAATTTGTTTTACTTAAACTAAAATACATTATGAATTTTATCCTTCATAGTAAGTGATAGGCCAAGGAAAGTAAAATTATGCAATGCAGAAAGGCGCCTTTCAGTAGTGAATAAGCAGGCCAAAGCAATAAAGTAAAAATCCATACTTTGAGGGGGGAAAAAAAAAAAAAAAACCTACATTAATTTGAAAAGCGTTAAAATGACTGACCAGAAAAGTGATTTCAATGGCAGCTCTGAAGTGCACCAAACCCACTGAAATTTTCATGACGTAAGCACATGAAGAGTATTACCTAAACCGGGAAGTAAAGTAAAAGTAAATTATGCAGTGGAGAGTTGAGATTGAAGTCCCTCATCCAACCCCAATCCCAAAGGATGCTGAAGAGAGTATTGTAATAGTCAGCAGGCACTGGGTAATTGTGAGACTGTCCTTGTTGCCTTTGTCAGAAATAGACTTTACAAACTCAGCATACTCTAAGGCAAGCCAGATACACAGTCTCCTGCATTTCAGAATCTTCATTTTACTACATAAATATATATACATGTGTATATATATACACATAAATATAAATCTTACTGAAGTAAAGATTAGCAAAGTAATTGTTACATTAAATCTGATTATGAGCTTTCTCTTCCTTCCCTGTTTAGGATTCCAAAATTGTAATGGCAAAATCTTTAACTTCTACAGTATGATTCCATTAATAGAGTTACATCTGCTTCACTGATAGCATGAAAAAAGCAAAAGGGTTGTCTGATAAACCCGTTATAAGAAGCCAGCTAAAGCATTTTTGTTAAGCTGTGCCAGGAAAACTGGCAGGGTGTGGGGTTTTTTTTTTTGTATTTACAACTTTAGAGATGAATGGAAAAAAAAGTACATTCAAACCACTTAAAAAGTACTTTTCTAGGACACATAGTTTATGTTTTTTCCTGATTCCAAGTTACTTAAAAATGAGGAGTATTTCCCATGAAAACAATACATGTGCTGACTTGTAGAAGACTCATCTGTTCTAGAACCAGACAGAGTTGACAAACCTACAACCCACTGCTTATCCCTAAAAATACCTTTTTTTTTTTTAAATTAAGAACGGAAATACAAGGAATTAAATGACAAAAAAGCCTCCTTTTTATTAAAACTTTTCAAGTTACAATGATAAATGGTGGATTGTCACTTTTTATGATCAGCGCATTTGGCTGATTATACCAGTCACCAAACTTACAGAGGAATTCTGCTACAGGTTTTAAATACAACTGTTTGTGCTGCTGCGTAGCAGCCCCTTACAGTGTACTTGTCTAATAATCTGTAGTACCATCACACCTTTGCAGTGCTTCAGAAAAGTTACGTTTGGTAACTGCTGACACATTTCCTTTGCTAAGTAAAAAAAATTAATTAATTCAGTTATTGAATAATACCATGTAAAGATACCAAAAGTAAATATAATTCAATTATTTTGGAGTCAAACCCTCCCCCCCATACCCTTAAGCAGTCACACTATAAAAAAAAAAGTATTCCTGTTCTACCCTTAAACTTTTATATGGCAGTTGAACCTTCTCGGGGAAATTGCTGTGGGGTTTTTTTGTCTATTTGGATCCTGTAGATAGCAGAGCAATCAGTCCAGATGAAGCACTTATAGAAAGGATATAGTTTCTGCAGGGAAAAGGTTAAGGACGCTTACTTGCAAAGATACCACTTCTTATGTACAGAGCATTTAGTGGAAGTTTTACGAAAAACACGGAATTGAAATAGTCTTTCTCTGTAGGAGTTTTAAAATCGCAACACTGTAACCTGAAATACAGCTTACAATCAAGGCTGTTAGCAGGACACTGAAAAATGTACTTAACTTCAAAATTAACACAGCAGTAAAGTGCAGCCTGTTCTCTTAAAAGTAGTCATAAATATTGTTAAATACCACAGCTCTTTAATTAACATTTGCGGCCCCAACTGGCAGTACTTATTTACTTAAGTAACAAAAAATTGTACTTGTGATGTTACTGAAACTAAACAATCCTGTAATGTCAGAGCACCTGGCGACTAACAGGGATGGAGTGTCTCTGTGTGAACACGAGCTGCCTCCTCATTCCACAATTACAACTGAAACAGCAAAGCCATAAGAATTCTGTGTGTTGTCCAAGTGATATCCTTAAAATATCTCATGTCAGATGTTAAACTTCTAGGTGATCGGGAGATTTTTTTTTTTTGTAATCTCTATTTTTACGTTACAGTGTTTCTAAGTTGAGGTACTATAATGAACTGCACATGTCAACAGAATAATCTCATGACCACCGTGACAAATATAGCTGCTAATGACACCAAATAGGAGCAGGACTCCGTTAATAAAGGATACACAGTGGGGTTGAAGTTCTTCAGCACAAAAAATGAAGCAATGATGACCAAGACCAGAAAGAGAGTATTGTTGTAGAAGATGGAAAAAGTTGTGGCTTCATAATCTGCAACTTCATTTTTCTTCCACAGAATTCTAGGAACAAGTAGAGACATTAGTTCAGGCATGTTTAAACCCACCGTTATGGAGTGATTGACACCCAGAGGTATAGTAAACCATACACTGCTGCTCTTGTTATAGCCAGCTTCTACAAGACTGAACGCAGCAACAACTACCAGTGAACTCATTAGTTGAGGACAAAACCCTGCATATACCATGCATTTGTACACTTAAGTGACTTACGCTTGTTTTCCTACCAGACATGTCAAACCTAGCCCATTATAAATAATACTTTTTGTGAGTTTGTATCAGTTAGATGCTACCAGTGTGCCTGGCAATTAGAAGGGAATCTACGGCTTTTTGCTCCAAAGAACCGACAAGTTCACAACCTTGCGTCTTGTACATAACAGGCATCTAGTCTAATACTAAGTGCTTCCTGATACACTCATCAGGCATAGCCTGGATATTAGCACGAGCTATTCAGTTGGAAATCTGCCTACTGACACGTGCCAGTTATAACCATGAGGGGTAACATGCGCAACCAGTGATTAGCAGTGCAGTCCAGCAGCATATGGAAATGCTACGCTGAAGGAACTCGCATGTCACTACGCAAAATATATTGCCCTAGCCTGTCCTTAAGAAAAGGAGCTTTTCTTATTTCTGAAGACACCTGTGATGCTTGTGCTTCAGTGCTTTATTAGAAGGCCTGTACAATACGTTGTTTTGCTTTGCAGCTCGGACGGAGAGGCTGCCTTATAGGACCTTATTGATAAAGGTTTCAACGTTTGAGACCTTTTATTGATAACTTGCCTGAGAAAGGCTTTATAGATGAACAAAGAGCTGATAGTACAGCTTCTACTTACCAAAATACACGTCAAAAAAATAATGGCCAAGCAACAGTCCCTAATACCCTATCTAGAGCCTTAAAGATACTAGGCAGTATTACAACAAGGGGGAACAAGTAGAGAACAAGGAGGATTACCTTTCATCCTTCTCCTTACGAGACATCTTCCTGTTGTCTGCCTCAGACAGCTTGCGAGTAACTTCTTTGGAAACAGCGTCTTCTCTTTTCTGTGCTACTCTGTAGGAAACACCATTTAAGTCGAAAAATGAAAACAAAAAACCACAGAGTCACAGGGAAGTTGTATGTACACAGTGAAGAATAATACTTTGCCAAGACACTGTATGGTTTTGCCAAGTTGAAGGGACAAGTACTAATCAAATTACTAAAAGTATTAGTCAAATATAGTTTGTGGCAATACCCACTGACAATGAAGGCAGTTTTTCTGTTTCACTTAGCTGACAAGGCTAGTTTATTCCACAATTACAAGAAAGACGACAAAAACCAATTACTCCAAAGTACTTCCATTTTATATGGAATTATCTTGTAACATTTCAGACATTCTTATTCATTAAAACAAATGTTGTAAACGCTGGTTTTGTTAAATTATTTAATAAATTCGACTTCAAATAGCCATCAAACTTACTTGTGTTTGAGAACAAACTTGACATTCTTATACGCAAAAGCTACTAGATAGGTACTGATGAGGGTCATCACGCTATACAGGACTGCAGACTGAACAAGATCCATATGCCATATCCTCCAGTAAAGCCCTTAAAAGAAAAAAAAAAAAAAAAAAAAGACATTTTGAGTGGTTTCTCTCTCCAAGAAAAATGTCCCCACAGGAGTCCTACGCAGCTTACTAGCTCTGTAATTTGGCAGTGCCTCTGCCAGACCAAAGCCAGTTCATGCAAAATCACTTGGGGGTCTCCAAACCACATTAAAAAATACTTTCTAACGGAGAAATCTGGTTTGCTTTTGGCCGAAAAGGGCCTTATGAGACCACATCAAACTCGGCTGAGAAGCAGCCCAGCCCAGCCTGCCAGCTTCACGCCGTGCTGACGCTGACACGTCAGTGTTCGACCAGCAGCTCGTCCATCTTTACAAACCACAGAACAAGCGCCCTGCCCGCTGTTCCAAGCGGGACTGGCTTCGAAGCTGGCTCTAACACGGCACGGAGACAGCCAAGATAATCCCGCCTAGGGTCGGCCTGAAGCCGGACAGGCCCGGGGCAAGGTGCCCCTGCCCCCGCCCGGGGCCCGGGGCCCGGGGGGTTCGGGGGCCCCCCCCCCCCCCCCCCGGGCCTCCGCTCCCCCTCGGGGCCTGCCGCTCCCCCCTCCCGGGCCTCCGCCGCCCCCCCCCCGCCGCTCACAGATGGGGATGGCGGGACGATGAAGGCGTTGCCGAAGAAAGGGCGGAGGGCGGAGCGGGGGGGCTGCGGCTGAAGTCCTGCAGGAGCAGATCCTCCTCCGACTGCTGCCGCCCGCCGGGGCCACCCTTGGGAGCCATGGCGGAACGCGGACCCTGGCACCGTCAGCGCACGGCGACTGCTTCCGGGTCAGGCCGCCAGCGGGGCGGGGGGGCCCGTCCCACCGTACTTCCGGGGGGCGGTGGCGCCCCGGCCCTTGGGCCGTTGCTGCCGTTACGGCCCCGGCCGCGCAGGCGCTGCGCCCCCCGGCGGGTCCTGGCCCCACCGGCCCCGAGCCCGCCCCGATGTGCCGCCGCCGCCGCCGAGCCCGCCCGCCACCGGCGCCGCGGCCCAGCGCACGGGAGGCCGCCGGCCTGCGGGAGCGCGGGTGCCGGTGGCTCCCGGGGGCCGCCGGAGGACGCGCTCCCTCCCGGGCTGCCGTGGCGGCTGGAGCTGTAGCCGTTTGACGCGGGGAAGGAGCGAAGCACCCCGGGAGTCGGCATGTTTCCCCTTAGATTTTTCTTACCGGGAAGAAAACTCCAGCTCCCACAGAATTAGTGCGATTCTTAACGCATTCCAGTCTAGTTATACATCTGTTGTTTTAACTTTACGAAGTGTTCCCCAATCTCTCCCTCCTGCCCCAGCTTGGGATGCTGAGGAAAGTGGTCCCACAGCTTTTTTTTTTAACGGTCCATCTGCAGTTGGTGCTAACAGCATGTGGGAGCCTGCCGAAATCTGGGGGGTGAACAGTAGTGTCTTGCTTGAAAGCACGGAGGGCTTCCAGCTGTGGTACAGCTGTAGGGACGTCCTGATGGCCTGGGGTGACTAGCACTCTTTGTCTCCTGGGACAGCATTTTTTTTCCTTACTATTTGAAATGTTTTTTGAGGAAACTATTCAACAAAGTGTGTATCTTTTAAAAATGTAATTAAAAGTCATTCTTCCCGCTGACTTCCACCCAATTACTAATATTCTTTGCTTGCAAGAAAAGAAATGAGGTGCACGCAATAAGGAAGTGCTAGCTGGAAATGAAGTTAAATTTATAGGATCAAAAATAACGATTCATTACGATCGAGTTTTATAAGACATTTAAGTGCAGTAGGACTCTGCTGTTTAACCTTGTAATAAATTTCCAAGACCGAACTGAGAGTGGATTTTCATGATTCAAAATGTATTGAATGTAGTGTGCTAGCAGAATGGTATCGCTAATGTCGTATTATCTACAGGCAACTATGGAAGTTATGAGTTTGCTGGCGAGACCTTCCTTCTTGGCTTGGAAACACGTCTACAGCAGGCATTCCCAAGCTGGGGTAGCCGATGCATCAGCCCATCAAATGAAGCATGGGACCTCTGAGTACCAGCAGAAACACCCGTGAGTACTGATCAATCACAGCAGTGGCAGCCGAACCCATGTTCCACAGCCAGGGGCCCAGCTTTCCCCCCTCCTCCACCCCTTGCTCCTCATCACATGGGCAGTGATACCCGCCTGTGTTCAGGAGTAATGCCACAGGTCACCTACCAGTGATGGGTATTCCATTCCTGAGAAACCTGTGTCCTTTGGGATACATAATGAGCAGGTGGTGCGTGTCTCCCCGCGGCTACAGTTAACCAGCATCTCTGGCTTTCTTCCACCTAGATATTAACTGGGGCATTGTCCTTTATAGATGCCTTTAATGTCGTTGAGCAGCTGGTGATGGCTCCCACACCTAATCAGATTATAATATTATTTGAGCTGTATTTTCTCCATTTCTAAATGCTTCTGTGGCTGTCTTAAAACGCAAAAAAACCCCAAAAAACAAACCCAAAAAAATAAAAATTTGTTTAATAATGAGCTTGACTTTTTTAATGAAATAATTTTCTCTGTGGAAATTACTGAGACCATCAGAGATGTTGTAGTGGATTGTTATTTCAGGATCTTTAAGCACCTAAAGATGCATGCATAGATTTCACTGGAGTTGCAAAATTGCCTGACTTTAATAGATTCTTTTTTATGACTATCTGTTACATGAAACACATGGATACCTCTTTCTTCTAATGTCTCTGTTCCTTATGCCCTGCATCTCGGGGTTATATTAACCTGTTCTGAAATGGCTTCAGTCGTTTCTGGCTTCCACTGGTGGGAAACGCTGTTTGCCCGCTAGGTGGCATTCTGAAATCTGTGCTGAGGATGGCACTCCAATAGGAGTGGAGATCAGTCTTGGCTTCTTTGTGTAACATGTTAAAACTAGATGTGTAATAGGTAATATCACTATTTGGTCAGTGTTGCCAATCATGAGAATTCTCTTATTAAAGAATATTGTCAGAGTCATATAAAGTAGTTGGAAACTGTGGCAAAGATTAAGATTGTTTCAAGATTCAGATGTAATCAATCTCTGACTTTGTTCTTGCATCTGGGTAAATTTGTTTTGTGTTGTGGTGGAATGTAGTTAAGTAACTTTTTGTTCTTGGTTTGGGTTTACATGGGAAGGATGCTGTCGTTTTGGGACACAATCTGCCTGGTGACAATCTGTCTCTCCATTAAGATGAAGTATGACATTGTTTTAGGCAGTGAAATGACGAATGATTTTCTTGAAAAAAAAAATGAGCACTTTGCTTTTTTAAAGATCCTGGCACTGGCACACTGTAGCTTTAAGCAGAACACTGCATACAATAAAACTGTCACTGAAGCGTCATACTCACTTTAAATATGTCATAGTTGCTTCCCCAAAAGTAAATTGGGCCACCAATTTCTGTCAAAACAATTCAAGTTTTTGTTTAAGTGCCTAAATCTGCATTGTGCTGACTGCATCTTGTCTGAATCCTCATTTGGAAGCTGTTGGGAACATAAGGCATCAAAATCAGAGGAACAGTGGCTCCATGACCCAAAATCAAAAGTTCTCCTGATAACAGAAATATTAATGCTGTTATCTTTGTAACTTACGAAGTATGTTTCTTTCTAAAGCACAGAAGCAGGGATAAATATTCTGGAAATACATGGATTATCTTTACTGCTCTAATTTTTTTTTTTCCCTCTAAATCTGTAAGCTGGATCAAGTTGAAAATTTTAAATGAGGGCAGTGGTTTTCCCAGCAGGACTTGTTTTGTCACTTATCTGTATGAAGTATAGACTCCAAAACACACTTGTGTCAGATTGGAAGGTAGAATCTCTTGAGACAGGTGATTAACAGTAAATAAGTCTGCTCTTTAGCAAAGTTTTATTTGTCATCTTCTGTGCTAAGATGAATCTTAATGTCCCAAGGTCTAAGAATGTTTTCATGAATATGACTATCTTACCAACCCCCCCTCCCCAAACCCCTAATGAATCCATAACTTATTTCTAGGTTGGTTAATTTGTGCCATCTCTTCCTTTAGGTGTCGAAATCCTAAAAGAATCCCTAATGTGTAGAACAGGAAATTCCTGTAAGACAGCATGGACAGGGAGCAACCTCAGCTGGGTCAAGAACAGAACCAGAAAGCTGTTGTGGTGGTTCTTTCTGTCACCATTAACAGCCCCAGGAATAGGTTCCCTAGGACTGAAGGCTCTCCTTGTAGCTCCAGTAGCAAAGAGCAATACAGTGACACGGAGTTGCTCTGGCCCGATAACGGTTCCTTTTCTCCCCCGTGTCTCCAACAGGTCAGTGCAGGAATACCCAGGGCGTAACTGATGTCTGGACTGCATGTGGGGTGGGAGGAGTTGGGCATTCCTAAGGTGATGCCAGAGATTATGTAGCTGTACTTGTGTAGCCAACAGTCTTGAACATCTTGATTATTATTGGTCATTCGTTAGTAACTTTCTGAACATTTGTTTATTCCTCTCTCTGTCTTTTTGTTTATGTATTCCATCGAATTAGTATATTACAGAATCTTGTGTAGCAGTTCTTTCAAACTACCTTTGCTGTGTTTCTTCACGTTGCGTACAGTGACCCTTCTGTCAGATTCTGACTACGCTTGCCCAGCTATGCCTGCCTGTACCCTTGGAACACACGTGAGTGAGACTTCTCAACAATATTGAAAATTCTGTATCGCTTTGAGCTATGGTTCTTTCTTGGCATAGCTCTGCTGAAAAGATTACAAGCTCTTAGAGCTTGATGGGTTGTACAGTCCTTCTAATCTAGTTTAAAGGTTCTGATGACTGGTTTTTAGCTTGCAAAACCTGTGAAAAAAGTCTCTTGAGATTAATACCTTGTGTGTGAACAGACCAAATGGGGCTATTTTTTGTTGTCATCTAGTGTTAATATTAGGACATTCCAGTATTTCTTATGGCTAAGTGAATTGCTCTGTCATTAGTTACTGTGGTAGCTGACATCTTGTTTAACAGAAGAATTCTTAAAAACCTTCAGACAAAAATGTGTCTTTTTCAGGATAGTGATCAGGATCATGTTCCAACAGTAACAGTTGTATCAAAAAGAAATACTGACTGGCGAGAATCCTCTCTGAGTCCCACAGAAAATAATATTTGTGATTAAAATACATGTCACCCCAGTGGTGATAATAGCTGATCTCTGTGTAAAGTAATGTAGAACATTGTGTGCTGTGTAGAATTACAGTGCACACCCTTAGTATCTCTATAACAAAACAAATGTTCTCAACACGGACTTTGATACACCCTCTCTGTTCTTTGCTTTTATAACATTAGTTTGTCAGAGTAAATCTTCAGAGATACATTTAAGAGATACATGATATTTTAAAATTGTTTATTTCAGCCAGTTATAGAATGTAAGACAGCAGTGAGTCCAGCTGTCTTTCAGAAAAGGAGAGTCTCATTTCTTTGATGTTGTCTCAAATGCTTGCACGTGGTTTTTTCAATAGTACCGGTGGTGTATATTCTGTTATACTTGTGGGTGTGTATGTTTTTCTCTCTTTAATTTAGTCTAAAAAGCGTATTGTGCCTTCAGCCTTGTGTCGGTGTTTACCCTGGAATTGATGTTGCACTGTGGAGTTGAAGCATCTATGCAGTCTCTTGCATCTTTTTCAGTTCATTATCTATATGCTAGTACTATATGGATTTTAGTTTAAGTCATAGCACAGCCAGAAGAATGATCCCACTCGTATGAAAATACCTTTTTATTTTCCATATGCAACTACATTGTGAGCCTACATCCAAAGCTAAAGCATAAACTTGGCTGACCTTGCAGCTGTTAATATTGCTGCCCACTTACGAAGCATTCTGATTTTGTTTGCTTCTCTTAAAGGGGTTCTATTAAGCACAGAAACAATATCTATTATTTGCTTTTGGTAACCATTTCACTGCCAAGTCCTCTGGGGGTGATCACTTCCTTTTGCCCTTATTTAATTGTTCTAGCTGAACCATTTAACTCCACATTTGGAAGACCTGAGTCTACTGTTTTAAGTAATTCACTGAAATTGAGAACATTTCCTAGTAGTGTAGATACAGCCTAAAAAGTTTGTGACTGAGACTTAGTCTTGCAGCTGTCTATTGCAATTCTCAGGAGAAATTGTGTATTCTTCTCATTCTGGCTAGAAGAAATCTGGATGGATTTCTCTCCATGTTTCCTCTTGCATCCCCCCATCCTCCCCAACACTTATTAGTTGGGAAATAAACTCCACAGTTTTAAAAACTGCTAGGTTTTCACATTCACATCTAAATCTAAATTCAAACTGGCTTTCTCAATGGTATGTGTTCCAGAGTCAGTGGACTAAACTATGTCCAAGAATTAAATTGGAGCAAAGCAAAAGCTTCGCTATAGTTAAGATTGAAAAACCCCTCTTTGTTCAAAATTGAACTCTTCTAATATTCTGAAATCCCCATGTTTACTTGGGTGTATTGAAATTTATCATGCAGTGAGGGATTAGTGTTGGAGCTTTGGATCAGCTGCTAGGGCATTGTTGAAATACAAAAGAAAAGCCTTCTTTGAATAAACATGCATGACGTTCCTAAACTGAGTGGCTTCTCCTATCTTTGTGTGAACTAGGTGGATGAGCTTTCCGATTCTTCTGTGTGCTGTGCTTTTTTCGAAGCATTCTGTGATGTCTGAGGTTTAAAATTGGAGACATAATCTGGCTGTATTATTTTTCAGCCAAATCTATTCCTTGATGTGGTTTAGAATGTAGCCCCTAAAAGAGCACGGGTGGGGGTGGGGTGTAGTTTGGGGGTTGGAGTGGCACTGTCTTGAACCAGTGTTGTTTCCAGACAGTTTTGAGAGGGTAGCTTTCTTATCTGGGTATGAATTTGGGAAGAATCTGTGACTCTGTAAGGGGAGGAGAATGTCTGAATTACTCTTCTCTGTGTTAGGAAAAGGGAAGACAGTTGCAATAATCGAGGTGAGCAAAGTAGAGTACATTATCCAGTGCTGTCGCTTCATGAACTGTTCTCTTTTACCTTCTGAGGACATTGCATTGAAATAATGGATTGCTATACTCACCTTTAATTTCTAAAAGCTGGAGCTTGCTGGATTTCTGTGAAACTTGCTGTATCTGAAGGGAGCTCAGTGTAGCATATGTGACCCATTTTTGGTGTCTTGAAATGATCTCATCTGCTCCAGTTTCTTCCTTCAGCATTTTTTTAAGTTTTGGTTGATAGGTTCTTCTGCATGTAGACCAAATGAATGAAATAATATCTGTAAATAGATTCTTGGGGGGCTGGTTTGCTCAGCATTTATCCCAGATAGAGTATGGAACTGACTGCACTTTCTAAAAGCAGTATCAAATGCAATATTTGGAAAATAACTAAACTCTGCAGGTAAGAATGAACCTAATACTCGCTACTTGGGACATCTGTTGCTTTGAGATCTACAGGCATATCCCCCAGATAATCCAAATAAAAGCTTCTGAAAGCAGGAAATGCAAAATGATGGTGGTTTATTTCATCCTTTTGCATATCTCTCACTTTTTATTTGGGTTAAGCACAAAATCCTGTGGAGGTTTGTGCAGACTGACGCTGTGCATGTACGCTTTCCAGCCAGGTGTGATCTGAGGACAGCAGTCATGCTATTTGTGGTGTGGAGGCCAGTGAGGAACAGTAACTTTCAGCTGCTCAGGATGACTCTTGATGGGTGTGCTTTCTTACAAGTCCCACTGGCCTTTTATGATGTGGTGGAGAAATACAGGGTGAAAGTAAGCCTGGAAGCTATTTCATTAATGCTTCTGCACAAGGGCTGCACTAGGAGAGACTGAGGAAATTGAATGAATGAGCCTTTAATGTAAGCAAACCTACCAAATTGTGTTTTGTGTGAGTGGAAGACAATTGGTAGGCAGGATAGCAAAATAAGCTAAGGGTGTGACTTGAGGTGATGAAGCACTGATGTAGGGCCAGGTTTGTTGCTGCCTGTTGGGCCCATTGATTTAGTTGCTGCCTGTGATTATATATATGTTCAGTCAGAAAGGATGCCAAGCAATCAGAAACAATCATTTTAATGTGGGATATTCACTTTGTGTCTTTTTAACAGCAAGCAGATTATAAGCAGTTCATATGTAGTCCCCACACTAGGGGGTTATATCAAGTTAATTGCAGTGGGATTGTGCTCGTCTAATTCAGCAGTCTGAATCCCCGTTAGTGGGAGGAAGTCAGCCAGATGGGATTTCTGAGTCTGAAATGTGTCATCCTGGTACCCACCCACCCACTACTGCTCCATCTTTTAGCAGTGTGGGAGGATCTCATGGTGGTTGGTGTCACTTTCCACCTGTGAGTTATCTCTGGGGTTTCCCGCTGCTGCAGCCTTGAGTCTGGTAAATGTCTTCTGGATCTTAGCCATAGGAAAATTTTAGCCTATAATGTGTGGTCAGAAGAGTTGGCCATCTATGTGGCTCCTAAAATGCTAATATCTAAAGTAAGAGGAATGAACTAGAAACTCAAGTATCATGTGAAGAATGTTTGGATGAGTGAATAAAAAGGGGTATTTCTGACTATTTTATCTTTTGAATGGGTATTTGTAATCATATGTAACGCAGACTAGCCTTGGAGATTGCAAACATTTGAACTCATCATGGTAATACCCATTTCACTGTAATGGTCTGTACAGAATGAAGTTCATGGAATCATTTAGGTTGGAAAAGACCTTTAAGATCATAAAGTCCAAGTGTTAACCTGGCACTGCCAAGTCCACCACTAAACCATGTCCCTAAGCACCACATCTACATTTCTTTTAAATACCTCTAGGGATGGGGACTCAACCACTTCCATAGGCAGCCCGTTCCAGTGCTTGACAACATTTTTGGTGAAGAAATTTTTCCTAATGTCCAACCTAAACCTCCCCTGGCACAACCAGAGGCTATTTCTTCTTGTCCTATTGCTTTCCTCTTCTCCTATTGCTTGGGAGAAGAGACTGACACCCAACTTGCCACAGCCTCCTGTCAGGCAGTTGTAGAGAGCGATAAGGTCTCCCCTCAGCCTCCTTTACTCTGGACTAAACAACCCCAGGTCCCTCAGCTGCTCCTCATAGGCCTTGTGCTCCAGACCCCTCACCAGCTTTGTTGCCCTTTTCTGGACACACTCCAGCACCTCAATGTCTTTCTTGTAGTGAGGGGCCCAAAACTAAACACAGTATTTGAGGTGCAGCCTCACCAGTTCTGAGTACAGGGGGACGATTGCTTCCATAATCCTGCTGGTCACACTATTTCTGATGCAAGCCAGGATGCTGTTGGCCCTCTTGGCCACCTGGGCACACTGCTGGCTCATACTTAGCTGCTGTTGACCAACATCCCCAGGTCCTTTTCTGCTGGGCAGCTTTCCAGCCACTCTTCTCCAAGCTTGTAGCGTTGCATGGGGTTGTTGTGACCCAAGTGTAGGACCCGGCACTTGGCCTTGTTAAACCTCATGCAATTGGCCTCGGCCCATCCATCCAGCCTGTCCAGATCCCTCTGAAGAGCCTTCCTACCCTCGAGCAGATCAACACTCCCACCCAACTTGGTGCTGTCTGCAAACTTACTGAGGTTAAATTACTCAATCCCCTCATCCAGATCATTGATCAAGTTGTTAAACAGAACTGGCCCCAGTATTGAGCCCTGGGGAACATCGCTTGTGACTGGCCGCCACTGGATTTAACTCCATTCACCACAACTCTTTGGGCCCAGCCATCCAGCCAATTTTTTTACCCAGCATAGAGTATGCCTGTCCAAGCCATAGGAATCATATCCAGCCAGCTTTAGAACTTTAGGTAATGGCTGAGCTCAGGTATACTTAATAAAAAGTCTGGAGATAAGAAGAAAGACAGTTAATACTAATATTGAGGATTCTGTAGGAGTCAGGCTGGGTGTAGCAGTGCTAGCACTGAGAAGGGCATCACTTCTTAGCTGGGACAGAAAGCTCTCACAGGGTATCTGTCGTGAGGAAGGTATGTGCAGGTGTGCTCTGCAGCAGCAGCTGCGTTGGATCCAGGGACTTGGATGTGGAGCTAGACCTGATGAGTAAGACAGGAGCCAGGCTAACTACAGACAGCCACTCAGGTGTCTGCAGTGGTCTAGTTCTTCTCCAGGTTGGATACACTGAGCTTAATGTAATAAAGTCCATGCTATGGGAAAGCAGTTCAAAACTCCTGTAGTGCATCTGTGTGGAACTGCTCTTAGCAGCAGTAAAGCTACGTGCACGTGGTGATCCTGAGCATGGTGCAGATTTGACCTAGCTCTGGATAGAATTGATTTAGGTTCATTTATTTCATGCTGTATTGGTACAGATTGGAAATTAATCCATCCACAGAAAACAGAATTAGCTTTGTGTGTTTCCTAGCTGGTCAATCATGGTTAGACTCAACCTGGACCTATGTATTAGAGGAAATTCTTCCAAGTTACCTTTTTTTCCTAATTTAAAAAACTTTAGGAAATGTAAAAGAAAAAAATCTTTATGAACAGAATTAATATAGCAAGGCAGTATTCTATACCCTTCTGGAATGTTGAATTCAGCAACACACAGATTGCTGAATTCTAGAAATAAAGCATGTGTAGTATACTCCTACTCAATAATTCTTCCATAAAGAAATAGTCTTTCAAATGCATATTCTCATTCTAAAACGTAGAGCGGAGCATCTCTCCTACTCATAGTCACTTAGGCTATTTCAGACAGAGAACATCTGATGAATATAGCAATCATTTTGCTGTTTTCTGCGTATAATCTAATGCTGTGGTTTTATTTATGTGTTCTGCAGACTGTATCCATCCAGCTGCTCACAGTATCCACAGCAGGGAGGCTTTGGGAGTCAACACTGAGACAAGCTGTAAGCCATGCAGTACTGAAGGAAGACATGCAGGATTTCTAAAGCAATGTGTGTGTCTCTTCTAGTTGGTTACTTATACATATGTATTAGGCAAAATGAAGGACTCATCCCGTTTTCTTCCAGATGGTTTTTTATCATTAATCAGGGTTAGAAGTTTACTGTGTTCCTACAGCTGATCTGGAACTATGCCTAGCCCATGGGATGCACATGATATGTTTGCGAATAATTTCCATTATTATTGCCATTTTCATGAGCACAATTAAGTCTGAGCATTTGAACATTAACAATATTTCCTGAGCTTCAGATATTTACTCTTCATCTCCTGCATCTTAGAAGAAAAATATTTTGCTGAATTTAGCATTAATTTCTTCCTTTCACTTACTTTGTTTTGAATTTAAGATGTGAATGCTGCTATTTTCCTCCTTTCTGTTTGTATCATGCAGAGCTTGGGAGAAAGGACAGTCAAATTTATAACTCTCCGTTTTATATTGTAAGGTTTGACCTTTTCAAGGGATGTCTACAGAGATCTTCATTCACACCTTCAACTTTTCAAGGGCATTGCAGGTCTTTGTAGAATCAGTGTTTTACTGGGTAACTAAAGCTCTAATGAAGTTTTGCTATAGTGAGCAGCTCTTAGCTTTTTTTTTTTTTCAGACGTAAAATACTACAGTACTGTTACCTTCCAGGTGTCCCTTTATAATTTGTTGGAATTTTTGTTGAAGATGGACATTATTTGCATATAAATAGTAAACTACCTGTCTGTTAGATAGAACTAGCTGTTAATTTTAGAACTGTCGGAACTTTAGTTGGCCAACACTGCATTATAAAGAAACATTCCCATTCTGTTTAGTTTAAATAGGAGTCAGCCTAAAGGAGTAAAAACAAAGCACTGCCATCCACACATTACTACTTACCTTGTGGCAGGATCCATGTGTTCCAGAATCATCAGCATTTTAGAATTAACCTTCAAAAAAAATCTCAAAAGTTACATAGTATTACATGAATCAGTTTGTACTGCTCATATTACTTAAGGATAGATGATGAGTGTTGCCCTGGCCTAACTAACTCTACATGGCTTATATTGATTTAAGAGACTTCCACAAGAGGGTGCACCAGTTCAACAAAATGCCATATAAACCAAATGAGCATGTCCCCATTGTGGGTGTATTTTCTATCATTTTATGTATTAACTCATGTATCTAAATCAACTTCAAAATTGGATGGATGCTTTAATCAGTTTAATGTCCCAGAGCATCTCTCTGGTCTGTAACAGATACATGAATGGATACATGATACTTTGCAGGTGAGCAAGTCAGGAAGTTTAATTTTGAACAAGAGGCAGTTTCCAGAAATCCTTTCACAGTGATGAAAGACTGTCTTCAGACTCCAGTCACAAAACACTATTTAGACTTTTGGGGTTTTTTTTAGTTTACTGAAATGTGTTGCCTGTTCCTAATTTATGCCTGATGCCCTCAAATGCTCACTATGTGCATTTTAAGAATAAGGCATTGGGATTTCGTTTTGGTGTTTTTTGTTTTTTTTTTTTTTTAGTTTTGAAGCGTCATTAACTTTCCTCTCAAACTAATACAACACTGGATAGTACAGCTGCAGAAGAAAATTCCATCTAGAAAGATGACTTCTTGAGAGACTGCTGGCTTGAGTGTGACTGATAGAGGTTTTCTTTCTGTTTCTATTTTGTGATAAAATTACTTCTTGTTTCATAAGATAGATGGGAACTCAGTAATGCTTCAGCTTAAGTTGTATAATATTGCTGTACTGATATAAGCATTGAAGTGTTTGGCTGCATGTGTAGGCCAAAGCTCTAGGTCCATTCCTCTAAGACTGCAGTCCTAGGGTAGTAAGGTATCTCTGCAGAAATTATTAAGTCTAACACGTTTTCCAGGAAGAAGGCCTGGTTTTGAATCATGCATTCCCTGTCCAAATATATGAATCATAAATCACTTACAGAGATGAGATTCTCTGATAATAACTAGAAGTGTGGCGATATTCATGTATGTAATACATGATCTTTTTTCTGAGGAATGCTGTTTTTGCCAAACTTTCAGGTTTTATTAAATAAGAGAAACAGAATGGTGTGCATTTAAACCCTTTAATAACTAGTAGAAGATATTAAAAGAAGGTGGATTTGAGACCAAGGAAATTACTATTTTTTTTTGTTACTGCTGGCCCCAAATGTTTAAGCTGCATCTGGATTCAAAAGGTTTTATTTACTAATATTGATGAATTGGAACTACTCTAGTTTTGATACTTTTTCTTTTGAGCAGTGTAAAAGAGAATATGAGGGTTTACTAAAAAAATCACCAGCACACAGTGAATATGTCATTTAACTAGCAAGAAGATTTTTATTTTAAAGACTATAAACTAGCCATCTTCTTTTATTTACACCAGTTCTAGATTATCGTGTGTAAGCAGATGAGGGTGGGTTTTTTGGTTTGTTGTTTTTTTACTTGCTTGTGGATAGTACCAGAATAATAATCCGTGTTTGTATTTTTCTTAAAAACTCTGTGGTTTTAGGTCATTGCTGTCCCCCAGAGAGCCAAATGCACCTACCAGTCAGATAAGCAATACTGCTTAGCTGTCTAAGATTCCTGACTATATCTGATAGCAGTAGGGCACATGGAAGAATAGTAATTACTACAGTTATTTACTTACTGATCATCTTGCTCTGAATATAATGGCATTTTCAGAAGCAGTTCTTCATTCTGACAGTATGTGGAAGTCAGCCATTTTTAAAAACTTAGATACATGACACAGATGCCCCCCCCATGCCCCCCAGCAAAGCAGGGTCCCAGCTTCTTTTCTAGGTGATGGCGTGTAGCATTTGCCACTTCCAGGAGGACCGCCTTCTGACCTGAAGTTAGATGTACTAGCCTGGCCAAAGTTTGGTCAATGCTGAGTACTTCCAGTGGAGGGAGACTTTAATTAATAGAAAATTTAATCTCAGTGTGTTTGGACCTTGAAATTTCTGCCCTCCTAATCTTCAGGAGAGACCAAAGCGAGATGTAGCCCACAAGGTGTCACTCCAGGAAAGGCTACCCGAATATAGGTGTTGAGTAAATCTTTGCTGTCCTCCTCTCTCTTCCTTTTCATTAGTGAAAACTGGCTTGCATTATTTCACCTTCATATAAACACAGCAAGCGCTTTCTTCACTTCTGAAAAAAAACCCAATCAAAATTACTAGTCTTAGTATTAAGAGGGAGGATAGAAATATGCATAGAAAATAAAAATTATAAATATTTAATTATGCAACTCATAAGGGAGGAAAAAATCTATATATAATAGGTTGACATATATTATGAAAAATGGACTATTGCAGAAGTCTAACAGGTATGGAAGAGTTAGCACATCTTGATAATAGGGTGAACTGATCAGAGATTCTCTTTTGCCATCTGCTAACTTTTAAAAAAAGTCTGCATCATTGAAATTTCTTTTCTCTTGGTGCTTACCTAACCTGACTTGCTGGCACATGTCCATGTCAGAACGGGGGTAGGACTTGAAACATTATTTGCAAGTGATTAGCATTTGTCATCAAGTATTGGTATGGAAAAGAACCATCTCTTTAGTTAATTTCAAAGCATTACAGTAAAAATTAGCTACATAGATGAAATCCTGAGTTTCATATTGATTTCTGTAATAAATGTACATCTTTTGTTCAGTACTGTAAAACATTCATAGATTGATTGGTTTTCCACTGCTAAATCAAAGTCGGAAGTTTAGTATTTTTACTCAAATAAAGGTGGTATAACTTTGCAGTCTGTTTCCTACTGCAAATAATAATGATTCAGTAGCTTACGAATAACAACTTTCATTCCTTTTTCTGATTTTCAGCATTCATGTCTGCTGCTACATAGCAAAGAAAGAGGCATTTGTATGTTCTCTTTGACTCTGAAGTGCTAAATGGTTGATTCAATGTGTTGAGTGCTGTTGTGTGATTCAAAGGACCTGTGTCCTCTTCCCATTGCTACTGATTTGTTGCTTAACCTTGGATATGTCTCATTTTGTATTTTTGCTTAACTGATACAGCAGACAATTAAGATGAAGAAAATATGTAATATAATTATATTCATAAGAAAAAAAAAAGCTTGGAACTGTAGATTTCAGTATTTTATGTAGTAATAATATATATTGATTTCTTTGCTTGTAAGTAGTGGAAAATCCAGTGTGAAAAAGCAATTTAAATAAAACATGTAAAATGTTATGTAGTGATTGATTAAATTGGAGAAATATTAGAGAACTTCTTGGAGGAAACTCTCATACCACTGAAGTCAACTTCATTCTCTTCTTGATTTGCTGTGTAAAGTGAGGTAGATTATTTTAGACATACAGGATATAAGCACATTGGGAACAGTAGCACTGAGATTCCTCACAAGAGGAATTTTTTTGATGCCTTAAAATCAATGCCGACCACCTAAGAACGGTGTTAAATGTAAGCTCAAAATAAGTTAACTTCCAACCAATATAGCTTTCTGAAAGCAAGATTTTCTGCCATGCAACTTCTGTGTTGACTAGCAAGATTTTTGAATGATAGCGGTGGTTTCGTGATTATCATATGATCAATTAAATGAATTATCGAACTATCAATGAAAAGTAGGCTTGCAGTACTGATGGTTTGGTATGATGACCTTGAATCATTTTTTCTGGAAAGGCTGACTTAGATACTATGGAAAGGTGTGTGCCACATAACATCCTGCCTCTTCAGTAGTTTCAATGCTTACCTGTTCTATAATTGAGAAAATGAAAATGTAAGCATGTTAAGTTTTGGACAGTTGACTGAACTAGATAGTGCAGTTAAGATAGATATCCTGAAGGCGGGGAAGTATTTTTAGCTTCATTAACAACTTTTCCTGGTTGCAAAGAATCAGGAGAAAAAGGTTTTAAAACATGTTCGTCTATATACTGCATTGTTTTTCATAGAATCATAGAATCATTTGGTTTGAAAAGACCTTTAGGATCATCAAATCCAACCGTAGTCAACCCACAACACCCCCAAAACCGCATCTGCAGGGGGCTGTAATCTTTAATGAGAGGACTTCCCCACACCCACTGCTAGCCACTGCCAAAAGATTTTCCCTCTGATTTGATGGCAGATGATCTTTTAACATAGGTCAGTTTTACCTTTATGTGATAAGAACCATAGCTTTTTCCCCATGTGTTGCGGTAAGCAGGCACACCTACCATCACCATGGCCCTCTTTTTTTTTTTTTTTTTCCCTTGAAAAATAAGTTGACAGTAGTTTCTCGTTGTTTCTTCCACGATGTGTACCTTAAAGGGAGTGCTTCATTACAGCAGCCTAATAAAGGTCATGAAGAGGCAGTTTGCAAGGTAAAGGCATCCTGAGAACATATGAAATACAGCTGTGGAAACGGTTATAGACTTTGATTTCTGGGTCTCTATAGTAATTGGCTTATATTGGAACCTTCTTACCATCGCCTGATTTTAAAATGGTGGTATATACCACTCTTAAACTTATTGGGAGGGGAGAAGTCATGGAAGGCAGAGAATGTGGAGTCTAACGGCTTGCTTTTCTGCTGGATTATCTGGCAGAAATACAGAGCTAAAATAAGAGCTTGTGGCTGTGACTGTGCCTCTCCCTTCTCCTTCTTGCTGGAAATGGAGAGAGCAAGAGTCTATGCGAGATAGACTTGGAAGTTAATGGCTTCAGAGGAACTGAGAAGATGCCGTGCGCCTTTTGTGTGCTGCTTTGCTCCCCAGCATCCTTCCAGTTCCTACCACCGTTTGCTGATTTCACTTCATGTAGAACGTCAGAAAAGGACAGCTAACCTTCCTGTAATGGCATGTGTTTTAAGAAGTTAAGAATGTTCATTGTTCAAGTATTGAGATAGAAAAGGAGGTCTTGTTTTTGTCACTAGAAAAAAAATGTGTTGGAGCCCAAGACCTTTTTTTTTTAGCATGAACATTTAAGTCAAAGACATTTCCCTTCTTTCATCAGCAAGTAAGTGAAGTGTGCATACTGATTATTCCATTATTTGCAAGTCAGAATTGTAAATTACTGCATTCACTCTGATGCAGTTTACCATCTGAAAGAAATAATTAAAGCTTGCTTTCTCTTGCTTAAGATTTAAACGTGTATTTAAAAATGAGATCATACTTTCATGGTGGTCATAGTTTCTTTATATATTTGTGGGGGGCAGCCTCAGAAGTGGGTGTATGATATGCTGGTGTGCCGTGATGTATTTCCTTTAATTATACATTTGTTTTGAGAACGATGCTTATTCCAGGCCTCCTTCTTTCCTCAGTTAAATCCTTACAATCCCACTGCAGTGGGAGTCGTGCGTACTTGAGCGTGTAGTTCAGCCATATGTGCTACTTATTTATATCTCATGCATGAAATGAGCTATTCCAAACAGATAATTTCTGTTCTTGTAATAGAAGATAAATGCAAGTGTGCGTACAGCTCTTTCTCACTAAATGAGGATATGACACATTGCCAGTCACCATGCTTGGTAAAGCTCTTGTTTTGTCGAGTCCAGACAGAGTGCAAGGCTGTGCCTGTCTGATGTTTCAGACACTCAAGAATTCAATTAATTTACAGATGCTAATTTGTTTTCAACTCCTGTAGATACGGATGCCTTCTTTACTCAGGCTCTATTGTGTCATTCTGTAAGAAGTCAGCTCCAACTTCATGAAGCTCAATTTTTGTAATTTGTTTGTGGAAATGCCGTATTCTCCCTGCATTATAAACGCAGCTGTGCAGCATTTTCAAAACGCACTGTAAAGCTTATGTCATCTTAAAATGACAGTTTCTTTCCAGATGCCTGTATTCTCTGTATACATAATTTCTTAAAATCACTGAGGATTTGTATACATAAGGAATGAAAGACTGGCTTTATTTAAAAAGAAAACAATAACACAAATAATATATCAGGTGTTTCATCAACATAAATTTTACCTTCGGAAGTTATTTACCTCTTTAGAAGTTATTTTATCTGGCCAAGTTAGTGTTGCAGATGCACTTTGTGCTGGTGGTGTCGAGTCCGAGTGAATCGATGGACGTGTCCGATTGAAATGTACCGTGGCAACACAGGCGTGTGATTCACCAGGGAGGCGGCCCAGGCTGTCACACCCGCAGCTGAACCAACCCGTCGTGCTCTCACACACGCACGGCCAAAAGATGACAGCATGCGACTGGCTTTGGGACAAAAGAAAGATGAATTCCACTTACAAAATACGCCATGTAAATAAATAGTAACTTACTGTAATTAATTACATTTGCTGTACCTCGTGCTTTTTCAGTGTCTCACAGGCAGTAGCGAGGACAGGGCCAAATCCTTGGCAGCCCCGTGCGAGAAGGGGGCTGAGCTCGTGCCGTGTAGGTACAGAAAATGAGTCACGGTGACTTTGTTCCAGGATGGGGCCCCGTTTGCTTCTTAGTCACTAATTAGTGTTCTTTGAGTAACCTACACCGTGCAGTTCGGAACCGTTGGGAAGTGGTGCGCGCTGCCTTTGGCTTTCGTGAGAGACTTGTTTCTTCCGAGGCGCTGCGTGACTTGCGCGCGGCGAGGGTTGACAAACTTGCGTGTTCTCGGAAGCGGCCCGCTCCTCGCGTGCGAGCAGACACGCACGCACGGCCGCGCGCCGTCCTTGCCCTGTTGCTGGTTGGTTTTTTTTCGCCTGAGGAAATCCTCCTTGCAGCCCCGGGTCGGTTAGACGCTGGGGGCTCGCAAGGTTTGCAGAGGTGAAACTAAACGCTTAACGCGTGGTAAATCAAACGCCGGGGAGTTTCTTACCCCTCTACCGTCGGGAATGACCTGGTCACCGCGGGTTCCCTGGCGCCACGCGTTAGGTGCGGGCTCGGTACGGGGGCTCAGGACGCGCCAAGGGACAGTGATGGGTGCCGGGCGGTGGGGCCGGGGCGCGCTGCGGCCCCGTCCCCGAGCCCCCGCGCTGCCCCGGCGGCCGTGGCGGGGGGAGGCTGCCGGGGTGGAGCGGGGGGGCGGGCCGGCTTCTCGGCCCCGGCGGCGGGGAGCGGCTGCGCCGCCGCCTCGGAGCTCCTCCCCGGGCCGCGCAGCTGCCTGCCCAGCGCTCTCGGGAAGCGATATTTAAAACAGCGGCGAGAAGATGTGAGGAGCAGAGGGAGCTGCGGGGCAGGCAGGGCGGCGGGCCACCTACCGCGGGGCGGGCAGGGCGCCGGGGCAGCCCGGGCCGCCGCTCCCCGCCGGGCCGGGCTCCGGCTGCTCCCTCCCCGCGCCGCCGTCTCCTGGTAACCCCGGAGGCGCCTGGAGACACAGCCCGGGACGTGCCACCGCAGACGCTGGCGTTTCTGCGTTTTTAAGGCGGAAATACTGGCGTGCGAGCGCCGGGCTGCAGCAGGCAGTTGACTTAGGGGTTTCTTTTCCCCGCTGGAAGGCTAAGCTTGCGCTGAAGGTGTCCTGAAACTGGGACAAAACGCAGGAATCTCAGTGGAGGGGAGCAAAAGCCGGTAGGTTTCGGTGGGGGGAGTGCTCTGGGGGAACCCGGGGAAAGTTGCGAGGGGGTCTGTCCGGCAGAGCTTGCTTGCTTTGGTTGTTGTTAGGTTTTCTGTTGGGGCTGTTGGTTTTATTTTTCATTTATTTATCTTAGGACCACTAGACTTGCTTGCTTTCAGCAAAGGAAAAGGAGGTGTGGTTCGTGGGAGATGGGGAGGACTTAGGGACTGAAATCTCCCACCAAGGGATCTTCCTCTGTTGAAATATATGGTGCAAAAGCGATATTGCTCTTGGTGATTCTTGATGGCCTTTCTAAATAACAGCGGCTGATTTCGGATGTTAAAATGCTGGAAAAGAAATGCCAGCAGATCCTGATATTATTCATTCTCACTGCTTTCCATTTTTCCGAGTAGTTGCGGGATTCAACTCTATATGCCAAGGCAGTTCTTTACGAAGAGCAGCAAGACTTAAATGATAATCAAGTGAGCAATACCGATACCGAAATAGCATTAAAGATACGGCTGGAAAGGACGAGGAATCTCTTATTTAGCTCCTCGGCACAGCGGGACCCCTTGAAGCCCGGGAGATCCTCTTGCATATTGCAGGGGCTGTTAAACCTGGGCACGATGAAGTGAAGCATCTGATTCCTTTTCGAATTGAGGGTTCTAAAACCTTTGAAGTTATTTGAAGGTTTAAGGTACCCTTGGTGGCTTAGAAAGAGCCTGGTATGTCTGTGGAGACATAACAGAGATACCAATGATTTTGGAGTTGGTTTTAACTGGCAAACAAATATCCTGGTGGCTTTAAATTTAATCTAAAAAAGGGAAACTGGAGAGATACAACTTCTTTTGTTTTTCCTGGCAATCCTGACCTGCTGTTTCCCAGGGTAATGCAAAAGCCTTCTGAATGAATGTCCCAAAATAAGGAAGACTCGGTGAGAAATTTTCTGGAGCAAATCGTCAGTAGTAAGAAATTACTGCCAGATTTTACCTGTTTTCTGGGATTTTGTTTTGTCATGAGAAGTTACTTTGCTTGGAATGCATTTATCCAGGAAGTAATCCTTAATGTGCTCCGCTCTAAGCTTGGAGGCTATGTGTGAGGAGATTGAAGAGGCTTTAATTAAATGTAATCAAACATCAGAAGATTCCTGATTAAAAGGCATTGAGCTTGCCTTCTGGTGACGTACAAGACATACTATTTATTTGTACTTTAGGAAAAAAGTATTTTTCGTCTTGCAAATAATTGAATTTCTCTCTGTCCCTGCGTAACTAGCACCCCTTTGTTTTCTTCACTGCCTGGTTTTAATTCTTGGTGACTAGCCTTGCAAGAGGCAAATGAGCGCGGTGTGTCACGGCGGGGTGACGGACGCCGCATGCCTGAGTCAGTGCGAGAGAGTGTGTGGGCATGTGAGGATGGCTGTGTGTGCAGCGGGAGTGCCCGGGCATGCTGGAGACTGTCAGTGTCAGATGCGTAGCAGGAGGAACAGGGTGTAAGCACTTGAATTCCTGCGTCTAAAAAACCAAGGATTAAATCCTGGCCCCTGCTGAAGTCAGTATGAAGTTTGCCGTTTGTTTAAGTGAAACCAGTGGTCCTCTGACAATGCTGCTGGGTGGACGTGTGAGATGGTATGAGGGAAAGTATATGTGAATGGAATGGGAATCTGTACATCTGCCCGCTTATCTGGTGGAAGAAGAAATGCTGCGTGAATGATTAAAGCGTGGTGGGAATGTTCAGGGCTGTATGCCTGCTTATGCGTCTGTTCTCCAGTCTGTGTCTGAGGGAGGCAGAAAAGCAAACAATGCAATGTTCACTTTTGTGGAATATAATGAACTAAAGTGCTGTTTGTTACTAAACATCATCACAAGGAGGAGGACATCAAACCATCCCCCTTTCCTGCGCCCCCCCGGGACTGTGTGTGCGTGCCTGAGTGTCTCTGAGATTTCATGTGTGAGAAGACGATGAGCGTGTGTTTGGGATTAATTAGCCGGAGTTTAGCTGGTTTCATGCTTTACGTGCCTAGGGGCTACCCACAGTCACAGAGAGGGGAGGAGTTTGCTGTTGCTGGCTCGAAATCCTCTCCAGGGGTGATCTTGTTCGTGTCAACCATGAGCAATTAGAGAGATTAACTGTCTTGTTTTCCTTTCTGCCCTAGATTGATTCTAGTGAGGCTCTGGGACATTTGAAAGTGATTTGGAGAGAGCAAAGTCTGTGTCTGATGGACACCGAACCAAAGCCAGCGTGTGTTGTACAGCAGGCTCACTGCCCAGGAATGAAGTGCCCTCCTTCAGAGGACTTTCCTCCTCAGATAAGACTGTCTGAAAAGATACCACCAGTGAAGCCTTGCTTCAAGAAGAAGCAGCAAGTGCAGAAGAGACTGGACACAGAAACTCTCCGGGCTTTGCGGCCAATCTTCACCAGTTTGCTAGGAGCTGGGACCTTGGATAGGGTCTTTGTACCTCGAGGCCAAAGTGGCGGTCATAGTGATTTATGTGAACCTGCTGTGAAAAAGACTCTGGGCCTCAGTACTTCTTGCCCCCAACCAGAAAGTAACGTGACTGTGCTGGTGCCAACAGCTCCAGATGTGCAGAGTCAGCTGCCAGTAGTTCGTCCTTCTTCTGGGCACCCTGAGCAGGATGTCCAGTCAGGAGAGCAAGGCTTCTCACCAGAAACCACTCCTGGAACTGCTGCTGATAATAGTAATGAATCATTCCAGGATCATCGTTTGCACCCAACTGCTAGTGATGGTGCAGCTTGTCCTTTGTTCCCAGATAAGATTCTGGAAAGCTACACTTCTGGCTTATTCCAAGAGAATAGCTGTCCAATGCAATACAATTTGAACCCAAGCAATAAATTTAGTGCTGGGATATTCCAGGATAAAAGTGAAGAAGCTTCTCTTGATCTGGTATTTGAGCTCTTGAACCAGCTGCAATATCATACCCATCAGGAAGACGGAATAGAAATCTGTGTGGATTTTCTCCAGGGCACTTGTGTTTATGGCAATGATTGTCCCAAACATCACACAGTCTTGCCTTATCATTGGCAAGTGAGAAGGACAGCAACCCAGAGTTGGCAAAGCGTGACCAATGATTCCCAGGAGCATCTGGAAAGACTCTACTGCAACCCTGACAATGATAGGATCAAAGTGAAATACCGGTAGGTAACCAAATTTACTCCCTTACTAGCAAAGCCAAGGGTGCTTAAACTGAGCAGCGATGCAGAAATACAACAGAACGTGCTTGCTTTTTTCCTGATGTTTTGTATAAAAGTGTTCTATAAACCCTGTGATGTTGTTACCTGAATAATACCTAATAAGTTTGCCATAACAGAAAATTCTTGCACACCTATTAAAACTGCTGTTTATCACCTGGAAAGTATTCTTTGAAGCTGAAGGACTTGAAGTGTGTGAAATAAGAAAACTATGGGTCTGTAGAAATGGAGAGAGTTGACAGAGACTGTTGGGTAACGTTTTACTTGTTCTTGCTGTTCCTAATTAGTCTTTTCTCTGTATTAGAAAAAGTGGCAGCACGAATGAGCCTTTGAAGCGACTGAAACAGGAATGATACAGCAGTTGCTTTCTGTCACTGTGAATCCAGATTGACTTGATGCACTCCAAGCAGTTTTCGTAATTACATTCTAAGCAACCGAAATCAGATAGGTACTCTGTTAAGTCCTTTGACTGGAAGTTCCATGTAGTTGCTAATGCATGGTGATGTTTCAGCTGATTTCGCTATGAACAACTTGAGCGATACCTTCAGACATGCTGATCATCTATGTTGTCATCGAAAATGTTAAACCATTTATTAGAAGTTACTGTTTCCTTTATACATAGTAGTGTTTATCTACTTACTTTCTGAAATTAGAAAACAGCTTGTAAGTTTCCCTCGTTATGTTGTCAGTTTAGGCTTGATCCTGCACCCTGAGATCTAAACCAAAACTTCGTCAACCTTTATAATGCAGGTTCCGTTTTGAATAGCAGTAGGAGTGCTGATGTTTACAAGTTCATCAGCTCTATATAGATCATGTTTGTATGAGCGTGGAGTGTAGACTGCTCTTTTTGTGTTTGGTTTTTTTTTCTGGGGGAAACATACAATGCAAATTTCTCATATCTTATCTGCCCTGCCATAATCTGTAAGCCTGGAGCAATTCATTCTAGTCCTAGTCAGTTCAAAGCGACACTTCTGTAGTTGCATTGTAAAAACTTCAAATTGCCTTTGCCATCTGAGTCCTTGTGGATTTGTTCTCACTGCCTCTTCTTCCTTCCACTTCCTGAAGAAGAATATCCCTTCTTCCTTAATGTTTTAATTTTTGTTTACTGAGGTTTCTCGTAGGACATTGGAGACCCAATCTAATGCTTAAAGTCAGTGTGCGTCTTTCACCTAACCGAACATTGGATTAGGCACTAAAACTCAGGCTCCAGATTCATCCTTTTACCAAAGACAATAAGAGAACATAGATACCCCACACTGAAAATGAAAGTGAAGTAGGAAATAAAAATTCGATGTAATAGGGAATAATCATATTTTACAGAATCATCTTGAAAAGTATGCCAGTCTGTTTTTTAAAAAAAAATAAATTAAAAATCTTGTAACTGCATACAGATAACTTGCTATTTTAAAGAGAAACTTCCATTTTTTCCAAGTATTTTAAATGATTTCTGAAATCAAAACAGCAAATGCAGAAACAAGAGAAGCCCATGCAAGTAATTTAAATTTGAGCTCTGTTCAAATGAGCAGAAAGTTTTCTTTTTGAAGCCCGTATCACAGAATCCATAGCTACACAGGATCTACATGTTCTAAATGATGAAGTTAAGAATGATTCATTTTAAAAGAAACAATGCTTCATAATTGTTTAGTCAGCTCCAGCCTGTAAAATTGGCTGAATAGCGTTGTCCGCCTTTACACTTACTTTGCAGGTTTCCAGTCTGGTGGGTATTTTGGTACACAGAGTTTCTGTCTGTCTGAACCGCTCAGGAAGAAACTTATTGGGTGCGTTGCCAGACACATGACATTCTGTTAACTGAGAATGAAGTCAGAGAAACAGCGTGATCTCAGAAAACCCAGGTGTGCTGGGTCAGAGCTCTGCTGCTGGTTCTGCAGTCAGCGTGAAACTGCAGTGGAAGTGGAGGCAGATTCTTTGAATACAAACTAGACTTTGCTTTGTTGAGTTGAACTGGCTACCCAGTGAGTGTCTGACTACTTCATGTTAAAGTAGTCTACTGAGACTAAAATTATTTTAAACAGCAGTTGTTTCTGTCTAAATTCCATTTTGAGCTGCTAATTCTATAGCCTGTACTCTTCGTCCTTCTCTTAAAAGACGTTGGGAAGGTCTTTGCTTCAGTCAGTGCTACAAAGTTATGCCCCAATGCAAGGTTGGATGACACTTGTAGATTTATAATATCTGCTTACCATGGAATGACAAAGTGTCAAGTTCTGATACTCTTGTATGTATTTCATCCCTTGAAGAGCTTCATGTGCATAAGTATCAGTGAGAACCTAGGAAGGAAACTTTTTTTTTTTTAAGACTAGAGCTGCTGATTTCAAACATTGAATCTGATGTGCATTAAAACATAGGCTTGACATGAGTTTGAATTAGATTTTGAAGCCGGGGGGTTAATGCTTTACTATGTGTTGTCAACTAGTTTCTTCTTATGCAACATCATCTTGTATCAGAAGAACCTTCTAAACCTTTTGATGTGGACTGCTTGGACTTGGTATGACTCTTCATGGAGTTCACTGGTGGTCACTGCAACCTGCCTTCCCTTATGTTCCTGGGCGATGTTGTGTCTCCTGGCAACAAGATGCAGATAGCAGCATGCTGAACCTTGCTGAGAGGCTCGCAAACATGCTAGAACAGCTCATCGTTCACATGGTTACCGCATTATTTGGCTAAAGCTATTAATCTCTTGTGGTCAGACTAGCTTTACAGGCCTATCTATACAGATTGCATACAACAAGGAAATGTCTGTTCAGCAGTTTGCATGTCCAAGAAGGGCTGTGCAGAAGCCAGCCTGGCAACCAGCGGGTGGTAGTTGTTTATCCCTCGTTGTTTTAAACGCAGTTTGTATGGCATAGTAAGTAATCATTACAGTCTGCATGCATAGTATTGCTCTTGTGCTCCAAGAAATTTGGGCCGTTCAAGAAAGTGTTGGGCTATTGGCTCAATTAGAGAATAAGCTCTAAGTTCAAATATGATGTTCTTCAAGTAGCTATTTATATAAATCTTTTTTCATCTCAATGTTACTGAGATGAGTAATGTAAAATACACATTCAGTTGTAGCCTTTCACCTAAGGGAACATGATCTTAAAGTCGGAGAAGTGGTAAACCTTGTTTAGTTACTTCTATGTAACATGACTGCCTCAGATACTCATTGCAGTTTGGCCTCAAACGGAGTATAAAACTTTATCATAAATTGTTTATATTTTTGCTTTCTTAAGTCTATCGAGTATTTAGAGCCAAATACCAGGCTATCTAAACAACTGGGGGAATATGAATTTAAGCAGGTTAAAATACTTAGAAGCACTTGGTTTTCTTCATACATGTGAGGAGAGGCCCTGGAGAAGTTCCAGCTTGCAGCTAAGTATTTGAGAGAACAATGCCAAGTGCTGCTTTCCAGTATGAGAGTACCCAAGCTGGGATATTTTAAGATGCTCTTTAGTAAGGGGAAATACTTGGCTGCAGAACTGAGCAGGTTTTCCCCACATACACACCTGTCCAGTCATGCATACGTTGCTTTTCAAAATAAGCAACATCATTACTGATTACACAAGGATTTGTTTAAAACAACTCTGCAGTTCCTAACCCATCAGTTCCAACTCTTTGGCTGAAAATCCCACCCCTTCTTTTGGCAAAGAGACATCCCTGCATGCCGTGGGTACTGCAGCATCTGTTCAACAACGTGTACCCCAGCATATTCCATCTCGCCTTCTCATAGTTGCTTTGATTTCTGCCCCCCCCTTTCCCCCCCATAATTTCTGTAAATTTTATGAAATGGCTCGTTCTAGCTAGATGAGAAAGGCCGAAATGAAATTGCTTCCAGTCAGGGAAAAGCAGGTGGACCTCCAATGGTACATACTCTGCCTGGGAGCAGCTGAGTAATTACTCAGTACACATGCATGGTTCTTGGATGAAGTCAGAGTAAATGTTGTCTGTTCCCCGATGGGGTTGTCAGTGGGCATATGGGGGCACCTGGGAAGGAAAGGTAAGGACAAAAATAAATGTAAAGGGAACTGGTTTTCTTTTGGTTTTTTTATTTGTGGGATAACTCGTTTCTCTGATGCTGTTAGAATATGCTTATATAATTTTTAAATCATACAGAGCACAGTGGAAGAGTTTCAGTCACCCATGGACTTCTGCGTGTCGTCCAACCCATTGAATAGTTAAATTTAGGAAGTTATCTTTCTGATCTGTGCAGCTGCCACAGTGCATGAGATAACTCATGTGTTATTGATAACACCGGAGATGAGAAAACAGCTGAAATTCACTGTGCCTGGCGATTTTCTGTGTGGTGGTTCTTCAATGTACACAGCTGAATGGTTTTGAACTTCTCTTAATTCCTTGCTAGAAGGAATGCAAGACAGAGAGTCTAAATAAAAAGCATGTGAAGTGATTTTAGAAGTGTTTGCCTTGTGCTTTATAATAGTATGCTTCAATGAATTCCTGTTTGCTCCACTTTATAATATCATTTACATATGAAATAAAACTAATTGGCTTCTAGCTATACAAATCTGGGGAAGTTATGCTGAGCTGCCATAGGATTGGCAATCGCTCATGTATCCCTTTTCTTGTTTCACGTCAACAAACAGATTACAGTTTTGGAAACAGCTGTCACCTGGCCTCAGGTTGAGGTCAGTCTGTTCCCTGTGTACTTATGGTAATAAAACAGTCCTTTCTGAAACAAAGATTTATAATTGGTGAAACAGATTGCTCCAAAGAGTTGCTTACAGGTAATCCAGCAGGCACGGTGCTGTAGCATTCTTTGCCTGCCCATTTTTGTAAGGATGAGGAACAGAAAGAGTCTGTTACAATGATTTGCTTAGCAAGAGCAGCGATCGTGAAGTTCCTTCCTAGTGGGTACAGTTATGTGTTGAAATCAGTAGGGATTTGAGCTGAGTAATAATTGCAAAATTTGGTACTTGTAGTCAAATGTATGCAGGAGTCCTTTTGTTGGGGGGGAAGCTTGCATGTGGAGGGTGTGACATGAAACATAGAATGGAACATTCAGAAACTGAAAAATCCAGAATTGGTGGTCACTGGTGAGTGTTAAACTTGTATATGACCGTTTTATGTAAAGCATTGATGAAAATGATGCAGTTTCATTACTTATCATGCTTATTACGTCTTAGAGGTATTTTAAGTCCTGAGATTGGGTAGAATTAAAAAAAAAAAAAAAGCAGCAAGTGTGTCTGTGCAGAACATTTTTGAAAAATGGGACTTCAGACTCCATCTAGGTGCTTCAGGAAGTGTTTGTATTGCAGCTTTGTGAAAGCAAATGCCTCTGTTGTGACAGGAAAACCCTGTCCTGTATCAGGTCTGTTGCCACTCAGAGCTGTGCTTGTGCTGTCTCTAGAACATCTACTGATATAAAAATTAAAACTAATGGACAAAACTCTGCAAAACATATCCTCATCTGATGTGGGTAGGAGACCTTTGAAACCAGCAATCTACCTCAGACAAGGACATCCATGTTTATTCTCTACTGCAAATAAAAGATGCAACTTGGATTTGAATTATGAAATAAGGTACGTGCAGTAATCCTTGGAAGATTTGAATGTGTTTGACATCTTCCCTGCTACAGATTGTTAGAACTAACCGGTAGTTCACACCAAGGGGCCATTTTAATCCAGTACCTCATGTCCAAAAGTGGCCAACAGTGGGTTTCTTGGGAAGAGTAGAACAGAACAAACATAATTCTCAGGACAGGTTCTTATCTTCCAGCAGTCATGCCTCAATGACTTCCTGATCCAGAGATGGTATCTGTGTGTGTCAGAGCGCTTGGTGGATTTATTTTTTTTTTTTTTTTTCTTCTCCTGCTAGAAAAGATCTGGGGCCAGATTTTCATCTCAGCTGTATCTACATCTGGACCAGTATCCCAGCAGTTCAGTTTAACAAACGTGCAAGTCAGGCTGGACCCTGTGTGAAAATTACAGAAGATTGCTTTTCAAGCACCCCCAGTCACCAATTGTAAAGGCATAAAAAACTGCTTTTTGGGTGTTTTTTTTGGTTTTTTTTAATATGAGCAGTATAGCTGCTACTATATTGATAGATTTTATTTCCCCTCCATACACACACACACCAATGATGGAGCCTTTTAAGTATAGAGGTAAATCTTTCTGTAGCACCTTTTTCTTTTCTGAGACTTTCTCACTGTACGCCTCCTGCGTGGCTTACAGTCACAGCGGAGAGAAGCAGGGTGACATGATGAAGGAACAGATTTAAGTAATATATGAAACTAATTTCCTGCCCTGTCACCTGCTGCCCCTGTGTGCAGTTTAAGAATGATGAGATACTGATAAGATCAAGACTGCGAGATCGTGTTTACCAGCTTGTTTTTGTTCTTGCCCCGGTGCAAAGTATTGCTTCCGTGAGAGAAGGTTCCTGTTTTCCTTTCACACTCCTCGTAGCAGTAACTAGGATTTGGCTGCATTTTTATTGCTGTATTTGAAGAACTGTTTGAAGAATGTCCCCTCATGAGTGTTACCTGGGCCCTTGCTTACCCTTAATACTATGGAATCGGTATTGGTTTCAATGGGAGCAAATTTTGGCTGCTGTTGTCTCAGATCTGATGTTCCTGTTTCAAACTGCCAGTACCTCTGTTTAAAAAGAAAGATCTTATGAAGAGGATGTTCTTTAAGTGAAGTTCAGTTTCATACAGTGGAGTTTAAACACTTGGTCCCTTGCCCAAAGCCTGCAACTTCAAACAACTGTTTGCTACAAATAAAATTAAATATTGCTGATTTTAGGTCGCCAGAAAGTGTAAATGCCTGACTTGCGTCTCCTACAGTTGCTGAGTTTGATTTGACTAATCTTGCAACCCTAAGTACAAAAGGTTTTCATACCTGTTTGGATCTTTTAAGCTCATTTGTTCCCCTGAGTGTCTTTCAGGTTGTTGCTATTGCAGAGAGGAACTGGTTTAGTCATAGAGAGAAAATCAACAGTTTCATCATCTAAGTGGTGTTTAACTCTCAGTCTTGCTTTGTATCACAGCTGTTCTGATGGGAACAGAGTTTCATTTCCTGTACAGAGCTTTGTTGATCACTAGGTTTCTTTTTTTTCTGAACCCTGTTTGTGGTAAGACTCATGACATATAACTGAACTTAGGAGAAGAGTTCAAAACCACACGCATTTTCATAGCATTTACAAAAAAATCTTTCTCCTAGTCATCTATTTGTACATAACATCTAGTGAACGTTGGTCTTATTGAATGGAAAGAACAGAGAAGTGTTCTGGTTTACGGCTGGGATAACATGAATTTTCTCTCTATCCCAGCTAAAACCAGGACAGGAAGATTCACAGGTTAGACTGAAGTTCTGCAGAAAAATGCAAGGAAGAATGAGCCCAAATATCTTTATTTTAGCAGGCTACGTGCATCCCACAAAAGACTTCAATGCTGTAACTTGCTAGTCAAGGTACCTACTCAGTTCAGTGTCCTGAAGAGATTGTCTTTTGTGTTACTCTTTTATAGTTAGGGTACAGAGGAGATGTAACTTACCCGTGGAACCAGGTTCTGCTATTGAGAGCACTTGTGGAATTTTATTTTGAACTGTGCTGTTGTACAGCACCAAATTTGGGGTTGTGTGCTGTATTCTTCAGAGTTCAATATGCTTATTCTTTCAGTGCAAATAATTCCATTGAACTGCTTTATTTTATAAATAGAGACCCTTATTTGGTTAGTCGGTGAAGAGAAGTTCTTAAGAAATCTCTGTTCCCACTTCAGTCACGGATTCTCTGTGGAACTTCGAAGTCTGTTTCAGTCTCTCTCTGCATCTGCCTTTCCTGGGAAGAACAGGGGTAGTAATTTTCTACCTCTGAAGCAAGATGAGGCAAAGTTTTGTGGTGTTTGCAGAGAGGTTTAATAAATTTGTCTGTAGAACAAGACAGCGTTGTTTTTATTACTGTATTCAGGCTGTTCCTGCTGCATGATACAAAGCGGCAGTGGGAGTAATGCGTTGCCCCACCAAGGTATTTGAATACATTTCCTGCTTTCTCAAACGGCTGACAAACCGTAGCCTTCATCATCTCCTTCCTGCTCTTCTCCAGACTGATATTTCCAGATAGAGACTTCAAAGTCCACAAGTAACAACAACAGATTTCTTTTTTATCGTGTTAGCTACAAAACTCTCCTTTTTCCTTAACACAGACTGCCCAAGAAAAGTGTAAAGAGCGATGGACCCCATGCATGGAGCTCATATTTTGGAGACGGTGCAGAGGAAGTGTTGGGATGGGTCTGTTCTCACCCTGGCACACAAGAAGGGATTTTAATTGCTGGGGTTTTTGTGTGTGTTTGTTCTGCCTGTCATCATCATGGCACCCAAGTCTTTCACCGCCATTGGATGTAGATGAGCATCTCCCAGAGGTGCAGTAGCTGTGCAGTCGCGGGCCCGTGATGTGTTACGTGTTCTGTCATGCTTCCCTTCAGGGCACAAAACAACGCGGTGTGTGCCTTGCTGGCTTATTGTTGGGTTTTCCCTCTCCCAGTCTATAGGTTATTCATATTCTATACATTATGGAGGATAGCCTTTATAATATGTACGCTGTACCTCAGAAGTAGTAAATCATTATACTGTACAGAAGACAGTGGTGTTATGCTAAAGAACATATCAGATGTAACCTTGACCATCTCGTGTTCTTACTGTCCTTGAACCCTAAATTTGGGGTCTTCTGCCTATATTTAGGCCTCAGGCACTTGAGAAGTACAGTTGTCACGTTTGCTTTCATCACTGGTGTCTTAAAGCTGAAGCCAGGAATGTAATCACGCAATCACTTGCTGTAATCATAATTTTTTATTTTTTTTTTATGGTTTTGCATGATGTAAGCTGGTAATAGGCTTTTTTATATACAGGGGAAGCGCTTTAACTGAAGAGCTGTTATTAAACAACTTCACTAAATATATTTTGGGATTTCAGAGCTTAAAAGCCAGCGAATGTTGTAATTTGAAATAGTTAATACTTCTGAATAGAGAAGTGCACTGTTAAAGAATGTAAATGAGCATTGGAGTAATCTGTATTTTATGCGAATCAAAATTTTTTTGCAAAAGAGTATCTTTTCTTATTCCCAATGTTATAATTAGGGGACAAAAAATCAGGTAGGCTTTTGAGCACATAGTGTATTTTTTCAGATGCAGTCACTTAAAAAAAGGCATTTGTCTAAAATTCTCCGCCATATGCAATAATGCAGTGTTACTGCAAATAATTTATTGTTCGGTAGAAAATGTGTGTAGAGTTTAAAAGCTTTTAGTTAAAATATTCAGGGGAAAAAATAAAGCACTTGTGTAGATTTTGGGATATTTATATATTTTGTTCACTTAATTTTCCATTAAAATTAATGGGAAGTAGCATTCTGAACACTTTACCAAATTGAAAAATAAAAATACCATTTTTAAAGCATCCCTAATGTAACAGAAGTTTGAGTTTCAGGAAAATTCTGCTATGTTACATCCTGAAATTGCTGAACTTTCCCTATTTACAGCTAAGGGGATACCTTACCAAGAAATATCTCAACCACGTTTTTTCTTCAAGAAATAATTAGAGAATGGGGGTTTTGGGTTCTGAGCTGCAGCCCAGCTTACAGAGAAACTGTAAGTAAACCCAGGTAGCAACTGCCCAAAGCCAGTGTCCTCATCTTTAATTGAAGAGTGATGGATTTGTATTAAGCTGAAAGCCAGTGCTAGGTGCCCGGGAGCTTTGGGAGCTCTGCTCTGCTCTCTGTCCCAGGCACGCACCAAAAGGTGGGTTGCTCAGAAACGCTGTGACCTTTACAGTCAGGCAGACTGAACGGTTCTATTTAGGAATGGGAAAACAAGAACGCTTAATGTGTCATAGCGTACATGGGCTTTCAAGAAGAATGTTTGAAGGGGTGGTAATCAGCTGTTTCGGTGCTTGGTGCCTGGGTTCTTGTTCCAGTGAATTGTCAGCATATGTCAATGAGCGATGGCCATCCTGTCCTCAGTTTGCTTACAGGGAAGGGAAATCTGATAAAGAAGAGGCAGAAACAACGAGCTACAAAAATGTAAAAAATTTCAAACAGCAGACAATCATCACATTTTTCAGTACTGAGAAATAATTTGGCACGTTCTATACAGGTTTTGCAGCAAAATGTTTAGCTCTCAGAGAAGCTGCTTTCACTGTAAGCTGTCATTAGCCGTCAGCCTTATAAATCTTAAACCGAGTCTTAGAGATAACGTAGATGCGTGCTTAGCTGTGCACAGATTTTGTTTCTTGCAGGAAAAAATTTACTGCCATTTGTTTTACTGGAATTACTTGTGAAGCTTTCATGTTGTTATAGCACTACTGGTAGGAAGCCACGTAAAGACCTTACAGTTCCCCACCTGTTTTGCAGTTTAACGTGTCTGCACACAAATGCCCTTTTTTGCATACGCACTGTCAACCCGGAGTTGTAGTTCATCCCGAAGATCTGCTTGCTCTGCAATAAAAGCATGAGGAAAAGCAGTCTCATAACTGTGTTCATCTCGAAAAATGTTTTTCCTTCCACAGGGTCCCTCCCATTGCATTACTTTGATTCTCCTTGCTTTGCTACAGAGCTGTGTGTGTCTGTTGGAGACCGTATTTTAACACAGTTAAGCCCGTATTAGAAATACCGAGGTCATGTATCAGAAGCCAGCCATGTTTCAAGTGTCTGTGGAATTTGTTTCCCAGTCTTCAAAATTTTACAGACCTTTAACTTTTTAGGATACTAACCAGTATGTGATTACTTTTTTAAAAGAGTTCACCATGCCAGTGGATAATCTTTTTTGTGTTTAGAGTTTATGCTGATTTTCACATTCTCTTTACTTTGCACTGCATTAGCATAGAACCACTGCAAACATTTTTTCATTACCAGTTTTCACTATACCCATACAACATACAAAGTTATAATAAAAGTAAATAATCCTCTGGGGTTTACCACCTTTTAAAAGAAAATAATTTACTTACAAAGGACAGGTTTTCCATTTCTTTGCGCTTTCTTGGAGGTCTTTGGACTCGGGAGAACTGTGTTGTGGTATTTGACTTTAAAAGATATCGAAGTGAGAATGAATGCTCGAATTGTGAGGTTTTGTACTGAAAAATATCTTTCTGTGTATTTGTTTCATATAATACACAGCACAGTATCTGGGGGTCTTGATTCAAGACATGGATTTGCAGGTGCAACATAACCCCGAAACAGCAAGTCCAACTCCTCGCTCAAAAAGGATAATGTAAACAATATCAATCGCTAAACGCGCTTTTCTCAAAAATGACAGCTTTATTAGGCACTGAAATTCAGAACTGAAATACTATGTTTTGATAAGAAGCAAATGTCCCTAAAGCAGCATTAAAAATATATTAATGAAGAAATTCACTCAAAGACTCATGCTTATGGCAATGCCTGCAAATACTATAAATAACACCACAGTTTGGTATTTCAGAGGGATGATGTCCTCATGATTTCACACATTGTTTTCAAATAAAGTAGATTGTAGCTTGTTGTTATAGAACAAAATGAATACGTACCAGGTAGGTGGGGTAATCTGTTCCTAGTTTTTTCACTCCAGAAAGCGTGTGTATTTTTTTAAGCCTTATGTTTACCTTTGGCCCCTTTGTACCGGCCATTCATTTTGCATAGTGCTAGTTTTCCTTCTGACTACATCTGCCTTGTGTCACTTGTATCCGAGGTTTGTCTGGTCGTGCTGTTGTTATATGCGTTTCTGTGAGTCGCGTGGGTGCCCGTGCACCAGCCGCTGAGGCAGTGGGCTGTGGAAGGTCAGCTTTAATTAATATATGCAGCTTCTCGCGGGGGGCTGCAGCTTGGCTGGGAAGACACGGGTTATTAAAGTACACGTCCTACGCAGAATAGCTGGTTTCCTCCTGTACTCGTATTCTAACCGTAATGATTTTGTATGCCGTTGACGCAAGTAGGGAACACGCTGTTAAACCTAATACGGATTTGGTCTGATAGTGTCGTCTTGACAAAATTTTCATCTTAATTAGCGTGGTTCTGTGTCAGTTTTTAGAGAACCGTTTGCAGGGAACTGGCAAGGTGCTCCTTTTTGGTAGTAAGTTCTCGGCGTAAAGGGAAAGCGAGCTGGCTGGAGCTGTTCCCGCCGCATGTGACTGCCGTGGTAGGGACAGCCACCCTCGGGCGAATTGTCCTGAAATGAGGCGCACAAACCCGTGCTGGCTGGGGGTCCGTCTGGGGGTGCTGGGGGAGTTGCAAAAAGAATGATTTTTATGTCCAAAGAACTTTAGAAGTAGCTCATGGAATTGCATTTTTAAGACATTTGATTTGACTTTTGGGGCTATTCTCTCTCTTTTCTTTAAGTCTGTATGAATGCTTATTGAAAACAGCGCAATCCAAATGTACCCCAACAACAGTGGATTGGTGCCCCTGATTCTGAGCCTGTAGGAATGGACACGCTGCCTTTTCGTCTATGTCAGGAAAGTGCTTAATACTTCAAACTGTGCTAAGCACTTCACAGGCCCAAATGCAATTAATTGATAAACAGTAAGAACAGCTACACACCTGTACTGCCTAGTGAGAAATGAAGGATCATTCCAGCTGATGATCATTTTTTAAAGTGGGAACTCTTCAGTAGTTTTCTGTGAAAGCAGGATAGTAAAACTCTTCACCAACTGTACCAGTAAGAGTGTGAAATAGCTAGCAAATTTGCAGCCATTCTCAAGCAAATCTATTGATGAAATCATATAGATGTTTAGAATAGCTGTCGCTTGATGTGGCAAACTGCAGATACGGTAGTTTGATGCCGATGGTATTAATGTGCCAAAATTTTAAAAATAAGCTGTGGATTTCAAGTATCAGCTTGATTTATGTTTACTGTTAGGGATTCAAAGAAAATATTTTATATAATCTCAAAAGCTGCATTTCCAGTTGCCAAAGATTAGTAACTGTTAATGAACAGCAGTAAACTGACAATTTGTAAAGAGATTATCAAAGTAGAAAACTTACTATGTAAACAGCATTATTTTGGAAATATGTTAATCCCAGTTCTAAAAAAGTTACTTTTGTAGGGAATGAATATGACTGTGATTTCTTTCAATTTCTATGAACTTCTTAAGGTCTTGATTGCTAATAAAGCAGTGATTGTCTAATGATCAGCAGAGCTTTAGAACACCACGCTTTACTTGAGAATTTTCTTTAATTTCATGTCTCTTTCTTAACACTGACTAATGAAACAGCATTAGAAACTGTTTGCTGAGCCATTCCCCAGGCGCTGTTAAACATGACTTTGTAAAGCATAGAGGACCTGCGCTTTTATGTTCCCCTTTAGATAAAGGGTATGCTCTGCTGCTTAATCTGTAGCCCCCTGTTGGTGTTAGGTCCTTTTGAAAGCACCAGTCACTTCACGTGAAGCTGCATATTAGCGTTGATTTTTGTAGCGGCAATATAGCTACTCAAAAAACTTCAGTATTCCTCAGCGTAGGCTCCATAATTGTGAAATGACGTTTCCTTTTCATAGTTCTCTTCTGCTGCGTGTGATGAAAGATGCTTGAACTCTCTGGTGGATTGGCAGCAGATGCTCCTCATCTGGAGCCATTTACATTTTCTTTTCTTCCCTGAAGAGCTAACTTTCACAAGAATAACCTTTTGAATAGTATGTGGCTGCTTCATCAAATATGGTTGTGTGATGTATTTACTTAGTATGCTCAAAATGTCAAGGATATGTATATTGATTTTTGTACCATTCATGCATACTGAATAAATACCACTGGACTAGGGAGACTGCTGGGTTTGAGTTTTTGTCTTTCTGTGCTGTTTTTTCCACCACTGTCCATGGAAACTTTTGAAGAGTTCCATTGCCCTTGCAGCTCTTTGCACTTGCTCCTGTGTTGCACCTGCTTCAAACTCATGGGACATCCTTATGGTTGCAGGGTTGTATGACATGAGCACACCCGGACCGAGGGTATCTCTGTGCCAGCTGTGGTTCTGACTGTCTGTTTTGTTACCTCCGATTGATCTTTGTAAAATGGTTTACAAAAGGTGAAAACTTTTTGGGTTTCTTGTTCTTTCCAGGGGACATGAGTTTTGGGTGGATTTGAATGTTATGAAATTATATGAAACTGTTGAGTTTGACCAAATGCGGCGGCTGTCCACACCTTCCTGCCCCAGCTCCAGCTCCAACTACTACACAGTCTGGAAATACTTCTGCAGGGACCACTTTGGCTGGAGAGAATACTCTGAGGTATTTAACATATTCCAGAATCCTGCTTTTGGGTTGTAACCCAAAACTCTGTGTACAGTACATACTATAAACTGTGTATATATATTTAGTCTGTTTCCTCTTCGAACATTCAGGAAGGTTACTTAAAGTTATTGAGCAAGATAATCAAGGTCAGTGTTGAACTGAAAAAGCAATAAAGGGAGAACTCTGCTCTGCTGGACCACACCTTGAATTATCGCTGAAAACATCGGGGACACAGAGGCTGACCAAATTGTCAAATTGGAGAGCAAACTGGCCCATACCAGTACCAAGAAAGTAATTTCTAATCTATAGAAATCTGCTTAGTAAGTAATTTGTGGCAAGGGAATTTTAGGTTAGATATTGGGAATGGCATTTGGCATGTGAAAATATGATAGCACCAGCACCAATTACATAGGAAAGTTGTGAAGCCTGCCTTGTTGGCAATTCTTTCAAACAGTTAACAGAACATTTTTCAGTGGTCTAAATGTTCTTGTGCCTCAGAACAGGGGAAAGAGAGGAGAGGGGAAGGGAGTAGAGAGAGGAATTCTTTGAGGTCTTTGGCAAAAATACGAATTTTTGAACATGTCGTTTATCATGTGTATTTTTTTGTTTTCTTAATTTTCTTGAAACAGCCTGTTGTAAGATTGATAGAAGAAGCCAGCTGCCGGGGTCTGAAAGAGGTTCGGTTTGTTACCTGGCACAATCAGTATATCTTAAACATCAAAGATGGATTCCAGCAAAATGCATGTTTCAGAAGAGAGATTAAGAGGAGACCCCTTCTTCGCTCCTGCATCGTGCTGATGCCATTTTTACAGTACGTATTCCAGCAAAATGGAAACTTTGCATTTGTTCATCATGTTGTTCTGTCCCTGAGAACTGTATTCCCTAAGATGTGACAGATGTGACAAGGCAACAGGCATCACTGGGTAGAAAAATCAGAAGAAATAATAAAAAAAAAACAACTTAGTCGTGTTGGCAGCTCTTGCTTGCCACTTTTCAAGATAAATATTACCTGAGGAACTCCTTACTGCTAGGCTCTGTTTGTTATTTAAAGGTTATAATGTGCCTTGTGGATTGCAGAACATCAGAAGCACGGATGTACTTCCAGTTTGCCAAAGTATTGTCCAGCTTTCAGCATCTCACCGGCTATAGTGATTGCCAGGCTATCAGTTCTAGGTCCCATAAAAATGAGCGCTCAAAAACATTTTTACAATTTTCAAGCACAATTAAAGCACGCCTTGTTTTTATTGTTATCTCAACCGGGGGTGAATACGCTTGCCCATCGAAGACAGAGTGAGGAAGGTGGTATATTATAGTAACTTTTGATTACAACTCATAAAAATGCCATTTTTGTGATCACACCAGCACAGCTGGAAACCTTGTCAGAGCTCTGTAGTTAGGAACGTGTTGTCCTGTTAGCAAAGGGGTGGAAGTCGCTAGCCTGACCGGCAGCTTGGCAGGCTGGGCCGGTCAAGGGAGCTTCAACTGCTGCAGTAGGGCTAGGATGCTCATTCATTTGCAGAGCTCTTACCACATCTAATTGTGAGACGAATGTGAATTTGGCCAGAGCTTCAAAACACGTGCTTGTTGGAAACATTTTTAGATACGGTTTTACAGGAAGGAAACCCAAAATGATTAGAGAGATATGGGGAGGATGCAGGTAAAAAGACCAAGTGTGGACCTTCTGGTTATAGCAATTCTGATTATCATCTTAATAAAAAAAAAAAACCCATTTGGGGTATTCTTACGAAGTTTTGCTACCGGTGACTATTTTACTACAGTGCAAGTCTATAATTTTGAGATATGCTAAAATTACGCAATTCCCACTAATTTTGGTAGACCCTTGAGGGTTCTGCACTCATGAGGACTTGACCATAACTATTCATGCCAGCTACCAAATCTATAAATTAAACTCTGAAGCTTCTGTTGTTCTGCAGTAAACCTCATTCTTTTATTTTCTCTATCTCAAGGCTGTAATGCTTATTTAAACACCCACCAGTTCTTAGCAGAGAACAAAAGAATATTTTAAATATTTATGGGAGCTATCCTTAAGAAGTCAGTATTTGCCTCCACTTATCACACAACACTACCTGAGATTTTTTTTATTTCCCCCCACTACCTGCTTAAATCAGTCATAAAATTGGGAAAGAATACTTGAATAGAAACTGGGGGAAGTGGGTGATAGTGGTTGACAAATGTTGACTTTTCAATGGCTTCCCTTGTATAATAAATGCTTACAAATAATTTACAGTAGTCAGAAGAAATGAACAAAGTACACCAAAGGATTGCAATATTTTTTTTGTGTTTGATGTCTTACTCGTTAACCCGTAACTTATTGTTACTCTGTGCTTGGTCTTCCAGTCCAAGTGTGAGTGAATGAGGTTCTACAGTAATATTTTTTTACCCATTGACTTTAGGAGGGAAAAAAAAAAATCTAAATGCACATTCTTAGGAAAAAATCCATCTTCTGGGTTTCTGTTAAACTATTAATAAACAGTGGGAAGAATTTTGAGTTGGAGTCAAATCTATGCAAATAGTGAGGTCTCCTTTTAGATTTGAGCAGCAGGTGAAAGCCACGTGAACACTTTTTTAAAGAGTATGGCTGCTCTGAAAAGTGTGAGTGGTCTTACAGTTTACTGTCTCTCTGATTCACATCAAATGTATTGATTTAAAATAGACTTTTTTCCCCCCACTTTTTTCCTAGGCCTGAATAGCTCAATCAGAAAATCACATTAAATTATTTCTGTGTCATGCAAAAAATCACACACAGTTCTTTCAGGCTCATGTATCACTAGCATTAAACATTCAGAAAGGCAACCTTAATTGACATTTCTGTAGGTAAGATGTGAATAGCAGTAGAATTCTTATTTATCTGCATAATTATGTTGGTACTGCAGAGAAAAGCAGGCTAACGAGCAAGGACAATCAGAAGTTGCTCTGCGATTGTGTTTTGGTACCTTGAGAACAGATTGGCCGGGTGCAGAAGTCACGATGACGCAGCTTTTCAGGCAGCATCGTGCCTGAACAAAAGACGATTGATTCTTGAAGAATCACTCCGGAGAAAATGGCTTTGCCTTTAGCAAAGCTTTGAGAGTTTGTTTGTTCTCCAGTAAACTTTCTTTTTACAATCAAGTTTGCCTGTTGCTTCTGTGTGCAAAATCCAATTGCGTATACATTAGGAGGCAGGATTTGGCCTTGGATGCTGTCACACCTCAGCTTGCCTAAGATGAATGCACAAAGGATTCACTTTCCCCATTTCCTCCTAGTCAGAACAGGTTTTCTCCTTATGCTTTGGCAGTGATATGTTATCAGAACACAAGTGACCTGAGAAATTTCATGAGCTTTAATTTAATTTAATTTAATGAAATGTAATTTAAGGTTGTCTGTGGGGGTTATAGACAAGATGCACCTTGTGTCTTTCCAGCCAGACAGTTGGGTACCTCTGCCCTTGTAGTCTGTCCTAACAAGACCTGTCTAATTCTGAGTGCACCTTACCCGTTCGCATTCATTGTGGGTTGGTCCTGCAGTCAATCGCAGCTCTTCCTATAAAAATACTTCGGTAAAATACTCCTCTGGTGAAATTTTGAGATAGTTGCATATATTCTTGCAGCTGAAAGGGAACCTCACCAGCTTGCAGGAGCTCAAGAGCTGCGTACTTAAAATGTGAAGACCAGAGCATGAACCTGCAAGCTTTACATGTTCAAAGTATTTTCATTGACGTAAGTGGGAGAACTCCAATAAGTAAGGATTACTCAGTTGAGTAAGGCTTGCTTGTTCAGATTATAGTCAGGTGAACATAAGCCACAAATGCCATGCTCTTTATCTAAATTTAGCAGCTTCGAGAGTGTGAAAACTTCCACAGCGGTGCAGGTATTTATTAAGAACAGTCTTGCCACACCACAGTTGGTGTCTTTAACTGGATTTTACCGGTGTCTGTTCTTTTTCTTGCATCTGTGCTGCTTTCTTGCTACGGCCATTACAGGCTGCAGCTCCCCTCCTTCACCCCTTCCTGACTTCTTACCTGGCAGCATTCCCACGAGGAGGGGCTGGTCTCTCACATGAAAACAAGCAACTGCAAACGCAAATCGACATCTGGCCTGTGCAAATGAAAATAAGCATGATACTGGGTAGTACTGAAAACATAGCATCTCCTCTTCTACATAACGCAGTGAAATATGTGCAGGTTTTGCCTATAAAATGTTATTAGTTGGGGTTATGCATTATTCATACTGTAGAAGGAAGCATATGCTTCTACTCCGTGTATTTTAAGGAAGTTAGGTCAAATGTTGCCACATTATTCGTCTTGTTCTGTATGTTAAAATCACTAATAGTTTATAGCTAACATACAAAATAATTGTATTTGGTAGCGTTCTGCCTGTCTGTAGTTTATAACCCCACCCCAGAATGTGAATAATGGCGATAGCAGGCTTTCAAACACCACCAAGCAGTAAGATTTCCTTACGTGGAACAGCATCCCTGAAAGTCAAGATTTTGTTATTAGTTTGTACGGATGGAGGAGTTACTAAAATAGCAGAAATAGCTGGCATGTTTGTTTTAAACAAGCATTAAAGATTATGTAAATTGCTACAGAACTGAAGAGCAGCAATTGCTTGAGACACGTTGGTGATGAGATACATGTGTTCAGAAGCATTTCTGTTTGTGAATGTTTAAGCACAGCCTTTTTCTCCTTCCCCAACTAGGACCTTAGGTGGCAACTCTCCAGTACCATCTCCATCAGCTGACCCAGCTTCCTCACATGCTCCAACTGCTGTTACCTCTCCAAACTTCTATCCTGAAACCTGGATTAGTATGGATCCATCTCAGGACTTCATCCAAGTGCCTGTTCTGAAGGAAGATAAAAGCTATAGAACCATTTATAACCTGTTTCACAAGACTGTGCCAGAGACCAAATACAAAATTTTGAAAATTCTGAGAGTGCAAAATCAGTTTCTTTGGGAGAAATACAAAAGGTAAGATGATGCAAATACCGTTCTTCTACACTAGCGGAAAAATACCGTCAAATATGTAATTTGGGTTGCAAAATATAACTTGATCATTAAGTAGAATACATAAACTCCAGATTTTCTGAAGGAGCATCTTCAGTTGAGCAACTTTATCTAAAAAATACTGAAAAATACCCTGAAACTTCCTAGGTATGAGAGGTTTAATACACTATCTACTGATAACTTCTGTAAAACGTATCTTCACAGAAACTTCAAAATACATCCAGGATATCTAGTTGAAAAATCTTTTGGTTCATTTTCCAGCCAAATTAGGAGGCATTATTTTCATCAAATAACCTCTCTGCTGAAGATAGCCATTAGTGCCTTGGTTCCCCAGAACGTGGCGACCCAGGGTCGCACAGTGGTCTGGCAAAGATGAACTCCTGTGTCAGCCGGTCCCGTTCAAACCAAAGAAGCTGTGTCTGAAAGTTCCCATCCAGTGACCACTTTGTAACTGATACGGATTTAGATTTGTGGATTCTCTCTCGCTTCTCAAGAAATGCAGAATCTCAGAAGTCGACGGATGGGCAGTGTGAGCAGAGACTGACTTCCTTACAGTATTCATGCTGGTCTACAGCACCTTCACCCACTCTGTCTCTCAGTAATTCCTCTCTGTGGCCTCTTCTGAAGCTGTAGTGGGATTTAATTTTTGCACAGCTCTTGTTTTCACTCTGAGGAAGATTTCCTTCTGCATCCAAGGTGGAATACAGGCAAAGACAAGCAGACATTTCTCAAGCTGCTTTGCCTTTGCTGCTGTGCAGGTGAGAGAGCTCTGCTTCCAGCACTGTCAGCTCAGGACCTTTCAGAAGTACTTACTTCACACAAAAGATTAATTTGAAAGTGGAAGTGCCGCTCTGATAGCCATACAGAAATGTTTTCATATCTCCTCTTGCAGCTCTACTATTCCAGAGGGTAATACTGATACTTTAAGAGCTGTAGTGAAAACTGCTTTTCCCTTGTAGATCTGCAGTGAATGCTCATCTTCTCTCTTCCGTTTTCTATTCCAGGAAAAAGGAATATATGTCAAAAAAAATGACGGGGCTTGACAGGATAATGAACGAAAGGCATTTGTTCCACGGCACCTCCCAGGACGTGGTGGATGGAATCTGCAAGCACAATTTCGACCCGCGCGTCTGTGGGAAGCATGCCACCATGTTTGGACAGGGCAGTTACTTTGCCAGAAAGGCAAGTTATTCCCATAACTTTTCCAAAAGGTCACCCAAAGGAGTTCATTACATGTTCCTGGCGAAAGTACTGACAGGAAGGTACACGGTGGGTAACCACACCATGAGGAGACCTCCACCGGTGAACCCCGGCAGCATTACCAGCGACCTCTATGACTCTTGTGTGGACAACTACTTTGAGCCTCAGATTTTTGTCATTTTTAATGACGATCAGAGCTACCCTTATTTTATTATCCAGTATGAAGAAGTTAGCAACACTGTCTCCATCTGAAAGCTTGTGCTGCTAAATTACCATTTTAATAAACTCTCTTATCTGGCATTGGTAGCAGTTTTTGTGGAAAAAAAAAAAAAAAAGGGACATTGCAGAACTGATTAGATAACTTGCTTGGAAGGAACTAAATCTCAAAATACAGAAAAGAAGATCTGAAGTGACCAATTGTGCACTTGCTGTTTGATTATGTATGTGCAAATTGTAAATATTTTTCCATTGTTTATAGTTGAAAATCTGTGCCTTTTGTTATAAAACACTGTTTATTTATGTTAGTAAATATTCATGTTTAAAAATGTGTGTGTGTGTGTGTAATTTCAGTTGTGTTCTGTGCATATTAGAGCGGCTAGAAAATTGCTTCTGCCCTGATCTCGAAATCTTGAGGATGGCTGTTTCTAGATAATCAGAACCAGAAAATTTTCATCCCAAGTTTATTAAATAAGAGATTTTCCCAACCACTGTTTTTTATTATTATATTTCAGAAAGATTGTGGGAGATTACAAAACTAACATTCTGCTTGTACTTTGGATTATTAAACAGGACAACACAAATTTTCTAAAATCAGCCCTAAGTAAAATTAGGAAGAGGTTAGTGTGGCATGCAGTCCATGAGGGTTCAGCGCCAGATGAGAGCCAGCTCTGCATGGCCAGGCACAGGCCACCAGTCCCCATTATTGTCCAGCATCCCCAGTTAAAGGGGAACAGATTTCTCGGAAAAGAAATCTCAAAGAAAGCTTCTTTTTGATGAGGTTTTAAATTTGATCAAGGATGAAAATTTGTGTTAATGTCACTTAATGAGGCTGATATTAAATGAATTTTAAAACGAGTGGTACGTTAAAATAATTACCAACACATAATTCTCATTTAATCAGGGTGGGTTTTTTTGGTTTTCCAGACAGCTATGCTTGGCTCGGAGCTCTTCAGTATCTTTAGCAGTGATACAGAAAAAGAAACTGAAAATACTGACCGATGTTTGCAGCTGGCCCAAACCAGCCGGGGCAGAGGGTGGAATCGGCCAGTCTGTCATTCCCAGCTCCTGTCGGCTTTCCCAGCTCCCACCTTGCTTGGGAAGATGGAGCTCTTCTGAACAACCTGTGCCAGTTAATGTATTTGTGTGAAGCCATGAAAAGCCGAAATCAGGACTCAATAGTCAATTTGCCAGACTATCAAGCAGGCATTCTTTATTGCCACGGGCAGATGCGTAGCTTATACACAAGTTTTACATACATATGACAATGAGTTCCCAAAATTCATTTACATATTCCGCTCCCAATCACACATGCTCAGTGATTTGAGTTGGTGGTCTTTGGGGGTCCCCAGTGATCATTGTGGAGGGGCTTCTCAATGGTCGTCTTCCATGACCTCTGGGCTTTTCTTCCATAGATGGTCATAAGTTGACTGAGTGGCAAGGCCTGGTCCTTCTGCGCTTATCTTGGGGGTCGCTTCAGAGTGACTTTTAAGAACCCATTCAGGATCTGAATCCTGTTACAAAGAGATACCATCTCGAAAGCTCCCAGACAGGTTGGCATCTCCCACTGTGAGCCACATCCTACTGCTATCAGCATATTCTAGCTACAGTTGGCTTCACAAAGGTCTTTTTGTTAACCCTTTAGCATCCCTTCATGTGTCCTGAAGGGAGGAAGAGGGACAGCGCGTGGTGCAGAGTTACAGAGCAGAAACTGGTGCTGGGGTGACGTTACATGGAGAGAGACCTGGCAGTCAACAGCCGTGGGCTTATGGCACAGCTTGCCGGAGCTGGCGCTTGCGGAGGTTTGGAGGGGCTCCCATCTGCTGCGCTGCACGCTCCAGTGGACAGCCAAAATCACTGCACTAGGGTTTTTCCTCTAGCTACGCTTTATGAAAAAAAAAAAGGGTCTCAAGCGGGATCAGAAATAATTTCAGAACTGTGATTTAAAATTCAGGAAAAGTTAAGCAAACAATAATAACCTCCATTTCAAACCTTGGCATATTTTGTGTTCTCAGCTCAAGTCTGTTTTATTCTGAGTCATCTCTGAAGCACCGTGGCACGGTGGAGCCCACACCACGTGCTCACCAGCCACCCTGGGAGCTGGCTCATCGACGGGCTATCGCCTCCACTCCTTCCACCAGTCATTAGAAGCTCGTCACAGGCACACTCAGGTCCCTGCTAACCTTACCATAGCCGTAGCAGGCTGGCTAGCATTGTGAAATTTTAGTTATATGGCAAGTGGCATAGCTTATGGCTCAAGGACGATTAACATTGATGCCTTGTAATTGCTCACCGCAAGCAGCCTGCGTCAGATGCACCCGAGATGCCCTGTCCCTCATTAGAACCTTTACAAAGCGTTGGTATCTCATTAGAAAAACTTTACCTACTTTATTAGCACAGGGGTGGCCTAGGAGCACTCGCCCAGTGGGCAGGAAGCCCTGGTGGCCCTGGCACCTCTGCCAGCCCAAGGAGTGGGTCTGGTGGAGCGCGGGGATGGGAAGGGAGCTGCAGGCTCGGTGCTCTCTGCGCCTGCAGCTCAGCAGCAAACCTTCAGCTGAGCCTGGAGCTGTGCTTCTGTGATAACCCACTCAGGATCTGCTTTCTCACCGGGACCTCACAAAAACGTGTTTGGCCGTGGGAGAGAATTATTTACTCCCACCAGCACTCCTGCTTGTTTCTGTCCTGCTGGATCACTCCTCGTTACCTGTACTAGATCAAACCAGCTGGTAGGTGAGAAGAGGGGGAAGATGCAAGCAGCTGGTTCCAGTTAACTCCCAATCTTTTCTGAGGCTCTTGGCAGTGCAGGGGAGAGCTCAAATTCGAGGGGGCTTGCTTAGAAGAGGAGTTATTGGCATGGTAGGGTGGGAGCTACCAGCTGGGATGCGCAATGTGGAGTAGCTGGTCCTGGCTGTAGCCTGCCTCCCCAGGAGATGACTTTGGAAAGGTAAGAGGGATTGTGGCTGATGATGAAGTAAAGCCAAGGTTGTCTCCTTTTAAAAGCTGCTAAATCTTCTGGCTTTGCCTTCCCTTCTTTCCGATGCTAATCAGGCTTTCCTGCAGAAGCCAAAGCCGCAGCTTGGCAGTCCCGCTGCTGCGAGGTGGTGGTGTGCTCGAGTGCGTGCGTGGTCCAGCCCTGGTGGAGCTGGGGTAGAAAGATGAAACTCTCTAATTGCTCATACGCCCTGCAGATGCCTTGCTGCCCGCTAGGCCTTGCAGCACGAGTGCTGCCATCCAAATCACGGGCACCCATTGGTGCCTGTCCCTGCCCGCTCTGGGAGCGCAGGGCAGCATCTTGGGGTGCGACTGGGGCCGGGAGCTGCTCCAGCAGCACGAGCTGATTGCTGAGATGGTTACGTTACGTTTACATGCATTGTGCGTATTTTGGAAGTGTCTTTACACTGGATACTGAAGTTAGTTCAGAACTGAGCTTTAAGATTTACCTAAGAGGCAAAGATTTTTGAATAAGGGTTTTTGTGGCTTTTGTGTTCAGCAGTTCCCCCATCAAAGGCTTCTGGCCAGTTTGAGGCTCAGCTGAACAGGATTGCTGTGGGAGGTGGGACTGCTGCCGAGAGAGGGGCAAAGCATCTGTTGGGGAGGGCTCGTTGGGGGCTGCGAAGCCACGTGCTGGGGATGGGAGTCTTCCCTCTGTTCTCAAGCTGTCATCGGGGAAATTGGTTGCATCTTTTCCTCAGGTCTTGTAACAGGGTTTTGGCCTTCTGGGACCTTCTCCACACTGCAGGCTTGCTGCCAGCCATTTGCTCCATCCGGTGAGGTGCTCCCACAGCCCTACACTTGCTGCCCACTAGTGCTCCTGGGATGGTTTTCCATAACCTTCACCTTTTTAGACTTGAAACGGTTGTGGGGATCAGTGATAACGAGTTCCTGCTACACACTGCTGACAATGTATTGAAAATATTTACATTGTTCCTATGCCAACCTGTTCCAAGTGTATAAACCACCCTGCAAAGGCTTATCAAATTAGCAGCGCCTCAGCACACGGCATGTAGTGACGTGGTTCTGTGCGGAGGGCACATTTCCCCTTTTGTGCCTGTGTAAGTCTGGCCCCGTAGCTTGTGTTGCTGCGGCTGCTGGGAGCCCAGCTGGCCATGGGGATGTGCTGGCTGAAATTCAGCACAGCTGGTCCGCAGTAGCAGAGGAAGGGCAGAGGCGCGCTGTGTCACTGGGTGCTGCTGATGCACGGCAAGGTGAACATCGATCACCCGCCGGTGCCCATCCATAGCTCTCCCGGGGCTAGTGGAGGATCGCTCTTGGCTTCCAACCTCCCTGTGGGGCAGGGCCTGGGCAGGAGCAATGGAACTGCCTGGCTGTCGGGGCAGAGCTCGGCAGGAACAGAGCGTGCCCCTAATCACTGAGTTGGCTGTTAATTGCCTCCTACGTGCATCGCTGCAGCTCCTTCTGTAGCACCAGTTGCTGAAGGGGCATCCTGGCAGAGTGCTCTGAGAATGGCTATTACTAAATCCTGCTCTGGAGCTGCCCTGTAGAGGAACATCAGGAGAGAATGGGCCTGATCCCAACCTTGCTGATGGGAGTGCTCCCACTCGCTTAAGGAGGCTGGTGCCGCTCTCCCTCCGCATATGTTTGCGTATATAAAAACGATACGTAAATATAACTGAAGTGAAACCCTCACACAGCAATCACAGCTGGTCTATTTAAAAGCCTGTTGCCAGATTTCCCACCCCTCCCCATTCCCCCCTTACTGTTTGTTAGTGAACGCAGCTTTCGCCTGTATTGGCGCACAAGGCTTCTGGGGCAGGATCTGTCCCTGTCCGTGGGTGCGCAGGGCTGTGCTGCGGCTGCCCCACTGGGGCGGGGGGGGTTTGCCATGGTATGAATAAATGATAGCATTTTCTTGCCCTGGTTTTGGCACTGTCATTTGTCAAGAATTTGAAGATGAAACCAGGTGAAAATGAGTATTTGTGATAAAGATCTTGCTGTGTCATTACTGAAATTGTAGGTGATGACACATGCTTTGGGCAAAGCCACACATCATTACGAAAAGCCGATCAGCGCAACGCGTGGCTGGGATGGGGATGGCAGCAATGATTGCGTGTGCCCAGAGGGACCTTCTGGGCTGTGCTCGGCATTTCCAGATCCTTGGGAAACCAGAATGGGCTGTAGGGTGCAGTGTGTACCCTGGGCATCGCGGGGCGGGGGGCTCCGCTAACTGGCACATGTACGTGGGGACCCTGCCAGCATCAGGTTCTCAGCTTCTGAAGGCAGCAGTTCAAGTGCTGACTTGGGTGACAGTGAAAGATGAGGTCACATCTGCTTTGGTTGGTGTCGGGCACAGCGAGTGATGACAGAGGGCTTTGTCATGAAACAAACTGTCCTGGACAGCAGGAAAAAGGTGTCTCGGTGACCAGGAGGAAGGAACAGCTCAAGCATGTGCTGACTTGGAAGCCAGGTAGAGGTCAGGAGGCTGTTCCTCAAGGAGACATTTAAGTGCCAGCTGCCTAAGAGGCTGCGTGAGAACAGCCAGACCATTGTGATTCCCGTCCACTCTTACACATGTGGACACACGTTGCTCTCTGACAGCAACTGCTCTCCTAACAGAGGCTTGAGCCTGCTTGGGCTGTAAAACACCCTGGCAGGGACCCCAGCTGCGTGTCTGCTTTGGCCTCTGTATCTTGTACAAGTGGTGTTTGGGGCTGTCAAGCTTCTAGGTTTCTTCAAAGAATAGTAATCTTAGAGTGGGAGATGTTTCCTGTCCTTCCCCCCGCCTTACAGGTGCTTGAGGACTGCTGTGCAGACCTTGCACCTCTGGGCATAGCAGCTGCTGGGACGGCTCTGTGGGAGGTGTTTGGGGAAGTGGTTGAAGAAATGTGGTAGCAGTGGGTGATTGTAGTGGGAACGTTCCTCAGGAGGTGTCCTTCAAGTAGGAAGGAACCTTGGGAGGTGTCTAGACCAACCTCCTGCTCAAAGCAGGGTCAGCTCCAAGGTCAGACCAGATAGTTGAGGGCTTCAACGAGCCTGCTCTTGAAAACCTTCAAGGGTGGAGGCTGTCCAGCTTCCTGGGCAACCTGCTCCACCACCCATGATGTCTTCCTTGTGGGGTAAAAAAAATCTCCTTGTGTCTGGGACTACATTGCCCTGTGATTACATGCCTCAGCTTCAGGTGTCCATATGTTGCAATCATTTTATATAATTTCCAAACTTGTTGCAGCAGAGTTCAGAGGTGGTAGTGCAGAGGAGTGTGTAGAGCACTCCTCCAAGATTCTGTTCTTGGGCATGTGTAGGGTTATGTCCATTATCTTCCTGGAGAAGCAACGGGCAATGGATATGAGAAGAAAATATTCATTAACCAAAGGCATGTTGGAGCTCGACCCAATCTCAGGGTGGTGTGAGCTCAACAGTTTATGGCCAGAGCTGCTCTCTGGGAACTTTCTAAGGCCTTTCCTTTCTCAGCCCTGGCAAAGACACTTTCTTTTCAACTTTGCCGGGACTGGCAGAGTGAGACACAGCCAGGAGAACGCTTTGCTGTCAGCATCACAGCAGGGTGGTGATGGTCTGGTCCAGGGTTTCCTTCTGCTGGAGGGGAATTCAGTGCCACCGGCTCAGAGCGCTGACACCTCACATGATGGGCTACTGAGAGCCAGGCTTGGAGTCATGAGGCTTTGACAACGCGTAACTCACGATGAGCCTTTTTGCTTCCTGATAGCACAGCCCCTGGTAGCGCACACAACTTGAGGTTTGAGTGTTTTGGTGGTTTGTTTTTTTCTTTTTATGTGGAAATCTGAGGGTTTTTCACAGTAGTGAGAACTGGGAACTGGGCTATAGAAGTAGGGAGCATCTCTGGCTGCTGACTGGGGTTTTCTCCATCACTGGCAGTCCAGTGTCATTGCCACGCTAACATCACGGCAACTGAAAACATCCTCTCCGTTAATTTTTTTTCTTCTCTTATGGCTACAAAGTCTGTTTCTGTGAGAGTATTTTCCTATAGACTGGACAACAAATGTCAGGCTGACCTAAGGATTGTTCTTTTCTCAATTTCCTTCGGGTTCCCTTTTCTCCAGCAAGCCGGGTACAAGTTGTTTCAAGCTTAATTAGACTATTATAAATCATCGTCTGCTTTTTTTTCCTTTTCCTTCCACAAGGAGCACATTCTCATGCATTGATGCACACTCGGGTTTGTTTTGTCTGTCAGACTCTGGGCAATCCTTGTACCTCTGCAGCTGACCAGCACAAAAGCATTTACCAAACCTCACCAAGAATGAACCTGCAATCTCTCTCCCAGCAGTGTTTTGAAGAGGAATCGATCATGCAACCAAATATCACAGGCACCTGGACCTGCAGGCGCTCTGGCATGGGCTCATGATAGGACACAGGTTCAGGTTAGCAGAGAGGACCTACCACTGTCCATGTGGAGAGGGGATGGACCTCTTGGCCTGCTCTGAGACCAGGTCATGGATCAGCTTTGAGAGTGAACTTCTCTTGTTGTCCAGCCCAGTTGATGGTGGGGAAGTTCTTAACCTTTTTCACTTCTGCTATCCATCGTGCAGCATCCCAGGGCCATGCCTGGCTGTATTGCCGTCCTGGGGTGGCTTCTCCAGCGACCCTCTGCTGGGTTCCCCTGCTGCTGCCCAGGCATATGGATGGGAAAGCAATTTTCCTCTGCCCAAGCAGACATGGGGTACCAAAGCAGGCTCATCCCCCGGCTGCAGTGTGGATGTGTCCTTCGGGCTCCTGCTGGCACGGTGTTAAATATGGGGCCTCTTCTGTAACTCCACCCTGACCCCAGATGAGGGGAAGGGGTTATGAGAGAAGGGACAGGTCTGAACCAGAAACATGCCTGGGACCTTCTGGATACGGGAGGGGAAGATGCTGTCTCTGATTACTTGGACACAAATACACTCTTGCCATCGCCTGGCTGAGTATGTCTTGGTGGGTGAAAGTAAAAAGCTGCAGCCAACAGAGCTCAACACAGAGCCAATGCTAGCAGGGAGCAAAGCAAGGGAGGGCATGAATGAGGAGGAAAGGAGGAAGTGATTTAAGAAAAGTGAGAATTGGGTTTTTTGGTTTTTTTTGGGGGGAGGAGGAAGGGAGGGTGAAAAGAGCAGGAACAGAAACGGGCGAAGGGATGACAAGAAGCACTCAAAGAAATGTCCAGTGGGGAAAAAGCACAAATAGAAAGCGAGAGAGGGAAGAGGGGAAATGTAAGGAAATGGAAATGAAGGTGCCAGTGGCAAGAAATCATCAATGGTCAGAAAAGGAAGGGTATGGAAAACCTATAGAAATCCATCCACCAGGTGTGGTTATGGGTGCTTTTTCATGAGTGGGCGCCTCTGTGAAGCCAGGTGCTGCTCTACATGTTCTCCTGTGCTTTGGGGTCTCTCCCCTGTGCCTGCCAGTGGTTGATGCTGGGGGGCAGTGGGGGCCTGGCTGCCCTTCAGGCTCTGGCAAGGACGTCAGCTCTGTAGAGGGGCAGATGGCTGTCTTGCTTTTTTTGCACCCTCTAGCAAGCATTTGATCGCTCTGTTGGGTGTTCCGGAGTCAGAACCTGCCTGGTGTACCCTCAGGGGGTCTGGCTGCTGACGGGACCTGCTCTTTTGGTGACCAGAGAGTGATGGGCAGGACTGTGGGGCCGTAAACAAACACCTGCTGCTGAGTGATAGAGGGCAGGGCTCTTGAAAGGGCAGGGGGTTTTTTCTGTGTGTGGTGGTGGGTTTTGTGTTTTTTTTTTAATTTCCACTTCTGGCACCATGTTGGAGGATGCATATATGCCCTCAGCCTTGCAACGCGGTTGCAGGTGCTGGAACTGTTCATGCACACAGTTTCTGATGTGACTACTGGCTTTCACGGTCTCCTAATGAAGGGAGAACTGTACATTTGGAAAGACTGGGCAGGGCTTGGGCTTTTTTTTTTACATTTTTTAGGGGGGTAGCTCTTGAAAAATCTTGCATTTTAGCCTGGATTTAAAAGCTGATGAACTAAGTTAAATTATAGCTGCTCTACCCGCATAAAGCCACACTCTTGTTACCAAACCCTTTGCAAAAGCCAGTGCCTGCGGGCTGCCCCGCTGGGGACCCTGCTGCCCCTCCGCACGCTGTGACATTCAGTGGAGCTGATGGGGGCTGCGGGCAGGGCTGGGCTGGGGTTGTGTTCCACACACCCAGCCCATTTCTGAGCTCTCATGCTGGTAGCTTCTTGAAGCAGTGACTAAGCCCATAGGAGAGTGCTGGGTGACAGGTTAACACTTTATGGGTTTATTGCTGCCATGCAGTCCAGGTGGAAATTTTACACATACCCACCTTCTGCTCTTTGCTCTGAATGATGAGCAGTTACCGGGGCTTTCAGGTGCTTTTCCCACATCGGGATCACCTGCTACATCCCTGGCCTCAGGAGCTGAGTGATGTTGAAGTGGTGATGAGGGAGCAGCTGCCAACAGGAGCTTACTGACTGCTGGGATCTGCCCAGCTCTGGCAGTGGCAGCCGGGGGCTCCTGCCCCCCTGCACCGTGGGCTCTGCAGGGACGGATGGATGGGAAGCATCCCCTGGGACAGGACTGTGGCTCCTGTGCTTTGTTTGGGATCGGCTGCCAACAGGGTGCAGCCAGGGCAAGGCTCGGACCTGATTTCTCGCCGTTTCCCTGCCTATGCTGGTGCTGTCTTGCCCAGCACCCAAGCCATGGCGCGTTGCTGTGTTGTCAGAGCTGATTGTCCCTGTTGCTTCCTCTCAGGGCTACTCCCGAAACAAAAATGTAAATGATTGTCTCAAAGTTCTGTATTTCCTGTTACTTGGAAAATAAGCCTGAAAAACTCACTAGTGATGAGTGTGTGATCTGAGCACAAAGCCTGACCGGTTGAGCCTCCAACGAAGCCCTTGCCTGTGGGCTGGCTGCGATCGATTCTTAATGAATAAAATATTAGTGGGCTCATAACAGAACTCAAACCAGGTTGGGGTAGCAATTTCTCTGTGCTGTTCAGGGTGCTCAGGGCTCCCCTCTCATTAACGTCCATCCTAAACAAAGGCTCTTGTGGGGCACGCTTGCCTTGGGGGTTGGTTTTGGAGGGCTGGCTCCTTTTCCCCTTTCCGCCAGCAGTGAGGCTCCATGTGGGATGCCCTCCACTGGTGCTGGGCTGCTGCATTCCCAGTGGGCTTCCCAGTGCCCTCTGGAGTGAAGGGGAGGCAGGTGAAGTCTTGGTTTGATGCATTTTGGTTTATCATCTTCATTTATCTCTTGCCCTTAGCTGATCCTATAAAATAACACAGAAGTGTAAAAACTGAGGCTGTAACTTTTCCAAAAGCAGTCACGAATTTCCTCTGCGCATCCTCTGCTGCTTTTACAACACCCGCTTGGTGCGAAACATCAACCCTCACGTGTTGAACAGGACATGCTGAGATGCATCTAAAATTACCCGAAAATGTACACCAGGTTTGCAAAAGCAGTGGAATGGAGGAGTTGCTCGGTTCTCTGGTTCCCACCAAGGGCTGCAGTGGGGAGGTGGCCCCAGCTGACCCACGATGCCAATGTGGAGCCAGGAGCATGTACCCGGAGCATGCATCAACCATGGGTCAGTGCCGCCCTGGCAGGAGCTATAGAGCTGGGCTTGGGTTTGTTGGGAGCAAGGGGGAGGACAAGCTGCAGAAAGGAGCTCTCTTGTCTGGATAGCACCGGCTCTGTTGAGGATCTGAGGTCTTTACTGTGGCCAGGCCAGGCTGGGACAGAGAACCACAACCCAGTGAGCGGCAGGTCTGGGTGTGGGATGTGCAGATATCTCTGTTCCTGCTTTTTTTTTTTTTTTTTTTTTTGGAAGGCCGGGCCTCCTGCAAGAGGAAATGGAAATCATGAAGCCACTGCCTGGAGTGGTTCCTGCTAATATTTTTTTCATAGAGTGAAACTGGAAATGACTTTTTAGAAAAGTATATGTGGTGATTTGTGAGAGTATTTTTTGTTCTGCAAAAATACCTCATCGTAATCAACAGCATCTTTGCTAGGGAACAAAAATAAGTGCATTGCTAAGGATGAGCTGATGCTTATTCCTCCTTGCATAGCAATAGGAAGCTGACTGGGTTCCAGTCACTGACATTGCACAGATACAGAGAATTTCACTGGTGTTACTCCAGGTGACTTTTGCTTGGCAGAATGCTACAGGTAAAATGAGTAGAGGAAAGGGATGGGCTGGGCACTGTTTAACCATGAGCACTTGCAGGGGTGGTTGCTTGCAGTAGTGCTGAGGATCGGTCACGATGCTGGTTTGGCGACAGGGGAGCACTGCTTGGCTGATACCCAGAGCCTGTTGAGCGCAGGCTTGAGTGGTCTCATGCTTATGAAAAATAACGATCTTATGATTATTCTCTCTTTTTCTTTACCTGGAAGATGGCTTTGAGCTTGTACCAAGCCTTCACCTAGATCACTTGGCAGCATGCTGCCTGGGTCACAGCTCTTCCCTGCTCAGGAGAAGTAAGACCACACTTCATTTATCATAAAAAGATCTCTGCACCTTTTCCTGAGGCAGGATTCACTTTTGAATTCACCCTGATTAAAGTCAGGCCAGCATATTTCTGAAATCCTTCAGAGCTGGGAAATACAGAAGCCTCCTGAATGCCCGAGTCTGACGATGAGCCCAACTTTTCTTTGCTGAAAGGCAAACCTGTTATTACATGTCCTTCCCAGAGCGAGTCCCAGGCAGTTTGTACCCTTCCCTTTGCAGCAGCATACTTGGAGGATGCTGTCATGCCGTGCCTCTGGCTTATCTGCCGCAGCCGAAACAACCTGGGTGCTCTGGGGGCTTCCCCCAGGCTGTGCTCCTCTTGCCTTCCTCTGGCTTGCCCCAAACCAGGCTGTGCCTTTGGTCATGGCTGGTGCCCTGGAGCGGGGTCTGCAGCATTGGGAGCAACAGTAGGGTTATTGCACGCATCCTTCAGCAATGCTTATACAAAATGAAGTTGATATTTGCTTTTTCTCCAGCGAGCAGCAGGCTCCCCAGCACCCAACGTGCCAGATCTCTGCTGACACTTGGGGGCGAGGTGGGCTGGGGCACACAAGTCACTGCACTTTGGGCGGGTGTGTGCTCATCCAGAGCTGTGCTTCCAATGCATACTGAATATAAATTTAATAGGAGTCATTATTCATTAAATATCATCAGGTTATTAAAAACAGCTTTATTGGAAATTAGCAACTAAGGAGGAGTGACATCTGCATTTAAATGCAAACTCAGGCCACATGGGTTGTGGGTTTGGGGGATTTTTTTGTTTGGTTTATTTTTGGTGTGTTTTGGTTTTTTGGTGTGTGGTGTTTTTTTTTTTTAAGCTTGGAGAGCATGTGAAAACCACTCATTTGGCTTGTACAGGCTCTGCTAAAGACCTTGTGGCTTTGCCCTTTTGTCGCTTACCCCTGTGTTGTTGCCCAGGGTGGGCAGAGCGTAGCAGTAGGAGGATGGCGCTGTCTCCTCCAGACCCCTGTCCAGCTCATGCGTGTGTCCCTGAGCACTGGGCAGCCTTTGCATCCAACCCATCGCTCACCAGTCAAACCTGGCATCCAGGACAGGGCTGGAGGTGATGCGCTGAGGGTGCTTCCCACCCTGCTCTGCCACCCTCCCTCCATCCCGACCTCATTTGGGGTCTAGCGCAATGCACACAAATAGCACCAAGCTGGACGCTCCCGCTTGCCTCCTTCCACCGATGGCTCTGCAAAAGCCAGGTGGTGCTCAGTAGCAAGGGGCCTGCTTTGTGGCCCTTGCTTGTACTGCTGGGGAGCTGCTCGCCGGAGTGTTCCCTGCTCAGGCAGTCGCTTTGGGATGTGAGGAGGGGACCCACAGCCCACGCTTTCCATCTGGGACACAGATACCTGGTGGCAGCAGCCAGGGAGCCCTTCCCCTCCACCAGCCATCCAGGTCTGCTGTCAAGCTGCATCTACAAATCGGCTCTGTGATAGACTGGCACCAATTTAATCTGCTGCAGCAGGGTGAGAGCCCCAGACAGCTCCAGCGAAGCACTGTGTGCCATAATTGCTCTCCTGCAGATTGCACTCAGAGCCTTGTTTACTCTTCTATAAATAGCTCCTGTTGAACGCTGCTCACAGACCAAAACCCAAACGGGGTATTAGCAAAGAGCTGTCAAAAACAGTTTTCAAATTGAAATATATGTATATAAAGTTGTTCTGCTGCCAGTCCCCTTAAATTACAGCTTCCACACCTGCAATTGTTGGTAAATATTGTAACGCATTTCTTGACACACGGCCATTCGAGCAGTAAAACCTGCCTTAGCACTATGTACAGACGTCTTGTTCTCAGCTTGGTTTGCGTGTCCAAAGTACTCCATGAAAGCAGTCCCTGGCCTCTGCGCCCGCCGCCTGGTACGCACGGCTCTGCTGGATCATGGCAGGGGTCCAGCTGCTGCTCTTTTCCCTCCCTGCTAGCAGATGCTCGGAGGATGGTAGCAGAACACAGAGGAGTACAAAACCTTCTTGAGACAGAATGTGTCCAGTGAAAAGACCTCTGTGTCTTCTGTGGTCTCTTCTGGCTCCCCCTCCCATGGCCTGAGCAGGGGCCATGGGGATGGGTGCCTTTGACGACAGAAAGCAGGGCAGCACAGGGGGTTGCCAGCCTTCAAGCATCTTCTGCCCGCGTAGGCGGCCAAAGTCCAGCGGGCTCTGATGCTGGGCACATCACTTCTCCTGTGCTGTTCTTTTTTCAAATGATGCAGTTTTTTTCCTGAGTTTCCTGATAGAAAGCCACAGGAAGCAATGCAGTAGCAGGCAGGCTCCATCAGTTTCCTGCAGAACCTTGTCAAATCCTCTCTGCAGGGGTTTTCCCTCTCTGCTTCACATCAGGCATGCTGGGCTGTATGACTGTGCATGTTTCCACCCCTCTCCTCCCATCTTCACAGTTTTCCCAACTTTTGCAGTGTCTCAATTATGGGAAATAAAAGGCTGACTCTCTTATTTGATTGAAAAAACAGATTATGGATTTTTCAGATGGCTGAATACCCAGAACCTGTGACAGTGCCTCCCCCTCCTACTGGTCACCAGTTCAGCCACACACAAACTTTTTACAGTAACTTGCCTGTGGATCAGCTTGATTGAAAGAGTTGGGGTGAGTGGCCCGGGGGATCTGCAGTGCCCTCCTACGCGCCACTCCCATTGTTCAAAGGAATGCTTGCAGAAAAAAGGGGAGATTGGGAATTGGGAGGGTCACAGCGACAGGGGCAGATTTTGCTCGCTGTGTTCATGTGAGTAGCTGCAACAAAACTGGTGTGCTGCCATACATGTGATTGACAGATGATTTGGGGTTAGTTGGATGGGGGGGGAGTTGGTGTGCAATATTTAAAGCTACCAAGGCCTCACCTGGCTTTGATAGAAACATCAGAATCCAGCAATGCCGTGTGGGCTGCTCCAAAGCTGCTCTGTGTTTTAAGGCTGGGCTGGGGAAAGGTGCGAGTTTGCAGCCAAATGCCGCAGCTGAGCAGCCACACAAAATCTTGAAAAACACGCTGGTAGGTTTACAGAATCCCTTGAGGCTACCCCTAAATCATTAACAGGGCTGTGATTAGGCTTGGCAGCCACTCCAAAGGGCAGAAACAATCTTAAGCACTGATTCTCATGGCTGGAGAAGAAAGAAATGTGAACTGGGGCCAGAGAAGAAGGAGCTCACCTCCTGATGCCACGCTCTGCCCTTTGCCGGAGAGCGGCAGAGCCGGTGTGCGCTGTGGTGGCAAGCGTGAGGAAAGCAAGAGCAGTGTCCTGTTTCCAAGGAAAGAAGAGCAGTTCGTTTGCCACCTGTGCAAAGAAAGGGTCTGGCTGCTTCAGCAGAGCCTGAGCTCTCTGCTGAAATATCCCTGCAGAAGCAGGGCTGGGAGCTTTTATCTGACAAGCGTTGCTCTGCAGGGTGCTGGTTGTTCCCTGCATGACGGGTGTGTTGCTGCCGACGTGATATCCAGAGAAGCCCGCGTTCCCGGGACTGTGCTGCTTCAGCTGCACTGCCCGGTGCAAGAGGCTCCTTCTGGTGTGGCTTTGCCAGTCCTCCTTGTTCCAGCCAGGAGCAGCAAGAGGGAGGGAAGGGACAGAACTGGAAAAGCAGCCGAGAGCAATGCTGCCTGGACACAAGCCCAGCAGGCAGGGTAGGACATGAGCTCCCCAGGGCTGTCCCGGGCAGCCGGGGTGTGCTCTGCAAATGTCTTTATCATTAGCTCTTCTCTTTTTGCTCCAAAGATCGTTCTTCGTGTCGAAAGGCCTTTCCCAATGCCCAGCTTTTGCAAAGATGCTGCGTCCCTCCCAGTGTGGCTTTGCCCACGTGGGCATTGCGGAGGGGGAGTCTCCCTGTTGCGCCTGCTTTGGCTCTGACAGGGCAGGTCAGGCGTGCCTGGAACAAGGCTTACGGATACCTGTGACCCTTCTCATTTAAAAGCGATGCAGCCCTGTTGATGCCACTAACTTTTAGTAGCAAATCCTCTTCTTTAGTGGTCCTCCCAGCAGGCACAGCACAACGTGGGGTATCTGTGCTGTCGTTTGTGAGATTATTCTTACCAGAGCTGCTTGCCAGCTCTCTGCTTCCAGTCTCTGGGCTCTTCTGGCCTGACTGGTGTGCATATGCGTTCATTTTCTGCGTCTGCTAAGTTATTTCTGCCCATGGTAAACACAGCACGTTTCCAACCACCAGACTATCACAAACCCCTCAAACCCTGCTGTATCCAAGGTGTAGCAGATCTGGTAAGGAAAATGCAAAACAGAGGGCCAGAGAGCATAAGTAGCTTCTTACATGATCATATGTATTTTTTGGCCCGTACAAGAGTTCAAAACCCTTTACCATCTCTAAACTAGTATCCTCGTCAGTGGACTGCCCTGCCATGTCTGGGGCTGTGGATGCTCAGTACTTAGAAGAATTCAACCCCAAGTGTTTAAATCTGGAAGAGAAATATATGAACATAGTCCCTAATTAGAGATGGCTGTTGTCACACCATTCTAGACTAGAGTGTTGTGATCTACTCCTTGTTTTCCTTTTGGTTGTTGGGGCAACTTCTTTATGGACCTGTGCAAAGGGATTCTCCTTCCCTGTCCCCTCTATAGGCAATTGCTGTTTGGAAAATGTTTGTATGTGATCCCAAAAAAGGCTTCAGGGTAACTAATGGCTGGATGTCAGTGCCTGGAACTCTTGTACTGTCAGTGTCAATGACCTTTCCCAGAACTTGCCCATGTGGCCAGACCTTGGTGTTCAGGCCACCTCAGTTTTCAGCAGCATCTCTGCTCATTGCCCATCAATGAAATCCTTGCCTCTCTCCTTTTAGAAAGAGCAGTCTTACTCTCCGGCTGCACAGATGTCCAAGGAGCACCACAAATTTACTCCCTGTTGGATGATATTCATTTGCCTTCATCCAAATGATTAAAAAAAAAACAAAACCAAACGCTGGTGCTTCAGAGAGAGGGAGCAGTGCCAATACCTCCATAAACAGCCAGGCTGGAGCTGCTGTCCACTTGCATAAACTTGTATGTGTAGCAAAATTTCCCAGGAGAGCAGCCTGGAAGAGTATTTGGGGCTTGTGGTACCTAAACAGGAGAGCACAGTATCAGTCTCATGCACCAAAATAGGTAATCTGAGGTACTGACGCTACTGATAGCAAGATGGATTCACACCCGCCAAAACCAACTACATAAAGCTAAAGTCACTCTAAAATCAGCATGGATAATTGTATACCTTCACAGACCTGGTGTGCTCATCCATATGAACAGCAGGCCACTGGAAACAAGGCTTTGTAATGAACACGGGAAGGGCTCTTGGCCAGGCTGCTGCACAATATCATTCTTTGGTGCCTGTTACCTGCAGCTTGGTGATGACTGATCCTATCACAGCCATGAAGAAGCAGTGGTTTTATCAGCACTAAGAAAGAGTATCTCTCGGGGAGCACAGACAGGAGACACATACCTCTAGAAATCCAGATCTAGGCCAAAAACCTAAAGAATTCACCAAATTTGGGATCTTCAAGTCTAGAGGTACTTTGTATGGAGGTGGGCTGGACCACTTTCTGTTGTTTTGTTTCAGAAGAACGGTAAGAATTCAAGCAGCTGTGATAACGCTGTAGATCAGGCCTAGGCTTGTAAGGCATTTCATGTTCTTCCCTTCATGGAAAAAGTAAAGCCTGATATTTAAATGCAATGATATTTCAATACTATAGACTTACAGGATTTCTTTTATTTTGCATTCCAAGACAAACCATGTACAGATGTGTAAGAACCAGGAACTCTTTCAGAAAAATCCTAAACAACTAACTTTTATGCAAGAGTTCATACTGCTGCCCACCAGGACAGGTTTTTATTGAAAAATACCGTTACAGAATGCCTGTTGTGCCAGGCTGCACAAAGGATGGGGTAAGGAAGTTTTGCAGTAAATACCACCATGGAGTCGAATTCCTGTTTATTTCCCATGAACTCAGTATTTGCATAGTCAGACCAAATGGCTTTAATTTTCACTTGGATGTGACGATGAGGCCGACACACAAACTGATGCCTTTTCCAGATAATCTCTAGCTGTGATCTGCTGAAGTCAGAAGGCTCCCGCTGATGGAGACGTTTCAGGTGCTTTCTCTCTTGTTCCTGCACATTTTCCAGAGCATTAAGCATGTGAAGCAGATTTTAGAAACGTTCGATAAAACCACAGAAGTCTTTATAGGAGTCTACATTTTTTTACCACATTCTGGAGGCCATTATAATACACAAAACCGAGTAATTATTGCAAGCAGCATACCAGTTAAACGAAGAATATTGGTTTGCACTAAAAGCACACCATCTGTCCCAGCCCGGCTCACGGGCTGGTTCCTCGCATCAGTTGACCAGCTGTACCAAACGTTGCTGCTTGGTTTTCATCACCTCAGATCTTCAGCCTTAAGCCCTAAAGCGCTGAGATAGCCAAATATGCAGCAAGCCATGGAGTGAACTCCACTTAACCTTCCTCGGTTGCTCGCCACCACGTCTGACCTCTGCGTTGGAGGTGCTCCAGAGGGAGAAGGCGAATTCTTCCTATCACCCTGCTCTCCTTCAGGACTTCCTTGTGAACGAGCTATGGTGGGGGTAGGTTTAATTTACTGCTCGAGTTGTGAAATCTTCTTTAGAAGTATTGGAGATTTCTTGTTCTGTCGCCAAGTGAGAGTTATGCAGCTTGATAAAATTTCTCAAGTGTGCAGGAGGTACGTGCTGGGACGCCGAGCATTGCGTGGGGCAGGTGCTAATTAGCAGCGTTGTCAGGTCCTGTATCAGCATCCAAATAGCTGATTGAAAGGAAAAGACGTCTCCAAAGACAGGCGGTTGATATTGCTCTTTCATAAGCCATGGGTAGCTGGTTGCGCTCCTGGGAACCACTTGTTCCCCTGTTATCTCCTGCCTGGGCAGAGCGTGGGCAGGCACAGGACTGCAGCCACTGGTCCCTGGGGGGACGCAGCCCCGTCTCCCTCCCCGCGCTCAGCACGGGCATTTGCAAGAGGCTGCTGTCCTGCTGGGGCTGAGGAGGGGCTGTGAAACTTGGCTCACGAGTGATTTTTGTGCCTTTTGTTTTTAAGAGGGGCTGAATCTAGTCCTGAAACGCAGGCGTTGGAAACTCTCTTCAGCCATCGCAGTGGCTTTACGTAAACCGAAGCTGTACCAGCATAGCGCTGCTGCATCCCAGCTACCAGGGCTGTGCTAGGTGAGCCCCACGCACCTCCACATGTGTGTAAAGGAGAGGATTGCCTGCTTTTCCCCTTGCACGTGCAGCCTCCCAAACTTCTACCTGCTCTTGCTGCCCTTCATCGAACATCTTTGGGTCTCGCTTGCCCTCAGGGAAGAGGCGGACTCTACCTGTGTATCCCTTTTAGAAGGCACGAGGTCCGACGCCGCTCTGCTCAGGCTGCTGGTGACAACGTGTGGGATGTGGGCGGTGGTGGCTGCCCCAGCCCAGGGTCTCGGGGCACCTGCGCATCTCGCAGGGGGCAGCTGCCGGCTGAGCGCAGCCGCGGGGAGACGCTTCTGCTTGGGCAGATGCTCACGCCAAGGAAGAATGAAGTAGCAGCAGCAACAGTTTTAGCCGAAAACAGAAGCACCAAAAGGCTCTTTAGTGCTCCCGTGCTCCTATTTGCCTCCCCTGGTTGTGATGAACAGATGCTTGAACCTTTTTCTTTAGCTGGTGCTAAAAACCTATCCTGAAGGAAGAGTAAAACTGTTGCTGGCTGCACCTAGGCAAGGGTTTGCTATAATCCCAGTGCTGTTATGGTCCTGCTGCTGATTCTGCTTTAATATCCAGTGGGCCCTGCTCATGTGTGCATGGAATGGAGCTACCCTGAGGAGGAATGTGCCCCCAGATCTCCTCACCACTGGGGCCAGAATGCAAACAAACTTAATCGCCGGTGGCAGCGAGGGGCTGAAAGAGCCAGAGCCACGTCTCTCGCTTCAGGCTCACTTGACACCACACAGAGTTCGTCTGCCCTCCCCAGATGTCTCCGTTTCTGTTCGCAGAGGCTGTTACAACACAAGAACTCGGCGTGTGAGACGTTCAGATTGTTCCTTCTGATACGCTGGGTCTTGCCCGTGTCTCCCCTGCGCCTCAGGGGCTGGCCTATTGCTCAAGGAGCTGCTCGGCCACAGCCCTGCCGAGCTCTTGCTGAATCGTTTGCGGTACAGAAAGAATTTGCTGCTTTGCTCTTCACCTTCTACGTTGAGCCCTAACAGAAGTGCGAGGAGGCGCTGTCCTCAGGGTGACTGCTCTTTCCAGGGTGGTACCTGGCTCTTTCTCTTTTCCTTTCCCTCCCCCTCTCTCACGCACATAGCATTTATTTGGCAGCCAGGCTTTACCTTTCCCCTACAGCCCTCATGCTTTGCTAAGAGCTTCTCACGAGGGGCTGTATCAAAAGCTGCGAGAGCTCTCAATAAATGATTTTTTTTTTCACTGATAACACTTCAGAAGTGCAGTAACAGCTGAAGTAAGCATGTCTGAATGTACAAATGCTGCAATAGCTTGTCCTTACCCCTTAGCTCCTCTTCACTGGGAACGTTGCCTGCTGGCCAGAGCATAATCTGGGTGACAGACTCGGGCAGGATTACAGCTGACGCTGAATGCAAACCCTGGGGAGAACAGTAATAAGGTGCAAGTGAGGGCCAGCAAAGCTGAGCTCCCCTGCAGAGCCAGTCAATCCCACATCTCAGGAGTGCAAAGTTCGGTGGGAGCTTGCTCGGGGTGTCTCAGCCGAGGGCAGGGAGCCTGGCGAGGTGCAGAGGAGTACGGCTGTGGCTCCAAGACACCTTGATGCCACTAACGACCGAAATTCTCATCACCTCCAATCTCTCCCTGCCCTGCACAACTCCAGGATGCAAATGTGGAAAACTGTGGTATGTCCGGGATGCAGCATCAAAATACCACGCTCCTGCTTCAGCTACGAGCTTGGCAGCTTCTGCAGCCAGGCTTGGAAGTGCGACACAAAGATCGGCTTCTCCTGCGAGCTCTGTGTTCCTTAGGGTTGTGTTGCAAACATCTGGCAGGCTTTTGTTTGTTTGTTTTTCCACGCTTGCACATATTTTAGTCATTTCTGCCATGCTCTGAATGTGCTGCTGCGGATGATGCTGGGGACGCATGGGCGCTCTGCAGGAAGCGAGTCTAGCCAGAGCAAATCCATCCCTGCTTTGGGAGGGAAAGTCGGGAAGGATGAATATTTGCCCTGTGGCATCAATTTCCTGTCTAACATTCTCCAAAAAGCAGCTGGTAAATGCCCAGGAACACAGATGTGGGCCTGGCACCCTCCTGCCAGGGGTGAGAAGGAAAGCCTTTGGCCTTCACAGAATCACAGAATGGCAAGGGTTGGAAGGGAGCTCGGGAGATCACCCAGTCCAACCCTCCTGCTAAAGCAGGTTCCCCTAGAGCGTGTTGCACAGGACATCATCCAGGCGGGCTTTGAATATCTCCAGAGAAGGAGACTCCACAACCCCCGGGCAGCCTGTTCCATCACCCTCAGAGTAAAGAAGTTTTTCCTCATATTCAACTGAAACCTCTTCTGTTTCAGTTTGTACCCATTGCCCCTTGTCCTGTAGCTGGGCACCACTGAGAAGAGTCTGGCTCTGTCCTCGTGACTTCCACCCTTAAGATATTTGTATGTCCCTCTACCTGTCATAGACCTTCTTCCCTAGGTCCCCTCCAAAATTCCCAGAGTCATCACTTTGCTGGAGAGCTCCTCTCTTCCGGAAATACAAATTCATTATTCAATTTAATGTACCATATGGGCCCATGTGGAAAAATGCAGATTCTGCCTCAGGAGACCAAGTGATGCAATTCACTGGGTCAGCAAGATGTGCGCCAGGGAGGCTGGTGGCATGAGAGCTCCCGGGCCAGCCACACAGCCGGCAGCTCCTCTGCCAGCGCTTAAAAAGCCTCGCTCAGCTTGTCAGGATGCCTCTGAACTACTTGACCTTTTTAACGATGGTGAATTTTAACGATTTCCTTTATGAGTCTGATGTGTGGTAATTCAGCACCATGTCCACTGCTGACGTCCTTCGGTAGGAGTTGGTGGGGTTAGCGGACAGAGGAATATAATTCATCCCTGGAGGTATTTAAAAGCCGGGCAGACAAGGTGCTTAGTGACAGGGTTTAGTGGTGGGATGGCAGGGTTAGGGGAACAGTTGGGCTTGGTGATCTTAAAGGGCTTTTCCAACCTAAATGATTCTGTGATTCTATGATTCATTAGTTGTAGGGAATTGCCTCTCATTGATGTATAGTTTCAATAACAACAACAAAAAAAATCCCAAACTGATTGATTTTTAAATGTGCCTTACCTAAGACCAAACTTTTGTTGTGGGTTTCATGTGGATGGCTTTTAATGCTCGAGTTTTGCACGTGCCATGAGTACAGGTTTGCTTGAGCAGGCAGTGCTCTCCCAGCTCCTTCCCATGCGGGCAAATGTCTAACGAAAGTTGACTTCTTAATCTGACCCGAAACAGAACTCCTCAGTCCATGTTCTCACTTTCTTTCTCATGAAACTTATTCAAGAAAGACTTTCTTTGTCACTTCACAACCCGTTTGCGGTTATTGGTTCTGGTTATGGAAATACTTTATTTGAGTAGTTATGGGAACAAATTTCAGCCTACGGCTTGGTTCAGCTCCAATCACCTCCCAGTAGCACTGATGCTGCTCTGGCCAGGTCTGGAGGCACTGTTTAGATCTCCTCCATCCAGAGCTGAAGCGAGAGGTGAAAATCAGTAACTTCCTGGGATCTGGCCCTTTTGAGAAAGGGAAACGGAGGCTGCAAAGGGCGTGTGAAGGCTCCACGGTCGGCCAGCAGCAAGGTCTCAGCTGCTGTTCGGTCCTACAGCCATGTACACAAAGTCATTGCTGTGTTTGCACTGAAGGGACTATAATAACAGCATGGCAGTGGTCCTTGAGGAGGAAGGCAGGAAAGACTACAGGGATTGTCTTGGGAAGGAATAACAACTGAAAAGAGTTGTACTGTGGTAACAGCCAGAGGACGGTGAGCCCGCAGCAGAATGCAGCGTGCAAAACGGTAAAGGTGATCTTTGCCCGAAGAGGCTCAGAGTCCAGCTGAGGGCAGGCGGTGCAGAGGGAAGAGCGCTCGATGGACGTGTGAGCAGGGGGGCAGGATTAGCTGGGTAACGCCACCAGATTGCACAGATTAGCTAGGCTGGCGGCACAAGGCTACGGGGGCAGCGGGGGGTGAGTGCCACGTCCGCGATGAGCCTTTCTGACAGCTCTTGACATCCCTCGCTCTCCTCCCTTGCCCTGGAGCAGCCTGACTGTAGCGGGACATCCTGGCCTGCACGCAAACCAGTGAGTACAAAGAGTGCAAGACCTCCCAACGCCGTCCAGCATCTTGCATCATTAGCTGAGATTTTTTGCTGATTTCACTCTAGGTCCGAGTCAGAACTGTGTTTAAATCTTATTTCCAGTTCAAATACATGCTGAAAGTTAAGCAGACAATAAGTGCTCCCCTGATACAGGGTGCTAGTAGTGGGTTTGGGTTTTGTTTTTCTTTTTGTATTTAATCATGCACTGTTTCAGCATAAATAATGTGACTGAATTTGTTTGGCAACCTTTTTGTCTGCAACGTATCTCATGGCTTTTGAGGGAGGGAAAGCAAAACTAGCTATCACTATTGTACTAATCAAGGCTCTCACCAACCCCAGCTGTGGAACAGAGGATCATTACCTTTCTGGACAAATAAGTAGATTTTTATGTCTTCTAGGGCACGTTTTCCTTTTGCTGTGCCCCTGTAAGGCCAATTAACATTAATGGGAGTTGTATATACGCACCCAGTGGAGAACAGACCCTTACAGGAGGACCTCGTTAGCTCTTTCTTACTGTGGCTTTCATTCGGAGTTGCTAAATTTTATGGATTAGCAAGAATGCTAAAAAATATGGAAAAGCAATCCTGGATATTGCCATACCAAAGTGCTTACTTAATGAATTTTAACGAGTTGGGTTTGAGAATGAATTGCTAGGTCCACGTATAACTAGACCTCTGGAAAAACTATACGAAGGCAATCTGACCAGCCAGCTGTATAAATATCCCACTGCGTGGTCCTGACCTCTTTCACTCAGACAGCATAAGTCCCTGAGAAACTCTGTTTCCAAGGGAAAAACACTAGAAATTCTCATAAACTTTGCTTTCCTAACCTGCCAAAGAAGAGGCATTTGCAAAGGGAGTGACACATAGGAGAACGCCCAATGGACCTCCTTGGGACAAAAGTGCTACAAGGATTGCTCATCTCCTGGGACAACCCCGTGAGTCCCAACCATTCTCCATCCTCGAGCAAACTGAGCTGGTCTTTTTAAGGACACTGTGTATTTAAGACAACTATGAGAAACCTGCAGCCTCTGACATAATTTCTCTGGCCTAGGGATGCTTGATTTTTCCCACGTTATGGTGGGATAACATTAGATGTGTTTTCATGTGTGGTCTCCAAATGGTATTTAAAGGGCCCTCAGCAAGGAAAGATTCTTCCTTGTTTCTTCTTCTCCCCGTGGGTTTGAGGGAACATAACTGCAAGAGGAAGGCAGGTTCAGCAGTGAAGCTGTTTCTCATCCCTATCCTGCACCCTGGAGTGCACCGAGGGGCCTGGGCTGTGTCAGAACAAACACGACGTGCTTGCCAGTCAAACAGCGAAGCACATGAATTCAACACATATCCATGTGGATTAATTATCAGGATCATGGCAAAAACGAAGACAGTTGAAAAAGAATGACGACACCATTATAAAGCACATGGAGGTTAGGAAGTCGACCTCCTTTTAAAAGAAGCGAGTTTTGAAAATCTTAAAGAAATATAAGCTTGAAATGGAAAAATGTCCCTGTGCAGTAGCAATCGTTTTGTCCAGCTGGAATCCCACCGCAAACTTTGCCTCCTGTTGCTGTTCTCCAGCGCACGATGTGTTACCTTCTGCTATGTGATGCCTTCCCGCCGTCCCCTGGCAGAATGCTCGCTTACAGAAGGCAATTGCTGGGGTACCTGAGGCAGTACACAGCCCTGCTGAATTCGACTCATTACTTTTTTAAAATGAAAGAAAACTGGCATTTGTGGGGAATTCTCAAAGGCCTGGTAAGTCTTGGGATTATCCACATACTCTCTTTCCTTCCCTGCAATCATCTTCAAAAGTATTTATGTTCTTTTCTGCTCCTCTGTGGAATATTTTTTCATTCTTAAATTGATGATTTGTCCTTTATGATGTTTCTGCGTGAGGATTTACATGTCCTCCAATGAGGCACATAAATAAAAAGCCGAATTCTGACAGCCACGCAGCCTGGATTACATTATCTCTGAATTGCCATGATTTTTTTCCTGACTGCTCACCCTGAGCATCCACTTATCTCCCCCTGCATCTCTGTTCTGCACCAGACAGGTCTCACCCAACCAGGCTCACCACTGGACAGGACCTAATTCATTGAGCTTGGATTGGGAGGACAGGAAAATCCATGAGAAAACCAAGTGAAGAAGGGACCTGGGGCATCGTCTTTATCCTCAACCTGTCCGCAGCCCATCAGACCTCTCCCTGCCCATCCTCACTTCCCAAGGCAGTGGAGAGCGGCCTCATTGAGCCTCACCATCTACCAAGGACAGGACTGCAGCAGCAACTATGCCAAGCAGGGAGCAGCGGCTCCTGCAGCCATCCCACGCGAGCCACCTGGCTGTTTTGATATTCTCATCTCGCCTTTCAGGCCCTGTCATTTTGAAATTAGCTCTTGGGGTTTAATTTAGCATTCTTACTTTCAAAAAAGCAAGCAAACAAAAAGGCAAGGTTTTCTTTTTCATTTTTGTTGTTGTTTCCAGTCCAGCTCTTTAATGCTATTTTTAGAATCCTGTGTTTTAATCCTGTGGCAAGAATTGCTGGGATTTCCCTTTGCTAACATAAAATAATAGATGATCTGCACTTTGGTATTAGTAGTCAGCCAGGAAATCCATGCCTGGTGCCAAAAATGGCCCTTCTTTCATAAATCTGTATTTGTTTTAATTTCCTTTTGCAGCAATGACACACCAGATCAGCTGCCTTGGTTTCTTGACATATTATGTAGTGCCATATAACACAACAGGCTTAACTGGAAATGAGAGACAATATTTGTCTCTATTTGATTCACTGATGATATACACAGCTGGGAAACGTCAGTTTTCAAGAAATCAGGGAAGGGACTATTCTCGATCCCTATAAAGAAGAACTGGCAGAAGGCAGCCTTCTACAGGGAGCTTCAAATGTTTGAAAACATAAATGATGATTCTTGTATGTCTAATTGCCTTTTAACACCTTGATAGAATTCTGTTTTACTGACCATACATTTATTACAAGGCAAGGAAGCTGTAATCAAGTAGGCTGAAATCAGAGATCCAGATCCTGTTCCAGCTCTGCCACTGCCGGACCAACCCGCCTCTCCTTTGCTGTGAAATGGGAATCATTCCGTTGATCCACTTTTTGTGCACCCTGTGAAGGAAAAAGGCTCTGTATAACTAATTTGTAACTATGCTTCTCTCTGGATCAGAGTTAATTTCCAAAACACTCATGTCCTGTTGCTACTGTGGCCGGTCTCTTCCTCAGCCAGGAAGGTATTACATGGTAAGGATTACGTGAAGCAATTTTTTAACTTCTATTTTTAAGACTTCTGAAAGGCGATACCTAAATGTTAGTCATTGCCATCCTTAAAATAAACAAAATGGCAGCTCCAGGCACTTTGACATTCATGGTTAGCAGGGAATACACACGGTGCGGGGAGTCCGGAGCAGCAGTGTACGTGGCATGGCATCGCTCTGAACAGCTCGCGTTCAGCCAGGGATCGGTTCCCGGTGCATCGTACCAGCTCTCTGGCACAGTTCCCTCAGGCTGCCTCACAAAAATACAGCTCATGCAGATGTGGTCCAGCGAGGGCTGTGGCAGCCAGTTCCTGGAATGGGGCTCAAAAGGGCTGCAGTTTGTCTCACCGGGATGAACTGCTCCTCAGGGTGACAAATTTCGGCAGAGCTGTTCAGAGCAGCCCTCTGCTCTGTGCTCTGGTGGGAAGGAGCTCACCAGCCACCCAGCAAGCGCTGCTCCGCGGGAGCTGGGGTCTCTGGGGTAACCTGTTAAAAGACCCTGGCAAATCAAGCCAGGCGATTTGTGTACTGCTGGCAATGCATGCAGAGTGTGAGACAGCAGCCTATGAACAGATTATGAGAGACCTAAATTCATCTCACAAGCAGATCCCTGGAGGCTAATGGGAGTCCCAGTGAGTAGACCGGCACAAATGCCTGAGCGCTCCTCTCTACGCTGTGCTGCGGCGTAACGCGCAGGAATGAACATGCACGTGAATAAGCAGCTCAGAGGAAGCAGCACCAGAAAGCAACAAACGCAGCAGGAGCAGCAGGTATTGCACTTGGTTTACTCCTCTGCAGTTTGGCCCACAGCGATGTGCTGCATCTGGCTCCGTACCTTTCAGCTTTGCCCAGCGCTGTGAGTAAGGATCTCTCCTTGGCATGCTATGAGCCACAAGTTAGGCTGGAGGTAAAGGTGAGCTCAGCCTCGCTCGCTTTGTTGTGCTAAAGCTGACACAGCAGGCACCGTGGAGAGCAAGCGCTTTGAGTTGCTAGAGGAAGATGCTCAACAATCTTCCAGGTGTGGATAAATATGATGGTTAGGGGCATGTTGCATGCATTGTTGGATTGCTCAGTACTAAACCTTATTTACTTACGAGGCTGTATTTCCATAGGCAGACTCGTATTAGGCGACAAGTCCTGTTGATGCCACTGCTGTCCCAGCCAGCGAGAGGTCCAAATGTCACCCCTGCACTTCCCTTCAGGGTCACCTGCTGCCAGGATTTGCTCTGCCAGGCTGCCCTGGCCAGAAACTGCGGCTCTTTCCTAATCGCCAGTCCTGGGCTTAGTCACTTCCAGCCACTGGTTCTGCTTCTTGTCCCGCTGTTGCCGAGGCCTCTTCCAGTTGTGAAACCAGTGGTTAATCATGCCCAGCAGTGAGCAAGCGCGCCCATCCCACTGCCTCGTGCAGGCTGCCCGCCTGAGGCAGTCCTCCCTCCTTGACTTCATTAGTGCCTGCAACATGCCTGGGAGAAGCAGCAGTATTTGATAGCTAAGGAGTTGCATAAGAAAGCAGCAGAGTCACTTGCCAGGATGTCTGAGGAATAGAAACTGAATGTAGACCTCCCACAGTCAAGGACTCTGCTTCTACTTACCAGAAGTCCTCTTTTTGTAATAGAGAAAAGGTTGTTCCATGAGAACAGGTACTTCTCAATGCAGAAAGCATCCCCTGCGCCATAGGGTTTGGCTTTTTCCCAGCTCCCATCCCATCCACTTCAGGAACGGTCCATCTTACAGAAGTCAGGCATTTTTAGTGGAGCGTCCTCACCTGTAAAACAAATGGGAGCCCAAACTCAGCATTAAAACAAAGCCTCCACCCTTTAGTACCACTGATAACTCAGCTGCTCTTTCCACAAGCAGAAGGTTTATGAACATGGCAGGACAGCTTAGGCAAACAACCACCCCAGGGCAGTGGGTAAGCCTGAGCTGGGGCTGCATTCTTTTGGGGCAGGGACTGGCTCTTATCGTTAATTTTTAGAGCACCATGTACTGTGGACCTTAATCCTGAAGGGGCCTCTAGGCGTGACAGCTATATAAATATTTAATGTGCCTTTAATCTTGGGGTGGGGAACGTGCCTTGTATCCCTAATAGGAAGTGCTGCTCCCCCGTGTGTGTGACTATGTCGTTGTTGTACTTAAAAGATATGATGCTGAGTATCTGCTACGGTATCAACTAAGATACTCAAAGGGATATTGCACAACGAGCAAATGGCAGCATGGGAGCGCTTTTATTCTGCAGGCACTAATCCCAGCTCAGCAAGTAAAGAGCTGCAGAGCTGCCCTGCTGCAGGAAGTGGGAAGTGGCCTTCACCCGTTTGCCAACAGCTGGTCGGTTTGGCTAGAGAAGGCTTTCTGCACACCCTGCAGAACAAACCCACCTCCTTTTCTCTCACATTTGGAAAGAAAGGCCATTGGGTAAAGGTCAGGAAGCTTAACATTTTTGTGCAGTTTTGTATTGCAGGGAAGAAAATGTAGGGAAGAAAAACATTGACTGTGAAAGGAGCCTGTAAACTGTAGGATGCAAGATTTGTTCTTCTCGGCGGCTTTCCTGTGGCTAAGGACATGACTAATCCCCTGTGACAGCCCCGTGCGTGGAGCCTGCTGCTCTTACTGGTGCAGCTGGGGACTCTCTCGCTTTTCACCATCACAACATGAAATGAAAACTCTTTTGTAATGACATTGTTTCTGCAATGAAATGGAGAAGCACTAAAGAACTTGCCACAATTGCTGGGCATAAATTCACTTTTATTCACAGTATTGTGAATAAATGGTGAACTATGTATTGCAAATGTCCCCTGTGTGGTATGATGTGGGGGCGTATAGTGCTGAATGAAATGTGAATACCTTTGGTGTTAAGCCACGAGCTACTGCCCTTTAAGATGGACCCAGAAAGCATGGCAGCACTCTTAGTCACTCTGGTGGAACCTCAGTTCAAGCCTGACTTCCCAGCGAGGTTCCGTCTTGCACATGTACCGATGAAATGTAGGCTGTACCTTGCTGCTCCAGATTCCCTGGGGAGCAATTTCATCCCCGTGACACATCTGGGCAACCTTCCAGTCTGCCCTCACTTACACCTCAGCGGCTTCAGCCTCAGAGGGCTTTCAGCAAAGAGGAGGCCATGGCTACATCTCCTCTCAGCCCACCAGGATGCAGCCTCCTGCGCCGCAGCGTCCTGTCGTGAGCCCAGGCTCGGCGCAGCCCACCCTGTGCCTGCTGGGGAGCCTCCTTATTTCAGACCATAAAAAAGCCCTGGCAAGTTTTATCGCCATGGCATGCCAATGTGGCTTGAAAATTGTGGCTGCAGGTCACCAGAGATGGGTGGAAAGCTACTGGTGAAATGTAATGTAAACAGGAAAAAATATGCTTGTTCCCGTAGTGACACCATAGTGACAGGGAAATGCTGTCCAATTTCACAGTCATCGCTTTCCTCTTACAGGTCAAGTTTTATTCACTGGCTCTCCTGACTAGGCCTACTGCTGTCAGGTGAGCAATACAAACTGGCTTCAGCCCTCACCACTCTGCACATCATGACATGTCTCTGCCTCTGGACTGCTGACCTCCTGCTTCTCCCTAGAGACAAGCTACTAGGCAGCTATAAAGTACACCAATAGGTACCAAGCGCTGGTAAACAGCAGGATGTTAACCTGTCATGAACCTTACCTAGGGGTGAAGCAGTGTAGAAATCAGAGAGCAGAACTAAGGTCACTCCAGGTGCTGAACCTCTCTTGGAGCCTAGCAAAGGGTGCGCTGCTGGTGAAAGGCTGCAGCCCGGGGCCGGCAGGCACGAGGTATGCTCTTAGCAGGGGCTATGAACACCCCTTTGCGTGTACCTCTACTGTAGTCTCCACTCATGCTCCCAAACATCTCAACAGTCTGGGCCTTCTGCTGACAACTGTGTCAAATTCTTCAACAGCTTTTCTTCAGGACAAATGGAAAAAAACCCTAGAACTTTTAAAGCAAGTATTTTATCTAAAATTTCCTTTCTTAAACTGTTTAGGACAATTACAAGTAGCAAACAGACAACATAAATCATGAGCTGCTGACAGATAATTCACAGGAATGAGAGCTACGTTAATGCAACGAATTGTGGTGCCGAGCAGGTCATCGTGTTCTTCTTATGTGCTACTGGAGACCTGAGGCAACCACCTTGTAACTTCTGCTGATTTCTATTCCAGGCCTCTCGTAAACCAGCTTGCGGGATGATGGTGATGCCTGCCACAATTCATTTAACTGCATGAGCTCTCACGAGCTGCCAGCTTAGCCAGCGTCAGAGCGGCAATGAGACGCCAGTGACCTTAGGTGGCCACAGGCCGTGACTGCTGAGCTTTCTTTTGCTTAGGGCGTTTGCTGATGGCAGCGCAATTTGGTTGTAACCACACAGAGGTAAGGGAGCAGAATCAAGTGAAGCTCACTTGGCCATCATCTACCCCAATATCTATCTTTAGATCCCAGAAATAACCATTTTTGCACTTCAGTAAATGTTACCTATATTTTGGGTAACAAAAATACAGGCCCCCATTTTGGATGGGGTCTTGAACTTGCCCCATTTGAAGTCAATGGGTTTAACTGATGAGTGTAAGAGGTTCTAAAGCAAAGCAAGAAAAATCTTACTCTATTTTATTTTCATCCCAGTTCCACACAGCAAAGTAGAAGGACATGGCTGTATTTTAACAAGGTTGTAGCAACAGCATGCAATCAACATACACGTGGTGTTATCTCTTTGAGGGAGATAAATTTAAATTGTCAGGCCATGCCATGGAAATGCAACATTTGCATTTTCCTATCAGGATGTGCCAGGACATTACACTGCAATCACAAATCATGAGGTAATAATGTGGAGGAAGGAATAGCCTAATCTACTGCAAAGTACTTTATGCTGTTACTTAGTATTTTAAAAGGGTGCCCACAGCATCAGGAGATGGAGTGGAGCCCAAGAAAAGCTGCAGAACTGTGTCAACAGTGGATATCATAATACAGTTTCAGGGCTTGCAAACCCAGACTCTCCCCAGTATTCCTTATTCATATGGATAATCCCATTCCCTTCATTGTAGGCTGGGAGACCAATGCATCATTTTGCCGCGCTGGATCTCAGAAGGATGTATACATACTGATCTTGCCTTGCAGATTCAAGTCAGCCTCATCATCCTCCTTGGTATGCTCCATCCTCCAAATATCCAGGCTTCCTTCATTTGTTTTTTCTCTTTATCTTTTCATGTTTCACAATGTTTCACATAGTTCCTTCACCATTGCCTGATATTTCTTCCAGTAGCTCACTAAGACTGTAAGTAACGTCTGTCTTGTTCCATCCATTCTCACCCTCTTTCAATGTGCAGGGCTTTGTGTGCAGTTTCTATTTTGGCAGGATTTTCAGGGCTTTTTATTTTTTTAAAGCCAACAGTATAAACGTTTTCTTCCCTACAGATTGTGTGTTTAAATTAGGAAAAAGCAGATCACTCTGCTTGTGGAGGGGGGGAAGGGGAAAGATTTATGGGGTTTCTGAGTTCCCGTGGGAGTTTCCTAGCAGGCCCCTGAGAAACTGCTGTGTCCTGGACAAATGAACTTCACCCTGATGGTAAAAGTTCTGTTTTGCCCCAGGAGCGACCAGAAGTGCCACTATCGTTTTCGTGCTGGAGCATTAGATGATCTTTTAGATATGCTGAGCCCAGGCCCTTGAATGCCTTAAAGATAAAGAACAAAACCTTGAACCCTTCTGCACCCATCTTGCAGGGGTTTGGGCTTTCGCTTGGTCATTTCCTCCCCAAAAGACGTCCTGCTAGCTGGCTACCCGTGCCCTTCATGCCCGTTCCTAACCGCTCAACTGCTGAAGCTGCCCCTGTGCTCTGTATTCCTTTCTCACTTCAGCCTCGTATCTGTGACACTTTTCCTGGCACCCTTCCCAAGTTCTCTCGCTGCCAACTCAGACTCAGTACGAGCTTCTTGTATTCCCTTTCAAATCCTTTTCTATCGTGGCAAATAAATACGCTGTCCTCTACACATACACTGCCGATACTGTCCTTGACAGGTCCTCACTTCTGGCACTCAGCTGCTGTTTAATCATACAGATTCCTTCTCTGATTCACCTCATGTGCTCTCGCAGCCAAAACCTTGGCTTTGATTTGGCGACGTCACAACAGGAGTACTGGGATCTCCTCCCTCAGGATCCCATTCCTGCCTTGCGTGCCCCACTGCCATTAGCATGCTCCTGTTTCACTCTGCTATTTGGGCTGGCATCACAGTGCCTTCAGAGTCCAACACCATGACCTCACCTCTGCCTTTCTGCACGTACTGCCAGTACCCTGCTCCTTTACGCTTTTCCTGATTTTATCTTTTTTTATGCTGCTCTGGAGAGTTTCAATCCCTTTGCACAGAACGACCCGCCTGTCCTTGACTCCCAGGTGGCCCTCACATTCAGATCCCTCCTCCAAACATCCTTCCACTGTGACTGCTCTCCCACCACGGTCTTGTCCTTGTGACATTTGCAAAGTGGGGGGTGGGGGGGGGCAGAGCAAACCAAACAAATCTTGCAAACAATACAGCTTGAAAACAGGAACTAACACGATGTGCATGCAGCACCAGAAATAACCTCACTGCAGTACACCATGCAAGCCCTGTCCTTCCCTTGACCCCTCCCTCCGCACGTCTCCTGCGCTCTCTCCTCCTCCAGCACCAGGACCCCTCCTGCACCTCCTCAAAGCCCCCTGTGTACCTACGGCACCGCAGGTCGAGCGATAAGCGCTTGAGCTTTGCTCCTCCCTAGCAAAACAACTGGAACCACCAGCAGCTTCCCAGAGGAGTTATTTTCAGACAACGCTGCAAAACTGCTTCCCTGTGCTGGCCTTTGAACAAATGAGAGGACAGCCTAAGAGGGATAGTGATAGTATAAAAGCATGATTTCTCTTTCACCCAGGAAACGTTGCAGGCACAGGTACACCTACTCACCCTCACACACACACCCCGGCCGGTCCTGCCTTGTGCGAAGAGGGTGTTCATGTTTATTAGCCTTTTCCCCTAGCTGCCCACTGGCACGGACTTTGCTCCTCCGGGTTGGGATTTCTAAGCAGCAGGAGGTTTTCCACGTGTGTTTGAGAAGGTACAAAGCCTGCTGGAAAACAATGGAAATAGCTGGCTTATGACTGCTGCGTGTCACGCACTCATTTCTTGCCCGCTCGTTTGTCCTTGGAGCTGCTCGCACCGCCTGGAACCTGATCTCCAGCGGTCCTGGTCATTCAGGCTGGCACGCACACCGGCCTGCCACCACACCACGTGGGCGAGACATGGCCGGACTCTGGCCTGGCCTCCGGCCCTGTGGGCACTGGGAGCCCGCGGGCAGGGGCAGACAGACCCCTCTCAGCTCACCAGAGTCCCGAGCCACCCCAGAAACACAGACTGGGGCGCAGGGTTCATGACAGACGGGGCGGGGGGGGCTTCCTGCAGGGAAATAGCCACTTCAGAGCTGTTCGGTGTGGTGGGAGCAGCCTCTCCCGCGCTGCGCCTCCCCCAGGGCCCCCTGCCCGTCAGGGTCGGGGCTGGCAGCAGCATGGTGCCTGCCAGCTTCCCCTCACCTTCAGGACAGGATTTCCTCAGTCCCGTCCCCCCTCCCCGGGCTGGATCTCCTCAGCCCCCCCCCCCCAGGGCTGGATGTCCTCAACCCCCTACACCCAGGCCAGGCTCCCCTCAGCCCCCCAGGGCTGGATGTCCTCAGCGCCCCCCCCCCGGCCAGGCTCCCCTCAGCCCCCCAGGGCTGGATGTCCTCACCCCCCTACACCCAGGCCCGGCTCCCCTCAGCGCCGCCCCCCGGGCTGGATCTCCTCACCCCCCCGCCCCGCCCCCAGGCCCGGCTCCCCTCAGCGGGCGCAGCCGGGGCGGGGAGGGCGCACCCAGGGCTCCACCGCCCTCCCTGCACCTCCCGGCCGCTGCGTGACGGCCGCCTGCCCCCCCCCCACCCCCCCGCTCCCCGCAGCGATCCGCGCTGATCTCATCGCCGCGCCGCACGACACCCTCCCCGCGTTAGGCGGCCATCGCGTGAGAGGGGGCCCGGCCCGCCGCCCCCCCGCCGCCCCGCCCCAGCAGGGGGAACATAGCCGGCAAGGCGCGGCCAGGCGCCCCCCCGCCCCGCTCCCCGCGCCGATCAAAGGCGCTGCCTTCCCCGTCTCGCTGTTAATGCCGCTCTTAATTAAATACCTCCGCGGGGGGCGAGCCGCCCTTCACACGCAACCCCCGCCCCGCGGCGGTGAGCCCCGCTGCCAGCCCGCAAGCAGGGCGCAGGGGTGGGTGCAGCGCGCTGGGAACCCCTGCACTTCATATTTATTTTTAAATCCCCAGCTCCTCATTCTGACCTTTAAGCGTACGCGATGGGCGAGTCGCTGTTTGCTTTGCCCTGCGGGGCGATGGCTTGGGTGACATTCCCGCGCCGCCCCCCTTTGCCAGGCGAGGCGCCCCATCTGCATCCCCCTCCCCTCACCCCCCACCTCCCGCTGGAGCAGGGGGAGGTTACGGGGGGTGTGTGGGGGGAGAAGCTGGGGCATGCGGCTCCGGTTCCTGCCAAACCGGGGATTAACGATGCAGCGCAGGACGGAGGTCGGCACGCAACGTGGAGCGGGTCACGCCGGCAACACACGCGAGGGCCGGGGGCGGGGGGGCAGCCGCCCGTGGGACCGCGCCGCAGAGCCCTCCCCCCCCGGCTTCGCATCCCTGTAGCCTTGCAACAGCTCCTACGCATGCAATTTTCCTTGGTTGGTTTTGGTTTTTTTTTTCCCGATAAAAGTCACTATCTTCAATAGCAAGCCCCCCCTTGCCCGCAAGCAGCTCACTTCACCCAAAACCCCTGTTCCCTCTTCCACTGCGTGGCACTGCTCTGAAAAACATTACTGATGCTTCACCCTACGCGGAACTGCCCCAGAGACTGAACCTTTGCAGCTAAGAGCAAGTCATGAATAAATTAAATCAGGTTAACAAGGCTGGTGGAAGGTCACCTCGTTTTTCTCCATGGCCTCTTTCCAGTTTTTTAGTGTCCCTAAATTATTTTTGGGGGGTGTATCTTTCTGTCTAAGGCTTGTGGGGAATGCTTTGGGCATAGAGGAATTGCTTTGGGCATAGAGGAATTACTTTGGGCACATAGGAATGGCTTTGGGTGCGTAGGAATTGCTTTGGGCACATCGGAATTGCTTTGGGCATATAGGAATTGGTTTGGGCACATAGGAATTGCTTTGGGCAGGCTGGAAATTGGCTTTGGGAGCTGATGTGCTCATGGCCCCCCATCTGCAGCATCAGACGCCTGTGCCAGGTTCAGGTGAGACCCAGGCTGTGCCCCCTCGCTGGGGACGCTGGGGACGAAGCAGATGGCCGCTGTGGCACGGCCGACGGGATGTGACAAAACCGAGTCTCACAGCAACTCTTTCTGGCCCGCGTCAAAGGAGCTGCGCATAAAATAACCAGTGATGAAAAGGAGGGGGGAGCAGAATGTGAAATTAATTCCGTCGAAACAGGGTTATACCGAGAACTCCCGATTCTCACATCTTTTCCTGATTTATTTATTGCTTCGCTGTGAACTCAAGTGGATTTCATTGAGAGCTGGCAGCACACACCCGGTTCATACAGAGGCCGAGCACATGCCTCGGTTTTGGCACGTAACTGACCCAGGCGTGAGGGTCGGTTTTTGGGGCGACAGCTCAAATGAAACGATGGCTTTGTGGTGGGACCGGGTCGGCATTCGGGCCGTTCTCCTCCCCCTACAGAGCCAGCTCCAGCCCTGGCAATGCAGCTCTCCCCACTCCCGGTTAGTAACCTTAAATCGGGCCGGGTCGTTATGCCGGGGCTCGGGGAGGGGCGGGGGGGGCCTGGGGCACCGCAAGCCCTCAGCGCCCCCCGACCCCCGCCGGCTCTGCGCGGGCCCGGGCCAAGGGCGGCCGCTCCCCCCGCGGGCGCGCGCCCCGCCCACGTGACGCGCACGCGCAGGGCTGTGTTCCGTGGTTACGGAGGAAGCCGCGGTAAGAAAATGGCCGCCCCGGCTGCCTTCCCTCACCCCGCTTCCCTCCGGCCGCCCCGGGCTCCAGCGTCTCCCGTGGGAGGCGGCCTCCGCCCCGGGGCTCCGCGTCCCGGGGCGGGTCGTCCCGTCCCCCCTTCCCCTCTTCCCTCGCCCCCGCTGCGGCCTGCACGCCGCGACCTCTCCCCGGGCCCGGCCGGTGCCGGCAGCCACGGCCCGTCCCCGAGCAGGCGGTGCGGGCGTGGGGAGGCGGCGCGGGGCTGGCCCGGGCCGCGAGGAGCGTGCGTGTTCCTTTCCGGGCCGGGGAAAGCGGCCCCGCTCCCCGGGGGTTCCCCCTCTGGCAGCTTCCCCCCTGCCGCAGAGTTTCGGGAGGCCATGGAGCAGCACATCCCCGTTCACCCGCTGCCTGAGGAGATTCAAAAGGTATGAAACGGTGGAAGTACAAACAACCCCAACGTTTGGAGACCAGATACTCCTGTAATTCAGGGATGTTTCACTGACCTTTGAACACTGATCCATTATTTGGTACATTCTGGTCCTGGTTTTAGACTGGGTGTGTTCTAGGTTTTGTCATTATCTATGAAGTGTAATTACATGCTAGTGCTATAGGAACACTGTAGAGGAACATACTCATTCTGTAATGATGCTGTCACTGCTAGGTGAGTTTCAACTTTTACCCCATACAGCATGTTTTGTTGCAGTAAGTTTGGAATGACTGCAGAGCATAACACGGGATTCTTCCAGAAGAGTGTCAATACAAACAGGAACAGAACATTCCCCTTCATCTCTTCTTGTATATTCTCTTTGTGTGTGAGGCTGTTCTTTTATTTGGGAGACAGATTATCACCAGTGTAACAATGCTGCTATTTATATGGGTTAACTTATGAGGAGGCCTTTTATATGCGGTGATGCACGTAAGTGGAACGCGGGTCACTTTTTGTAACACTATGAAGTTTTTACTCTGGCAATAAAACAACCTGGTGTCCTCATTTTTTGGTATGTATCTAATAATCAACAAGTAATTTCAAAGTTTTACATACTCAGCCTAGCAGAGCCTAGAAAAATTTTCCCTGGGATAGTCCAGGAAACTGTTGAGACAATTTCTGAGCCATCAATGATGATTTCTGAAAATTCAAGGATAGGTAAGATAGCCAAAGGAAGGGAAAAAGGAATACTTGCCCTTAAAGAAAGGGAGGAGAAAAACCTGGGAGATTTACAGACTCATTAGCAGCTGTTTTGGTAGCAGGAAAGATAGCAGAGATATTTGTTTATTTAGGAATTAGTTTGCAAGCATCAACAGGATAAGGTGGTTAGCAAAAATCAGTGCAAGTTCCTCAGAAAAACAGTTGTGCCAAATTGTTGGATGAAGTACATCAGGGAATTGTTCTGGATCTACTACTGCTTAATATTTCCATTAATGGCTTAAGGTTGTAGTTTGGTGGTGCTTCAGCTGCCTGTCTTTCATTTGGATTAGTTCCTGATCTGTGTGCTGCGCATATGCTAGCACAAGGAGGAAGCAGGTGTGAGTGCAGGCACAAACTGGGAACAGAAAAAGGGTGCTATTATTTCTTTGAGTAGGAGTGTTGGTGTCTGCCGTTTTTCACTGAACGAGGATCTTGGATTACAATATGGAATACACTGATGCCAGTCTGGGAGGGGTTGTGAGCGCTCTGGGAACAGCATTAAACTGCGTATTTTTAGTAAGAGTAAGGCATATTTGAAGAAAGTCCAATGCATCAGTACAAAACACATAGTAACTGATTAAGCTTCCTTGTTACTTGCCAGACCTAACACTGAGGTCTATAATCAGGTCATAAGCAGAAAATATTAACAAAGTGATGCTACAAAGAATGCAAGTATTAAATCTATTAGTATAGGAATTGCATGTCAAACTTGGGCTGTCGTTATTCCTGTGTTCAGGGCTGTTGAGTTATAAGTTCTGAGTTTAAGAAAAATAACACAACTGAGGGAAATTAGAAAAATACAAAAACAATAAAGAGCTTAAAAATCCTGTTGCTCTGGGAAAGGGTAATAGAACTGGATTTACTTATTCTAGAAAATATGTGAGGGCACAGTAACAGTATTCACATGTGTAGGAAGATGGTGGTTGTCCTTCATCTCCAGCTGCAAATTAATCTTATCCTCCCTTTTCTGGACTTCCTTTGGTTGAATGTTATGGAACTCTAGCTGTAGGGGTAGCTGAACACTGGCGCAGCTTACCCAGAGGAGCTGTGCAATTCCTCCAGTGGTAATGTGGGGGACAAGTAAGGCAAGCTTTTGCTTTGGAGTGGAACACCAGGCAGGCAATTTCTTGAGATCTCTTTCAGTCCTGCAGTATAGCTTTAACAAAAAGATCTATATGCAGAAGGCACATCAGTATTTCTAGATATGTATATGAATAGGCTTATGTTTCCGTCCCATCCTACCCTGTCACCTCAATGTGAGATATGTGAGCTCTAAGGCAATGACAGACCAAGATTTTGGGATCGGTTAAGTGTTGGGGTTTTACATATCTTTTGCTGCTGCTCATCTCTTCACTCAGCTGGCTTGCATTGTAGTTGAAGTATAGTTACAAGATACAGAGCTTGATTACAAGTCATTCCCACAATTTCCTGTCCTTGTATTTTCTACCTTTTATGTACACATGTTCTCATTCCCTTCACATTCTCTGCTTCTTGGATTTTATAGCATCTCTTGGAATCTTTCATTTAGATTGCTCCTAACATAAGCAGAACTTATGCCAGCTGTAGATTGCTTTGCCAAACTGAGCACATGCTCCTAACATGCAGCTTGCAGGCCAAAGGAACACGTGTGTCTGGAGGGAGTATGTTAAGCGTTGTGATTTCAGCTGCAGAATGAAGAATATTCACTTGCCAGGTGCCATTTTGAATTGGCTTGCTGGAGGTTGGACTGTAGTGCTGACAACAGATCAAGTAGCTGTCTCAAAAGAAAGGATGCAGACCAGAGATCTCTCATCATTCCTCTCCTTCATGCTCCTAGTGGACGGAGCTTCACAAGCTGCTTACCAATTCTTGGAGCAGTGACATCGCTGCCTTCAAAATTGCACTATTCTAGAGGACAGTGCAGAGAGGGAAAGGGGAAGGGAGCATTTTGTGCCAGTCTGGAACAGACTGTTCTACTGCCAGAGTCTGCCAGAGAAGAATCCCTGTTAGAGTAAAGCCATGGATGTCATGGCAGAAGTTGATATAAATTGACCATTTGCAGACTGGGTCCAGTAGGTGCTGCCCACTGTGTTTGTTAAATTTTAAAGGAAGTTTTAATCTAGAGGGGAGGAGATTTATTGGTATTTTGTTAATGAAATTATAGAGGTGAAGAGACTTTGGTTCTTCAGGTTCTGATCAGTTTTGCCTTAGAGTCGTGTAAGAATTTTACATGGCCCTGCTTCTCTCTCTCTCTCCCTCTCTCTCTTCCCCCCCCCCCCTCCCATTCCTTCTGCTGCTCTTGTACCTCTTTCACACAATATACATTACAAGATGGGTGCTAAAATAAAAAAAAAAATCAACAGGTAAATAAACATCCACAGGTCTGTTGTTAAAGCTTACAATATTTTTTTTTTTTGTATTAACAGTTGCTTACTTCTTAGGAACTAATTACTAGTAAAGATCTAAATCATGGTTTGTTTCTAAAAATTTTTTAAAAACTCAGAGTTTTGACTTTGCCTGTTAGCAGTTTGGTTACCTCACTGAGCAATGTTTGTCAATGTTAGAAGTCAGCAGGAGTCAGTTTTCCCTGCGAGTTTTGAAGGAAGCTGTACCACATGGAGTGGTGGTGATGGTGAATGCGGAGAGAGCAGCTGCTGCTGTTTTGGCAGCAGCCACAGGAGAATTGGTAACTTCCCCGGGGGGGAAATAACCACATCAGTCAATGGCAAACTCCAAGCCATCTGTGACAGTTTTGGGGGAGAGTATTCTCTGGTTCTTAGCCTTATTTTAGGGACACTTGTACCCTTCTGGAGGTGATGTTTGCAGATTCGTCGTGCCAGATAGCAGGTGTTGTAGCTAAATGAGTAACTTGCTTGGTCTGCCTCAGAAGAACCCTATGTTTTCTTGTAAGCGTACTGTCGCAGGACTGTAGAAAGAACATTGCAGAAATCGCTGGCTTGTAATGCCTACTTTTCATGTATTTACATCTCTTAAGGTTTATGGCATCAAATGCAGTCTGAGAGGTATCATAGACCACAGAATGGTTAAAAAAAAAAAGTTAGTGTCTCCTTTACTCGAGTGTTATGGGAATGTATTTTGGGGGCGTTCTCTATTTGTTGTTCGGAGTTGGTTTCTTTTTTTTTTTCCTCGAGAGAAAAGATTATTATATTGCACCTTGTTAGTTGTTTTTTGCTAGTGGTAGAAAAATCTTGAGCTTATTAAAGTTCTATTTGTTTCAGCATTGTTGTTGTCCATTTAATGTGAGTAGGTGGGGAGATAAAGTTTTGCCCAGATGATCTTATTGAAGTGGGAAACAAAACAGCAGCTACCTACATGAGACAGTAAAATGACATTCTGACTCCTCAAAGTACCAAGCAAATAGTTATATTTTATTTTATATCTTATTTGGCAAACAAATAACCTTTGCTTAACATAAATAATAAAATGAATTGAGCACAAGATATCCTTACAGATTAGTAGTTCTCTCAACCTAGGAGCTTAAGACAGCAAGCAGAGCAGGAACTTTGAAGCTATGTTATACATCAGTACAGAACGTTTCGTGGTATCTGACTACCCGCAAAACATCACGTATGTTACTAGTAGCAAATGGTTACTAATTAGATTTGTCGCGTGTGCTATAGATTGAGCACATTATGGTATCTTTATGAGCCCATTAGGTTATCTTTAAATTTTCTTACTGTCTTTGAACTGTTTTGGTTTTTTTAATAGGTTTTTTGCATAGTTCCAGTTGCATTAATTAGGTAAAGAATCTGTCGTGTCCACCAAGACTAGTTTTGTAGAAGTGAACAACATAACATAGCTATGTATTTAGTACTTAGACTATTAATAAGGATTTAGAACCAGCAGCATTTCTATTCATACCTCCCAGATGAGCACCGTAGTAACTAGAAGCAGAATGGCAGGAGGTCTTTCTAGAGTCCTGTTCTTACGTACCTTATGAATACTTTTTAAGATGATGTTCATTAGTTGCCCCTATGCCCACTGAGATTTTCAGTATTTGTCTATAGAATTTTTAGCTTTTAGATTTTGTTGCAATTGCAAGCTCTGGCTATGTGGATGTTCCGAGTGGCTTTGGAAATGTTAGAAAATATCTGCTTATTTTTGGTACAAGCCCACATGTTACAGCCTAAAGAGGTGGAAAGCTCTGAACAGTGAACTGGTTAGCCATGCACCTGTAATTAATTTGGGAAAACCAGTTCCCAGATAGTAAAGGCAGCCTGCGTTGTTACCACTGTGTATTGCGGTATCAGAGGATTTGTGAAAGCAGATCATCTAAACTTGGATAATGATCTTCTGTTCCTAATGTGAGAATTCTGGAGTCACTGGTGGTCACCTAGATTTTGATCTCTCGCTGTACTCATAAGGCTAGGGCTTTTATTCATCGTATTCAAGCTTTTCTCATAAGCTTAGGGCTGTATTCACTATATTCAGGCTTTTCTGTACCCTTTCTGCAATGGACGTCCAAGTCTGCTGCTAGGAATTGGAGGGATTGCGGTATCTCTTGCATCACAAGCAGTTGGGTTGTAGCTAGGAGGGGCTTCCCAACTCTTGCAACTATAGATGCAAAAAGTCAGTATTGTCAGGCAAAGATATGGTTAACAATGGGCTAAATTATCTTTTGTCTGCGCAGGCGTCATTTTGTTGCAATGTACTGTGGTTCAGTTTATAAGAATCTGTTCTGTATTGCGCTGGAGAGCTGGAGTGTGCCATAACACACCGTGAAAGAGTTTATGAGTACCAGTAAGGTCCGCATGGCCTCTCGGGCATGTGTTAAATATTTGAAGGGTTTGCGGAGTGTGTGCTGTCACTAGCAGTGCAACACAGTGTTTTATGATTCATTAGTCTGCTTTACTCACAGGCAGGAAAAAATTAAAGCTACCTAAAATCCAAGTATTATTTCCTGTTGTGACAAACTGATTATTCCAGGGCATGTTTTGAATGAAAGTTTTGAGAGCAGAACATTCTGGTTTTACTACAAGCCTATTTCTACACTATTCATATGTATTCAAAGCAAGTACTGTGATTTTTATCTCACAACTGCTATTTTAAGGAATTTGAGCAAATAATTATGTATACAGCATGGCTTAGCATTAGAATCTATACTACTTTCTGACTAGATTCTGACTTGACTGACAACTTGACTTACAACAGACTTTTTTTTAAAGAAGTGAAGTTTCTATTGAGACTCTTAAATTGTTCTGCGAATAATAAAAAAGATCAATTTCAATCAAGTAACTCTTCAGGTTTGCATATACAGCAGAAGACTCTCTTCCTAGAATATCAATTGTGTGGTTTGAGTAATGACTTATTTTTGTGTAATAGGGATCGGCTAGTTTGTCAGGAGCGGGCCAAACATCATGAGAGAAATAAAAGCATGGGAGAGGAGGAGTAAAACAAAAAGCAAGTAGATTCAGATAATAAGGTAGAATCACATAGAGGTAGAATAAAACAATCAATGTACAGAAATAATTTAAGAGCACCCAGCTGCAGCATAATGAGTTGGTTTTTTTTTTCCTTTGAGTTTTATGTATTGTTCTGTTACAAGTGTAGTTTGGACAAATGCAGGGGGGTTTGTTATTTGGCCAGTCCTTGCTAAAGCACTCTGTCCTGGCAGATTGACTGGGGAGGGAGCAAGAGCTGTTATTACTGTGTTACATGCGGTGCCCAAGGAGCACTGGGTGATGCAAGGAGGATGGTGAGTGCTGCAGTTCCCTTAGGCTCTCCCTCCCCTGCACTGTAAAATTAATGTACAAGGAGTACATCTGTGCTCCTGGCTCTATGTTTTAATGTCAGCGATGTACAGAAACATATTCAAAGCTTTTTAATAGAATGTCATTAATTGAGGACTTAAATTCTGGCTTTTAAGGGTCATGGCTATTTATTAGCTGCTTGTAACAGATTTCTACGTAAGTGATCCACATGCTGGATGTTGTAATGCCAAGGCACTGCCGAGTGAGAAAGTAGATTATTTTTCTTTTAATAAGAATTTAGCTCTTTACCATGGTAATTTTTGCGGGTGGAATCTGAAATGTCAGAGGAGAAGAATAGCAGTACACAAGCTGATGCTCCCTGTAGTTATTTGGTCAAATTGAAATTATATAAATTCCTGTCTTGTCATTCAAAAGGCTAAAAATGGTCCAGGCCACCAAAGTAACTTTTTTCTTTTTATTTTTTTCCCTATAACTTACGCTCTACAGATGCTTACGGTACTGAGTCAGATGTAATTTGAGTGACTATCCATTTTGGCTTGGTTCTCCGCTTGCCCTTGGTAGCTAAAGAAATCTGTGTAACCATGGAATAATATTAGTTCTTCCAAAACTGAATGCAGCTCTGAGTCGAAACTACTCCCACAGATGCTGTAGTGGAACAGCTGCTGGAATATCACAGCTAGAAATGCTACCTCGCAATACGGTTTGAGCTACGGAACTGTAGCTCAAAATCTTATGGATCAAATATCTTCCTATTTCAAGCACTTTGTCCTCATTGAGTTTGTTTTTATGTTGTTACTGTGCACACAGTACTATTGTGCTAGTTCAAAGAGCAAGGGTTTTTTTTGTATCCCTCTGTTACGTTTTCAGGTCCTGTTTGCCCTGAGTTTCCCTGTCCAGGCTGACCAAACTGACAATACTGAAATTACTTTGTTTTTTATTCCTAATTGATTTTTCCTGTTCACTGCTTATTCTCACTGCTAAGGACACACACAGTCCCCTTTCTAATTAGAGCTCTGATAGTTTCCTTTTCTGTTCTTTCCAAATTCTGTTTTTTCCCTGACTTCTTTCTGCTTTGCATTTGAGAAGATGACAAGTCTTTTGATCAAATTCAGTAGTGAAATATGGAATCTGAAAACATAAATTGTTGTGTATGTAATACACATTCTTAGTGGTTACTCAGTGATACCACTCTTCCAGAAAAGGTAGCTTTGTAAGCCTAAGAACTAATGAACGTTTGTTTCCTACAGTCTTTTGCGTAATGGTCGATGAACTTTGGTGTCTAAGATACAAGGTCTAATGGAATCTTTTCTCCTGGACTGACCATTTATAAGGTTCTTTCCTATCTGGATTATCTGATAAGGACTGCGGTCACACTCTGGAGTTTTCTTCAGCAGGGTACTTACAAAGTCTTTGTTGCCTATCTGGTTGTCTAAAACTATTAGCCACTTAAATATTCTGCCCTCAGTGTCAGAACTGGTTATAAATGACCAAACAGTTCGGTTCACAAATTATTGAAGGGTGACAATAGAGAAATACTCACATAGACGAAGTAACGGTGTTCCTCTTGGAAACTGTGCAAACCCCCAAAATATTTTATTTGTAAGTGGTCTTCAAAGCTATAAAATACTTTCTGGCTCTGACCTTTAAATTGGTGTAGCCTGAAGATAGCTTTGTCGTTATTTTGGCTGAATGAAATGAGCATCTACAGCTTGACAGCATTTCTCTGTACCTGTCTGTGTGAAGCTTTGGTAGCTTCTGAAAAATGTGCAACCAGCTCAGGAGTTTCAGGAGATATTTTAAGTATCAGTGAGGAGAACTTGGGTTGTGATGTTGACAGTGCAAGAGAGAAGGGGGGAGAGAAAAAGAAAGAGAGAGAAAGTCGTCCTTGTGATTTGACTGCTATGGCCATGAGGGAGGAATCTTGGATTTAGGATGAGAATTCAGATTAGTCCACCCCTTGCTCTGCCGCGTTCAGACCTTGCTCTTTGGAGCTGTTCACTTTTGACTGGGTCCTGTTAACTGTCTGGGCATATTGGGCATACATGTGCTGGATTTAAGTTAGTTAGCTTGCTTATTGGTGTTAATCTACTGCAGCATGGAATTTAGTTTGGGCTAGTTTGCCTGTTTAGCATCACTCAAGCCGTACCAAATTCATTACTGGTATTCGGAAACTGCTACTTACTCTACAGACAGGTATTTTAAAACTGGTTCAATCTGTATACAGTATATTGCAGTGGCTGCAGGATAATTGTGCATGTACAGAAGCACGGTTCTGACTAAAAGACAGAACTTGCTTTACTCTCTGCAGTAATATAAAGCCCTTGGGCTTTCCTGTGATTTTTTTTTTTTTTTTGACTATGTAGCAAATACTTTAAAAATCCAACCTGATCTGAAGTCCTTTAAAGTTTTTTCTTCACCTGAGGAATGGACGCGAAGAACAGGACCCATTTCCTACTAAGTCCAGATAGATAATATTTATTGTTCTATGACTTCATTTATTTTGAAGTTCAATAATAACATTGAATTTGAAAACTAAAGTTTTAGTATTTACATAAAACATTTTCAGTTCAGGACCCCAATTGTTTTGTTTTGTTTTTAATCCTAGTACCCGGTGAAATTTCTGTAACTGTTTATTTGAAAGACAGCAGTGGTGGTGCTGCACAAGAGCGCAATGTTCTTTTTGGGATAAGAGCCCCCCTCCTGTGCTCGTTATAACAGCTCATTTTGTCCTTTTTCAGTATAGTAATTTTAGTGCTTTGGAACTTTATGGTAGTTATCCTGAATAACAGTTTCATATTTCCAAGCACAGTCTGCAGCTGCCAGGAAAAAGAAACTTGCATTTTCAGTTCATTCAGAGCAACTGTTACTAGGTTTATTTTAAACTGGGGCAAACCCAAGAAATTGGAAAATAAAGCTCAGTCTGGTACTTCCAAGGCATCCTGAAATATCATTTTTATCAAGATATATTTAAAGTGCTAATGATTATTGACTGATGGGATAATGAGTCTTTATAATTCTTGAAAGCTCTTTTCTTTCATCTAAGTATGATTTCTTTGAATTTATCCCAATGTCTCAAAATGCCTTTTTTCTTTTTGTATAACACAAAGGATTCTTACATTCTTTGACTAAACTGTTTGCAGTTTTCCTGATTTCTGATTTTCACAAGTCATTGTGTTAAAATCCTTGTAACAGCTGATAATTGCAAGAAAGGTTAAAGCGTATTTTTAGCTCTCAGTATACAAACGCACAACTGCTTTTCCAGCTGCCACCCATTTTCCATCTTTCATGCCACCAAGCTTACAAATACCATTTTGTATTTGTTGCTTTGAGGTTGTCTCTTTAGCTGTATTATGAGTGTCCTCTGATCTGGTCTTAATTCTAACCATCTCTTTTCAAATGCATTTATGCTGTGATACAAGAACAGGGTAAAACCTGTCAGGTTAACAGTTGGACTTGGTTGATCTTAAAGTTGGACTTAAAGTTGATCCATCAAGTTGGACTTGATGATCTTAAAGGTCTTTTCCAACGTAAATGATTCTGTGATTCTATGTTCAGGGTTCTGTGATCTGTGCTGGTAAGCAGGTGCTTACATGTCCCCTACTGAAGTGTCAGATCTTGGTCTGGCTGATTTATTGATTTGGTATCCATTTCCTGTGCAGGTTCAGTTCTGCATCACTTGAGCATTTTTTTCTGGAAGTGAAAATGATTGAAATACGCAGGAATAACTGGTACACTGAGTAATGAATACATACTGCTTAGGGACATGGTTTAGTGGTGGGATGGCAGTGCTAGGTTAACGGTTGGCCTTGATGATCTTAAAGGTCTTTTCCAACCTAGACGATTTTATGATTCTTTATCAAAGTCAGAGCACATCTATCTGTTCATATTTATGAAGTCTTGCTTACTGCAAAGCTTAATAAATTGATCACTTACAAAAGTATGTTTCTCAGTTTAAGAAATGGTCTTTCAATTAGATGTGTAATAAGTACTCTGTATTTTTTTAATCAGTGATGAATACTTCATACCTAGTAAATGGGTTACATTTTTCACAACACTCAAGTGCCATGAATACTACATCATAATAATTAGTCCCTTACTCATTTGAATTATTTTTGTAAAGATTGCTGGATTACATCATTCTATTCACTTTCCACTTTTCATCTTGCCTGCTTCAATTGGATATAAGTTATCAAAAAACCACAGTAAATAACATTTTTCTGGCTCGTGTGGTCGCAAATTCATTAAGGAGATAACTTTGTAAAACACAGCATTTTATTTTAAATTAATACATCAAACATAATTCAGAGGTATTTTAGCTTAGAATTCCAGCGGGAGTTCCCACATAGTAAATTGCATAGTTGATGTATCTTACGAAGTTTCCAGTAAGCGGAAGTACTGCTATAGCTTGCTTTCATTTTGCTAATGGAGAATTTTGTCTTTATTATTTGTTAAAGCAATAACATCATCTGATCATAAATGCTCCAGAGCAGTAAATGGTTTAAATTTGTCCGATTTATTATTATCATTTAGCGTCATTGAAGTTTTTTTTGGTCAACTTGTTTCTTACAGACAATCTTGCAATTTTATCTTTTTCTAGATGTCCCGGGATGAGACAGTGTGTAAATACTGTGGAGTCAGCTATTTGATACTTCATGAATTTAAGGTGATGGAAGAAAAAGTAAAAGCAATGGAGAAGGAGATTAAATTTTATGAAGGAAGTATAGAACGGGAAAAAGGACTTCAAGCAGAACTGCAGTCTCTTTACCAAGACCTTGAACACTATCGAGCTGACAGTGAATCAAAAACAGAAAGGTCAGAGCGTATTAGCTAGTCTGATGTTATTCTTGTGTATGTGTATTAGGTAATTTCATTCCAAAGAAGCTTAAAATACAAATAAGATTTGTCTTTCTTTTATCAGATGCAATGTATGTACTGTAATACTTAATTTAAATCATCTTTCATAGTGTTCTCTGGAAGCAAGTTTTAAATTCCTTAAAAGTTTAGAAACAGTCAATACATTTAAAGTGAAAGAAAGGTCAGAAGGCATTTCAGAGATATTTTTCCTGCACACACTCCCAAAGGGGAATGATCAAATATTTCATCTTACCATTTTGTAATAAAATTGTAATATTTTAAATGAAAATCCACAGCATTGGGAGTTTCACAGTTCTGACATTTTAACTTATTGTCTCATAGTAACGTGGTAAAGAATTACCAGTGTTCTTATGCTGAGAAGCTTACAGTAAGTTCACTCTCTGAAGGGATGATTCATAATTGCTTTAGTATTCTGTAAATCTTGGGTACTGCTTGTGGCGTTGTTCCTCAGAAACAAGAGTTTGCAAATGCTTACTGGCAGGTATGTCAAGGTCCCAATTAAAGGGAGAGTTTTTTATTCTTAAGAACTCCAGGAGTTAACAATAGACCTCAGGGCCACCTTTATATTTTTAGGGCACAATGATCAGAACCTTTAAGCTCTTTCAAGCTCATACTTACAGGCTTTTGTTGTGTTCTACTTCTTTATCACATCATGGTAACTTTAAACTTAGAACAGGAAGTCATACTTTGAAAATATTTGTCCTTCTGATGGGCCTACAGCACAGCTTTGGTTCCTAAAACTTTCAGATCAGTACACTAAATACAAAAGTTCATTTTGGGGTAGACATGAGAAAACAAAGCATAAAAGGGAAGTTTCAAAGCTTCCCCCCCCACCAATCCTTCATTCATCATTTCTAATATTTTTCCTATTCTTTGGCTTTGCAGTAAAAGGTGCAAAAGGTAGCTATACCCAATAGCTTTAAAATACATGGCTGATTCCTGTACTGTAAGTGGCGTTACTGAGGCAGCCCAGACAGCAGTAGTGGCTGCAGAACCTGGTGCCCGCCTGTGTTAGGTTTTGTGCCATCAGGTTCTCAGCCATGAACTTCAAGCTAGCTTGTTAGCTCTGATTTGTTCATCCTCAGCGGTTATTTATAATGTATAAAGAACTTGGACTGAGAGGGAAATTGCTGTAGTCAATATGACCATTTTATGATATAATTAGAAGTATGTGTGGGTTTTTAGTCCTATTTTTGCTGTAGGATTTCTGGACTGATATTTCTGGTTCCTAATTAACCTTCTGTTGCTTTTATGCTGTTTTACTACACCACAAGGATATAACAAATTTCATAGTAACAAATTGTATTTTTTCTGCACTGTTCTGTGAAAGAAATACACGTGTTTGTATCTTACAGACCTGAAGCTCTCAAGAACTGCCGTTTCTTTTTTTCTTCTTGTCTCCTACTCTTCATAGTCAGATTTAACATGGATACTGTGTGCTAGTTTTCTATGTCCTAATTTTCTGTTTCATATTTTGGAATCTATTCTTATATTCCACTGATTGTTTACAGTAGGAGCATAAACATTGATATTTATAGGTGGCTAATAAAAGACACCTTATAAAAATACAGCTGCTAAAGTTGACTACTGATAATGTGGTACAAACAAGGGCATCAGAAACTTCCTGGTAATTTCTCGCTCACCTGAATCAAACTGTCAGAAGCTTTTTGTAAGAATGAGATCAAAATTTTAAGTATTAGCTCAGTCACTTTGATTCTGAAGACCCCCAGTAGGGATGCTTCTTGCATGACTGACTCGTACCTAGTAGCAAGTGATCTAGAACTGATAACATGGGACATTTGGAGTATTAAGGTGCTCTCAAGAAATTGGACTGGAATGGTTTGGAAACACTACAGAAGAAACAACTACAGCTTGTAAATGGGTGACGCACTCAAATCCCTTTACTTTTTTTTTTTTTTTTTTCAAATCACTCATACTGTTAAGAATTTAGCATTGCTATTAATAGATTTAGTTAGGGTTGTGTTTGGTAATATTACTAATAAAAGATTAATTTTAAAACACAAGTTCACCAGAAGTTGAACAAAATGCATGTATCTTGTAGATCACTCTGCTCATATTGTTTCTTGCAATATTTTTTTAATTTGAACAGAACATCCTTCTCCTCTCCTCCACCCCCCCACTAATATTCAACATTTTCTTTGGTTTAACATTGTATTATTGAAGAGTGTTTTTGCTCCTTGTTCCTCTAACGGCTCTGGGTGGCAGTTATGGTGGCAGTATTCAGTGTGCTAGCAAATGCAGTGACAGCACATTCTTCTTGTTGAGGATCATTTGCCAGAGGTAGACTTAGAATTTTCATTTAGCTGACTTTCGTAGTAAAGCTGGAACAGTTAAAAACTTTATCTGCATTTTTTTCCCATATAGCTTGACTTGATTTAAAACCTGCTGAAATCAAGTGGAATACTTTTGGTAGGCTTTCATTCAGGCCATAAATCAACTATTGTGCCTTGTTAAGTAACTTGTCTAAATGTCCCTTATCTCCTCTTTACTATCCTGGGCCTCTCTTGTTACTTTGTGCTGTTGGCATAAACTAACTATTCTACATACTATCTTACGGTTCTTCAAGGTTGACAAATCATTCCTCCCAAACGGCAAATGTTTATCAGAAGCCAGATATGCCGCCTTTTTTTTTTTTTTTTAATCTCTAGTAGACCAAGAGATTTAATCTTTCTTGTTAGTTGCAGACTGTTTAATTTTTATATTCCTTTTAGGTCAAAGTATTGCAATTGTTTGTACCTGGGGTTAACCTTGAAAGCCACCTAGGAACCTGAGCTTTTGCAGGAATTAGTTACCTTGGGATTTTGTCAGAAGAAGGGGAACTAACCATCATGCAGTTAACGATACTGATTTGATTTAGCTATTCAAGTCTTACTCTTATTCTGTGTTAAAATTGCTTTAATTCCAGCATACTTGCGTGAGAGCTGTTCCTGAAGGGCTGTGGCTAGCTAGAAATAGCAATGCTAGTCAATACATGTGCCAACTTGAGGTAGGCTGTGCAGCTGGTCCTGCATTGTGCTCTGTGCTGCTGGATCTTCTATGAGATACTGGCTTCTGTCTGCAAGAGCAATGATTTATGCTTAGTTAAGCTGAAATGCTGGTGTGTCGTTTGACTAACCATTTTTGGGCTGCTACTGTAGTGGGTTAACCCAGACTGGATGCCAGGTGCCCACCAAGCCTCTCTATCACTCCCTTCCTCAAATGAACAGTGGACAGAAAATATAACGAAAGGCTTGTGGGTTGAGATAAGGACAGGGAGAGATCACTCAGCAATTACTGTCACAGGGAAAACAGACTCGACTTGGGGAAATTAGTTTCATTTATTACCAGTCAAATCAGAGTAAGGTAATGAGAAATAAAACCAAATCTTAAAAACATCCTCCCCAGCCCCCCTTCTTCCTGGGCTTAACTTTACACCTGACTTTCTCTGCCTCTCCCCATAAGCAGCGCAGGGGGACGGGGAATGGGGGTTGGGGTCAGTTCACCACACGCTGTCTCTGCTGCTCCTTCCTCCTCAGGGGAGGACTCATCACACTCTGCCCCTGCTCCAATGTGGGGTCCCTCCCACAGGAGACAGTCCTCCACGAACTGCTCCAGTGTGGGTCGATCATTTCCACAGGGTGCAGTCCTTCAGGAGCAGACTGCTCCAGCATGGGGTCCTCTCTCCACGGGGTGACCAGCCCTGCCAGCAAACCTGCTCCAGTGTGGGGTCCTCTCTCCATGGGGCTACAGGTCCTGCCAGGAGCCTGCTCCAGCATGGGCTTCCCATGGGGTCACAGCCTCCTTTGGGCACCCCCCTGTTCTGGCGTGGGGTCCCCCCGGTTGGATCGGCCCCGGGCCTCCTCGCAGCTGGTGGCAGCCTTCCCTGGTGTGTGTCCTGCAGGGAAATCTCTGCTCTGGCACCCAGAGCACCTCCTGCTGCACTGACCTGGGTGGCTGCAGTTGCACAGGTTTGTTTCGGTGTGGTTTTTGGTTCCCCCCCCCCCCACTTCTTCCTTCTTAACTAAGTTCTACCACCGTCGCTGAGGGCCTGAGTCTTGGCCAGCAGCGGGTCGGTCTTGGTCAGCAGTGGGTCCATCTTGGAGCTGGCTGGCATTGCCTCTATTGGACACAAGGGAAGCTTCTGGCAGCTTCTCACAGAAGCCACCCCTGTAGCTCCCCCGCTACAAAACGTTGCCATGCAAATCCAAAACAGTTACCTATTTAAACATATTAGTAACAGGCACTTTCTTTGGGGGCTTACTTCTCTTATTCACTGGAGATACAAGCATGATTGGCTTTAGCCATCTCTCAATGTGGGACACCCCTCATGCATGTAGATGTTGAAAAATTCTATCCATAAATAATAAATAATAACATCTTAAAAGATAACGTCAACCTAACATTTTAACTTGTGGAAACTGGTTTTTTCCATATTTGTGCTTTATATGTGTTTTCTTGAGTTTGTTACTTCCTACCACAAATGGCAAAGCTTAATACCATGGAAAATGCTTTGTTGTTGAATTTGCCTAAAATAAATCTTCCTTTTTGCAACATAATTGCTTAGGAAAGCAACAGCAACTACCTGGCTTGGTAATGTCTAAACTTATAATAAAGCACTAAAGTGACTGGGCAGTGATAACAGCACAGTGCTCTACCGTTAGCTACCAACCTACGCAGCAGTTTGGTAGAAATGACATGTGATTTCTTGTCCTGGGAGACTGAAAATACCGGAAATGGGGGGTGGTACATGCTTTAAGAATGGTGTCACCATTTTAAAAATAGGTTTTGAAGGGACAGAATGCCAGGTAAAAAGGTCACTGTAATTGATTTTTTTTTTGTCTTGTTTCTGTTGAATATTTAGTGATAAAGTGGAGTTGAGTTAGTGTAAAAAATCATTGAGAGCCAAATCTGGATGAAATAGAGAAGTAAAGAACTAACCTCTCCTTTTCTGAATGTGGTTTAGGGCATACAGTCAATTATTCTTCTTATATACATCACATGTGGGTAACTTGGGAGATTGCACATCTTTTGACTGTTTTGGAAAGCATGACTAATGAACAAAACATTATGACCAGTGCAGCATTGTAATGGATTTTCAGAATTATATTGGTGTGTCCCGTAACACGTAAGAAGAAATCGGTTCATAAAGTAGTAAAGGAGTGCTCTTTATCATGCTACAGATGTTCTTTGCGAGTCTCAAGTGCGCGCTCCTTCAGCAGCTGCTTGGAAGAGACAAGTAAATACAACAAGCTGCCAAGAGGTATCAGCTGGGCATGGGATTCAGTGAGTCCCTGGGTTTCACACTCATAATTTCCCAGCAAAAGGAAATAGCGTAGTAGTTTTTCATTGTAGGGAGAATGTAGAGCACAGAAGTGCTGCAATTTTTCTGGCTTTTTATGCATTTAATTCTACTTTTAGGTAGCTCAAGTTGCAGTATTTAGAAGCGCACAAGAGATGGTTTGTGCTTGAAGTGCCTTGTGTGTGAGTTTTCTGAAGAGAGGATATGAAGTTTACTAAGAAATAGAAACTTTTTTTATTGAATGTGTTTTGTAAATAACAGTACGTACTTCTCTAATTAGCTACATAATTTTAGGGTGTACTTGTTAACCAGGAAAGAGCAGAGTTTTGTATAATGCCCAAGTATTTTAATATGTTCTTTTTAATAGATACAAACTGATCTGTGTATTTTGCCCTGATGATATTGTCATGATGAGTTGGGTATGGCTCAGGCTTATGCGGTGAGCCAGCAAAAGGCCTAATAGGGTTTGTGGGACCCAGGTCCCGTGTTCACCCTCTGTACAGCAGTGAACTTCACTTTTGTACTTAAAAAAAAAAAAAAGTCAGTGACAAATCTTGTCACAGTCTCAGAAAGCCAGTCAGCACAGACCTTGGGGAAATAATCTCTTGTTGCTAGATTCTTATGTGAAGTATGTTGAAGCCAGTGTCTTCCCAATAGGATACACCCTTTTTGCTACTGATGAGCAATAGCTCAGTCCCACTCCTGATGTGTTAAAATTGTGGTTGTTCTAGTTTTGACAAGGTTTTTTCTATTAACATGATTAAGTTTCAAGACTGATAATTAATAAGTGAGACAGATTTTTTTTTTTTCACAGAGGTAGTTCAGAAGAGTGATTAATGAGGTGCAAATGCTCAACCTTCTCCCAGTTTCCTGATAAAATGAACTTTCTTCTGGTGAAACAAAATTCCTTATCTGGAAGAGGCTGAAAGAGCAGTCAGTGGAAAATGCAGAAGGCAACATGAAATCTGCATTTTTCCTTCCGTGCATACTTTTCATGTATATTTCATTTAAAGATATTTTCATATTTAATAGGTAAAATTAAAATTTAAAGTTACATTTGAAAAGTTGTCACAGTTTTTGGCCTCTGAGAACGGTGCCACATAATGGAAAAATGGCCTTGAGAGGTGCTTACTGACAAGAAAGCTCCAGCAAAGGTTCCACATGTCTATGTGGGCCTCTGTGAATGGCTAACTTTTCTCAGGAAAGTAAAAGTAGTTCATCTCCCCCAGTGCAGGTTTTTGCATTAGGCATGTGTTTTCAGTTCTTTCTCTGCTTACTGTTTGAACAGTTTATATGCTACAGTTCTTGGGGTTTTCCAGTTTCAGTGGTCACCACAGTCTGCAATTATGGGGACTGGTTCCTCTGCTACACCCTTGTGTCATTCCAACACCGAGTCCCTGCACAGCATCACGTACAATGGCAAAGGCCATATTTACCTATGTACTAGGGAAAGAGATCAACAGGTCATTGTACAACATAACTCATTGTTGACAGCACAATTCCATATGAGATTAAAGTAATGCTTAGATATTATTTTATTGTAACCTGGTTATGATATTAATAAATTGTCAGAGAATTGAATTTGTGGTTAATATCCTGTATTGGGTGGTAGATATAACAAAATGGTGTGATGCACATTTGTTTCGTGGTTTGTTTTTTTTCTTTCCCTCTAATGGATGGTCATTTATTTACTCACACTATAAGTTCAAGTTAAAACTTTCAATTACTTGGGTATAGTGAGTTACTATTCATTTTGTGACTGCTGATTAAAAGCAAGAGTGACACATCAAGAAGTTTTTAATAAAATAATTTTTCATGCCTCCATTTACCTCCACTTCATAATTTACTGTGAGATTTGTAAGCTTGATCCGTAGTTGTAAAATTATTCTGGGCATAACTGCAAAGCTTTAGTTTCATTCAGTCCCTACTCAGACAGAATGTCTTGCTGAAATCCACAGGGGTTCTGCTTTATTATCTTTTGAAGTAAAATTTGAAAGCTTTGTGGTTATTTACTGAAGAAGGTTAATATCTTGTGTGCATGTGCATACAGGACAAGGTGTTATCATCTGGACTTCCCTATGGCCACATAGCAATGAAACTTGGATGGGACCAGAGGGTGACCACAGGCTAATCCTTGAATGCTGAGACACCTATTTTTCTCTTCTGTTTTTGACTTCCTCTTGCATTTGACTCTGCTTTTAAGACTGCAAAATCGGAAGGTGGCTACACAGAGAAAAATCTGGGGTAAGCTCTTTGACTGTGGCTGCATTCTGAAGGATTCTGTAGTAAAGGGAAGAGGTGAGTATGGGATGGATGAAGGTCTCTTGCTGCTCTGGATCACTGGGCTCTGTGGATTTGGGGGGTCAGGGATCCTCTCATCAGAGGGAAGATACGGAAAACGAGATTTCATGTTTGCCAAGAAAGAAGCAGTGAAAAGATGGCTTTACTCGTATTGTGCCTGTTTTGGAATTCAGAGGAAAAATTCAGTTTCCACTTGCACTCAAAGATGTAGTAAAGTATGTAACAGAGTTGGATTCATCAGCAAGACACATGTCTAGTTTGAAAAAAAAAAAAAAAAAATCCAAACACATAAAATGAAATACATTTGTATTATGTTAGGGAAACACAAGGTATTGTCTTCATATAATTATATGCTATCTACTGTACCTGCAAATCTAGAAAGTAAGAAGATTTCTGTTTGGGAAGTATACTCAAACATACGCCTTGGGAAACTTCTGTTTGAATTTGCTGGTGCAAATTTGTAGTATAAGTAGAAAGTCAACTATAAATTTGCCTTGGCACCATTTCTTTTTTATGCAATTATCAAGCTACTTGTAACTGTAATCTCTTTTTTTTTTTAACTGAATCACTATAACTCCACTGACTTCTAAGAAGTTATTCCTGAGTTACACTGTTCTGACAGTATTGAATATGACTGCTGTGACTGAGATCGTGTAAACTGTAATTACTGTAGATGAAATTGGTAGCTGGATTGGTAGCTCGGGGAAATTAAATCCTGGGTTTCTTCAAAGGTAGATTTTGAAGTGGTTGTGACAAGGCAGTTGTCTTTCTGTCATTGTTTTCCAGACCTGTTCCAGAGATTACTTTGCTGGAGCAAAAATTATCCAAGCTGTCCTCATAATACATTTTGTATGTCTGCTGAGATAATATAGATAGATAACAATTAATGCAAGATTTGAAATGACTGTCAGCCTACATGAGACTTGATAGAGATCTTCACAAAGAGGTTTTTTGCTTGGTTGTCAGAGATAATTTTCATTTGCTGTCAAATTGGGCTGTATGCTAACGTGCAATCAAGAGGTGAATGATTCTGTAGCGGCACAAGAAAATTATTAAATAGTCTTGTCTTGAATAGTCTGTGCCGAATAGAATATAAAGAAAGACAGTTATGAAGAAGTTTGTGGATGATATTATGTGGAGTGAGTTTCAGACTGTGCAATTTTATATGTATTCTGTGCCAAATTTATGAATACTCAGCTTAGCATAGGGATGCACACTGACTTGTCTATTGGAAGGGATGTAACATGCTGAAATGAAAATGAACAACTACTGGCTCTGAGCAGGTCCTAGAGTTTCAAGGAGCTGGAAATACTGTAGTGAAACTTTTTTCATTGACAGTATGTTCCAGCCTCCTCTGTGCATACTGTCCCTGCTGACTCCAGGCAACTAGGGATGCAATTGCTCATTCAGGCTTAAATGAGCGCTACTGGGACTTGTAAAGGGGCTGTGTAGCATGTAGTCTGCAAAGACAGGGTTATTTCTTCTGATCTTAACTTCTGTGAAACGCAATGTCTTAAATTTGAGCGACGATGGTAATTGCTCTTGTCGTTGCTTTTAGGACAATGAGTGTATTTGTTTGCTGGCAAGAATCCCTTGCAACTACTTCATTATTTTTTTTCTCGTGCTATTCTTTTCGTTGTCAGCACTAGTAGTTAACACGTTATAATTCAACTCCCACTCTGGGCAGGCTTCCTCCAGTATTCGCTAAGAAAGTATGCTGGATGCAAAGTTAGGATGTTAATTTTCACAGTTCACGTGAACTGTAGGACAGAGGACGAGATCACTGTGTTCTCACAATTCTTTCTTCATGCCAGCATTTAATGATCCATTGAACTTTTTCCTTTGTGCTAAATGCCACCAAAATAACATGTTTATTTTTCTTCCTTCTTATGGTGATGACAGGAGACAGAGCGCAAGTGTCTTGCCTTCTCCACCTGTTCTTTTGTGGGTGAATGACCAGAACATACCGATAATGTCTGAGGCTGCAATTCTGTGCTAACCGCATTATATCAGATCTCTGGAATGGAAAGAGTAAGAAAATGTGTCTGTACTTGTTTGCAAGTTCCCTTTTTAAACCAAAAGACCTTCAAATACTGCCCATTCTGGAATGAGCAAGAATAGAAAATGAGCATCCAGTTTTCCATGGATCCTGAAGTTTTGATTTGCTATTGTTCAATGATAATCCCTGCTTTTTATGCTCAAGGTATAGTTAACAGCATATATCATCTGCAAAGGTAGATTTGAATTTATGTGACTGTTAAGGGGATGGTCAGTTCCTCATTACTTAGTGACACCAATCTGATTCTGCTCAAACAGATTTTATTCTCTCCCCTCCTGCCCTCCGCCTCCAAAAAATTTGCAGGTAGGTATGGGTAAATTTTCCTAGCAAGGTAATGCCAGAAACTTTTTCAATTTTTTTTTACAAGCTTTCTCTTTTCTTTTTTTTTTTTCCTACCTTCCCCCCCCCAGTGATCACAGTTGAGCCCAAACAACGTGCTTTTTAACTATCAGGTCTTTGATTTTGGTTTTGGCCAAGCTCTACAGATCCAAGTATCTTCATCAGAACTAATACTTTTTTAAATTTGCATTTTGGTGCAAATGTGTTACAGAGGATCTGTCTGATAACAGTAACTATATGCACATTAATATTATGGCTAAATTTTTATATATTTTTTTTTTTTACTATAAATCATTCTCATTTTCTTTTACTTTTTAAAATGGAAGCAAAGGCTGATGTAATGCTTCTGCCATCCTTTGGTTTTGTAAAATATTTGTCAATTCAAATATTATTTATTTACTTGTGACAATGAGTCACGAGTAGACAAATAGCTCATTTACTCTGCTGGCAGGAGGTTAACAGTAAGTGTTGAAAGCTTACGAAGGGACTGGTTTTAACAGTTGCATATCATTGTAATTGTGCTTTTGGGGATAGAAGAATATATTAGAATGGTTACCTACAGCTAACAGAAAAGAAGTTGTACTGTGAACTGGTAGTGATGTGCTACGTGGTATTCTTTCGGCATGTGTAACACAGGAAGGGAATTAGATTCAGCTGTCTGTTATTCCCGTATGGTTTCATTCATTTTGTTACAGTTATGGGAATAAGTCCCAAGTTTTTGGAAGAACAGTGTTTAAAATGTATTTATTTACGCTATTATAGCTGAGCTTGAAAAATAAAGAGGTCAGAACCGCTGCTGTAATGAAAAAGTTCAAAAGGTAAATTTTAGAGGCAAAGAAAAACTTGCAGGTCAGTCATCTGCTCCTTTGAATTGGGTGGCTGTGTTTGCCATGGCTTCAAGTCCAGCACGAAGGTGGGTCATATCCTAAGCAGGCAGGAGTGCGCTTCCAGGTGACTGCAGGAATCGTGCCTGACTGCAGCCTCCGCTACACCAGGTGTGGGAATGGGCTGAGCCGGCTGCAGAGCAGGCAGTCCGGCTGCCGACTGCAAGAGTGAGGCTGTGAGAATGGGAAATGCCATAAATGGGGAAAGCCCCTGCTGAATCAGCCTCACCTGATACAGCGTCTGGTTTCATTCCCCCTTTTTCTGTGTGGGAAGCACTGTGGAGACAGACCGAAGCCCCTGCGAGTGGCCGTGCCCCTTCTCCCCAGCTGCGTGATGCTGCTGTGGGGCTGAGGCAGGGGCTGGTGAAGCAGCACTGTCTGCTGGCTGTGAAACAAGCTGTTAGTCCACCGTGGTGAAATAATGTGTTTTCCCCACTTTATGCTTATTATACATCTTGAGTTGAATATTCTTGTACATAACCATGAGCACGTATCATCTGTCTCCGATCATTTTTCCCCCAGCACAGATATTCTACTTGTGCAGTGTTATAATCTCATTTAAATAAGCATAATTGAAGCACAGATGTGACAAACGTTAACTTGCATTTTTAATAGGAGGGAGGCTACACAGTGTATTTGTGAGTCCTGATAACAGTAAGCTTTTCTTTCCCAGTCCCAGACTTAGGATCTTTTTTGGTGTCAGATTTGAAATAAAATGCTGAAAGTTGTCACCCGCACTGTAATTTAAAAATCCATTACATGTTGTGATGAAGGACATTCCATACCTAGGAGAAGGAAACATGAAGAGACTTTTCAATCTATTCAAGGCAAATACTTCCAGAGGGTGTTGTGGCAGTGTCTCCTTCGATCCCTTTTGGTAAGGTGATTGCTTGCAGACGTCCCAAGGGGTGTTAGGAGACAGGGTAATCCAAGGAGAGCAGAGGCTTTGGCAGGAGCTCAACACAGAGCCAGGATTGGTCAGGTAGAGCCACCAAATCACAGCCTTCCCACTCTGTCTTGTGGTCAACAGTGTTCTGAGCCCAAAATTTGTTGGGTGGGGGTTTTGGTTTTTTTTTTTTCTGAAAGGAAAGGGGAGGAAGTAAAGAAAATAAATGCATGTTCCCCTGGTATATTGTGGGTCAAACTGGGAACATGGAAACCTAGCTCTAGTCCAGAACTTCCTGCAGTATCTTTAACTCTTCATTAAGAAAAAGGTAGGAAAATAATCTTACTATCTTGACGTTTTTATCATTTTGATGCTAATGTCATTGCCTGAGTACACAGAAGTAACATCTGGTGGAAACCTTTTTTGCAAAAAGTTTCTCTTTAGCTCTTTAAAATGACATTGTCAAGCAACAGAGGCCTAAATTCCAGTTGGTGTAAAAATAATGGACAGGAATGTATTTTACATGTGTATTTTTTATTGCTATTTGCTGAGCAACGTTAATTCAGCAGTGCAAAAATACAGTTCCATGAACATGAATGTGAAACTGGGCAAAGGAAAACAAGAGGGACTAATTGGGATTCATCTTTTGCAAATGTCTGAAATTAAGAAATAGAAAAACAATCTGAATGGAAAAAAAATATGTTAACAGTAACCAAATATTTAGTATTTGCTGTTTGTTGGCTTCAGACAATTTCCCCTTCAGCTTAGGAGAGCTCTCCATTACCCTTTCTTGCACGTCCTTGCAGAACCTACACAGCTCGCTGTGGTACCCGGCGTCGCCCTGCTGGGACAGGGTACCTGCCTTCTAGGTATTGTAGCCCCTCAGCTGGGGACCTCAGTTGAACTTTAAACTAAGATTTTCATAATGGCATATGTTCTTTGGAGGACGAATGAGTTCTGTGTTGCATCTGTGAATGAACGCTGAATTCTTAAGATACTTATATAGTATTGCATATGGGCTAATATTGTACGTATACGTTTCCACACAAATGTATTGTGAGTATTATTTTGAAGGAGTTGCTCTAGTGGCTCATACAGTAGCCAGAAGATGAAATTCTCTCCATTTGGAGATCTGATACTTCAGTCTGAAATACGATTATCATCTTTGAAAAGACTTTCTACATGTTTAAAGCTGAAAGAAAAGTTAAAGGTTGGTTAGCAGTGCAAATAATACTTTGATTATTTTATTTACATCTATAGAATAAAAAACCTAACAGTGGAACTTAAAAACAAGCAAGATGAATTAAAAAGTGTGAAAGAAGATTTGCGGTATTTCCAAGAGGAAAAGGAAGCTGCCTATAAGCAATCACAAGTGCTCAGGTAAGAACCCCAAAAGAAATGCTGATGTTGTGCCTCCTGTGAACATGTACAATCAGTTGAGAGGATTCAGTGGAGATGAAGGTGCAGGCAGGGACAATATTGTGAGTGAGAAAAGTTTTTATAACCATCCCAGTGCTTCTTGCTTTCCCAGAATATAGTGAGAAGCTGTAGTGTTAGCGAACACAACGGGAAAATATCACTGTTGATTGCTGATGTTATTAGTCACAGGATAAGTACTTGACAAATTTAAAAGTATACTTAGAAGCAAGTGTGTACCACTTGCTTGTAAATTTGTTTAAAAAAAAATTTATTATTATTTACTCTGACTTCTCAATAAAAAGTGATTGTACAATTGTCTGTACAATTTTCTTCATTTATACATGTAAGTTCTAAATCAACATTTAGAAGGGAGAAACTGATTATAAATTTATTCAATATACAATGTATTTCATACACTAAGATATTGTAGCCCAATATAGGGTAAGTTATCATATAACAGAAAAGTAGTTATCAAGTTTAATTTAGTTCCCAAGTTTACTAATAGTATTTTGTCATTTTAAAAATGTATGTCTGGTATTATTTTTCTTTCTTGCAGAAATACAGTGGAACACCATTGCTCAACTCTGAACAAGGCTGTCTCACTGTTTCCTTTCATTAGAAGTGAACTAGACAGTATTAAAGAAGTCATCTCCAGTAACCTGGAGAACTGGGCTGCCATGAAAGAAGAAATTTTTCTACAACTAAAAACTGTTAGTAAAGAAGCTTTGACAGGTAAATCATCTTGCAATTTAGGCAAGATAAAATATTTTTTTGGTAGTTGAGTGTAACACATTAATGAATTAGATATTTTCTAATTCTGACATTAACTTGTCCTGATCCGAAGTATTAGAAGACCTGATGTACTGCTGTGGCACCATACGAACAGAGTAGAACACAGTCCAGTTCCTATCGGATTAGTGTGCTGGACAGATTGTTCAGTTTACCAAGTTAGACTGAAATGGAAGTAATATAAATACTTCCCATGATTTGAAACATAAATAATATACTTACTAGGAGTATATGGATATGATTGCAACACAAGGACTTGGAGACATTTTAATTTGCCTTGTGTCTCCTATTGCCAGTTTTTCGCACATGCTCACATACACACAGGATATTTTACAAATATTTTACAAAACCAAAGGACAGCAGTGGTATATTATCCTTTTGTGGAGCTGCGTGAGGGCCCTGCAGTGCTGCGTCCCCACCCCATGGGCAGGCTGCACCTCTTCCCTTGAGCAACCCACTGGTGTACACGTGCGGTTGCCTTGAATGCATGGGCGTATGAGCAAACCTGCACCCAGCATGTAGCAACTGCTCTCTCCTTCTATTTCTGAATAAGAACAAGTAATACTCAAATACAGCTGTCTTTATCTGAGGGGTCTTTGGGATTGGAAGGGGCATGGAGCAGCCCGTGGGCTGAGAATAATTCACTTGGCCCACAGCCTGCTTCCTGCTCAAACAAGGGCAGCCTTCAGGAAAAAAGGCACTGGGAGCAAGTCACAACCGATGGCTTGTTCATGAAGGTCATGCCCAGCCCTCAGGCTGGTGGTTGGACTTGAAAACTCAGTTGAATACCATTTTTGGTCTGCCTCAGTTAAGAGATTAGTTTTGCTGAAAAAAGTGTGCAGCATTGTAATTACAGACTGTACCATCCAGAGCATCTAAACAGCCTCTGTGTGGACTTTTGCAACTTTAATGGTCTTTGGACATAATTTTCATATTTATATTCCTTTCCTTACAGTTTTTGTGTGCTCTGTGTGCATGAGTTGATGAGGGTCTGGAGGATTTGCTCTGGAGGTTAGTTTTATCAGGGTTATAAGGTAGCAAAGAAGTAGGTGAGCTGATGTCATGCTTCCTGTCCTTGTGGGCAGGAATGGAAGAGCATGGTGGGTGATGTGCATCTCCCAAACTACTCTGCTGGTGAAATCATGTGAACTCCAGCGCAAATTCACGGCTTAAAGTGAAACCTGCATGTGTGGAGTATCTCAAAAAATGTGTAGCTTCATTTTAAATAATAGCTCCCCAGTAGTCTATGTTTCCTGTGAAATTAGAAGTAATTTTTAACGTTTTCAATGATTGCTTTGTTCAGACTGGGAAGAAATAAGTGGGGCAGCTATGCCTTGGGAGCAAGTAGGCACGCATCCCACTGAGACAGTGCCTGGGTCCGCACGGAGAGTTTGGGGCATCCTGAGCCCGGGCAGCAGAGAGCCCAAAAGGAGGGGGGCTCTCACCTGCTGAAAATGAGCGTGACTGGAAAATCACTCTTTAGTATTCAGTTTTTGTAAGAACAATTAATTTAAATGTCAGTGTCAATATCACGCGTTTTGATTCATGACTTCATCTCCTAATTAGACTGAGCACAGAAAGTATTGTGTGTCCCTACGGATTCCTCTCTTCCTGTGCTCATTCTCTGCCTACTTCTAGCTAATAAAGGGAATATGAGCACGCATTTCTGCAAATGTCTTCAGGTTCAAAGAGATTCATAACATTTTAAGGCTTCTTTTCTCAAGTAGCTCTTGTTTTATTTGTTGTAATACTGCAAATATATAGAATACTGAAGCAGAAGTGCAGCCTTTCAGGTTCTCTTAATGATTATACATGCCATTATACATGCTGTATATCCCCAGCTGCACTCAAGAATATCCCCTTGAGAACAGTGCCACAATGTGTTATCTGCATCCTTAAATCTAGCTTTCTAAATCAAAGCAATATAGTCACACTCTTTTTTTTCCCCATGAGTGCCATTCAAAAGCTTTTATGTTCTGTTTTGAGTTGTTCATTATTAGCGTATGGTAACATTAATATTTAGTAATTTTTTTGTTTATCTTACCTTACTGTTTTTGCAACAAGATTTTCAGAACTTGTTTTCTATTCATATTTTGAGAAGAAAAATGTTACATAAGGTGCTACTCTTTATGCCTAGACCAGTTTGCTTGGTGAGTTTGAAAACAGTGTATAAAAGCCCTTGTGTATGTACATTATTTAGCCTTGGTTCATTAAGGCAAAAAAAAAGTATAAAACTTAAAATCTTTTGGTATTTACAGCATTTATTGTAACAATAAATTGATTTAATTATGGAGTAGTTAGGAAAGATTGTAGGTAATGAAAATATTGGCACCACAGAAAGAATTTAAAATTTTGATGTGGGCAGCATATACATATGTAATAGCCGACTTAACAGAATTAGACTTCATCTAACTTGAATGTTGTCATCATTATGTAAATAAAGGTGATATAAGTTCTTTGGACAACTGAACATTTAGGGCTGTCGTTGGAGAAGAAAAGAATTGCAACTCCTTTTGGAAATGTTCAGATGTACTTGTCAAAGATAACTGAACTCAGGAAAAAATATAAATATGTAGGAGACCCTTTATAGCCCACCCATGATTTACTTATTTACCTTGTAGTAAAAACTACCTGGGAAACTTCCTTGGGAATGCTGCTCTTCCACGTAGAAAAGCTAATGTAAGATAGTGACAAAGCCTGTCTTTTATATAACAGAGATGCACATTGTGATTACTCTAACAGCAGTAGTCACCTAAAGAGTGAGAAAATAAAATGTAATAATAGGCATGCCCAAACATCTTCTGAAACAAAAGTTTCAAATGAAGCTTTAGCAGAAGCTAACTCCCTTGATATCTTATCAAATTAATTTCAAAATGAGTCTGCAATTGGTTTTTTTTGTCAGCAATGGTTTATGTATCATCTTAAGATAAAAAGCTTGGATTCAAATATTTGTCACCTGTTGTTACTTCATTTGGAATATACACGTGTATTTAAATTCAATTTTGAGATAATACGTATTTAGAGGAAATACATATTATTGTTTTAGAATAAAATTTGTATTACTTGTCAATAATATGTGTTTGTGTAATAATTTGTTGCTAATGTACGTGGCTTACACTGATGCATACCAAAACTAGGGTTACAGAATGCTGAAGTCCTGAGCTGTAAATCAGGGGTAATACTTTTTAGTGAAGAAGGTAAATTTGACAGCAGTCTATATAATTTATTTTTTTTTTTCCCCTTCCTCAGAAATACCCAAATTGAATCAAAGACTAGCAAAATCCCAGAGAGAGAATGAATGCCTCCAAGAAAAGGTAAAACATCTGACGCTGGTGGCCGACACAGTTGAGCTGAAAACTCAACAGCTTCAAACTTCGCTTCAGCAGGGGAATGAGCTACAAAGTAGGTGCCGTGAATTACAAAAGGAAACGTTAGGTAAGAGGATTTTGACATTTCAATCAAACTTCCAAGTAAAATGAAATGTAAAAAAAGATTTTTAAAAGCATCTAAGTTGTGGCTGTTATTGTGGAAGCACTCAACAGTTCAGCTCAGGACCGAATAAAATGTGGATGTTGTGCAGCCACAGGACAGCATGTCATTCTGAGGAGCCTGTTACCCTGCTGGGAACTCGAGTCAGCTGCGGGGGGGGAAGCGAAGGAAGGGAGGAAAACAGTGAAGATGGGGGCAATACAATTATGCTGTTGCTTGTCAATCTCATGTGAAACATCAGGGAGAAGGCTCGGAGGTTAAAATTAAAAGAAATGCTCTCATTTTGAGTGGAAGGCTGGGAAGGATTTTTTGCTATCAGCAACAGAACTGAAAAGTAAGCCAGGCTAAGCCATTCTCTTTTCTCATAGATTCATTAAACTTGAGACTGCCTAATGATTTGCCCTTGATAGTGTGTCTCAAGAATCTAGAGAGTCCTCTTGAAAACTGTAAGAGCAGTGGCAACACTTGAAATCATAATATCTTGTGAGCTCTGTTGGGACAATAACTCATTACAAAAAGATTATTTATATTAGTATCTCTTGAATCTCTTTTCTCTCTAAAGCAGTATTGCATTCGTAGTGCTGGCTAGGAGACATTTTAAGACCTTGAAAACATATAGAGGTTGTGCTGTTCTGGGCAGAGTTTTGAATCATCAAATTGGCACAGCAATTACCATGCTGCCTTATGCACAGGATGTAATGTCAAATTTAAAGCAGCAGGTTTCAGTGCTAGTCACGATGAAGGAATGTCACTGTTCCTTCAATACCAGTGGTAATATCAAACATGGGACTGCAAAGTAGAAGACTGCAGATACCATCCAATGAGTTATCAACCCGTGTTGCTGAGAACAGTCTTTATATTTTTGTCCCTGTATAACAATACCATTAGGAAAGCTCCAGCAGCGATGTGTTTGAATGGTAGAAACGAGCAGATAACTCTACATCATTTTCCAGACAGTGTCCATATAAGAAATGGACTTAGTATGTCTTCCTTTTTGTGGTATTTATTCAAAAAACTAACTTTAAATGAATGAAAAATCAGTTCAATTTTGCTCTGACAAGATTAATCTCTGGACTATTCACAGCACCCACTTTTGTCTTTTTTTTTTTTTTTTTTTTCTTGAGGGGCTGCTAAGAATTCCAGTATCTCGAAAACTTGCTCATGACATTTTTTTGGTAGGGTCATTGTCTTTTTAGAGCTACCTCTTATTACTTAGTCCTTTGTTCAGAGTAAACCCTGGCAGGCATGATCTGGGGAGAGGGTTGCCTTAGAAGTGGTTACCTGTCAGTCATTAGGCATAGTATCTCATTCTGAAGACCTGAGTTAAATGGAAAGAAATGCATCAATTCTATTTAAATTTCCTTTTTCAAGGCAATTTGGACAGTGTGAAAAATTGTGCCTTTTTGTTTGGCTTGTATGTAAAAACAGTAGGATAGATATTTATTTATTTTAGAAAACATGAAATAAAATACTGGTATCTGCTATGTGAATTTTTTGAAAAAAAAGTAAGCAATCTCAATATTATATGTACTATATATATTAAAAATATGTATTATATATTTGAGACAAGAGCCTGGGTAAAAAGTAATAGTAAAAAAGCCAAAATTCCAAATAAAGTCAAGATAACATCACTAGAAAAGATAAAATTGGAGGAATTAACTAGTTGTACTGGCTAACTAGACCATGTTACTTGTCCCAAGAGCCTAATGTTGCCTGTGGCTCCTCATGTGTTACTGGAAACTTGTTTGGAAAAGATGCTAGAAATGCATTCATGTCTGTTGAAAAGACAAGTGTGTTTCTCCTCCATTAAGAGGTTATGTTTTATCCAAGTAATATGTGTACATGTACAGCTGCCAGGTTTGATTATTACAATGCCACAGTCCAAAATTTGGAAATTATATGCTTTAGAATATTCTGTGTGTTTTGTTTCTTAATGTTCACTTTCTGTCTTTACTTACGCTGAAGTAACCCTAGAGATTGAGCTGGGAGGCTCTTACTGTACTAGGAATTGCTCAAGCAGATGGTATCACTCGAAAGAAGATAGACAAGGTGACTGGCTCAAAAACAGCACGAGTGCCGCAGATCCTGTGATAAAACCTACAGCAATGATTTATTGCTGTTGATAAAGCTTTGCTTTCTCTGCTAAGAGGGTAGCACTTACGGAAAGAACATTTATTTGGTCTTTAGTGTGGTCCTGTGCCATGCAAAGAAACTGTCTGAAAGTTCATTCGTACAGTAGCCTGGATATTCTACTAGAAGTGCTGATAATTGCGATGATTTATATGCCACTTTGAGGACGAGTGTCACATGCCCTGTTCAGAAGCTATGGGCTGATGTTTTGGTATGTGCTTGTTACATGTCATGTTTTGGTCACTGTTGTATTCTTTAGGAGCAGTGGACATAAAATGCTCGTTTTGACCTCATACTTGGCTTTCTTCTGTGTTCGTTGTAACCAGAAAACTTATTTCCACGTTCTTTTTAGAAATATCTTATCCTCTATCTTGGTATAAATAGACACAAGTAGTGATAAGTCATATACCATTAGACCATTTATTATTTTCTCTAGAAATCTGAGTTTCTGCAGCTTTCCAAATGGGTCTACTACTTGGCTGTCTTGAGGAAAACATAATTACATTTCACATGCATTTTTTAGGTGGAAAAATTAATCAAAATAAAACAATCACAATGCAAAAAATAGCTCCTTCTCAAGTATACTTTGACATTTCATTTGTGTTGAAAAGTGTTTTAAGTGTCTTATATAAAATAAAAAAACCCTCATGAGTGGCACAAGTTAAGTTCGTTGTCTGCTGGTGTGCAGACTGTTGTTCTTTCCTTAGTGTAAGCACCAAGAACAGTCCTTTGTACAATTTCCAGAACTGTAGATTTTACTTTTTATAAGATGCCATGTTCAATGTAACTCAGATAATTTTACACATTATTGAGTTAAATTTTTTTTTGCTGAAGGGGCTGTGTGGGCACGTGAAGCTGTTGGTGGATTCAGCGGTGGTTCACATGCATTCTCGGGAGCTGGAATGTTGGCACTCACTGCTGTTGTAGAAAGTCTAAAGTCCATTTAATTCGGTATCCTGTCCTCACTGCTGAAAACACGGCGTGGTCCAAAGGAAGGACTAGGAACTCTAGGATAGCAATTAAAGGGTAATCTATCTTCCTTGTGTGTCTCATCTTGATCTAAGAGGTCCTTGAACCTAATAAGACAATCTTCTAAGCTTTGAAATATGTGGTTTAATATCATTACATAAGATATTTGTATCATTACATTTATGCTGATATGAAAACTACCCTTAGAGTTTCCTTTTTGGTTTTGTAAAGCTGTTTACATCAGAGGATCCTGTAAACAATGAGTTCATAGTTTGTTCGTGTGCATTATAAAAGTACACTTTCTTTTTCAATTTTTCCCACCTTAACTCCATGGAGAGTTGTCTTCTTCTTACGTTAGAAGACCAGAGAAAGATGCTCGCGGTCTGTGTTATTATTTTTTTTTTTAAAGATTATTTGGTCCATGTTATATTTTTGTGATGCTTGCATGGCTTTGTGGCCTATCTTCTCAAAATCTGAATTTGCTTCCCTAACATGACATGTTGCACCAGATCATCACATCAAGCACTTAGTTATATTTAGGTCCTAATTTCTTACCTTTAATCGATATGCATAACTTAATAACTGCAGCATATATATGTATATATGAGTAACACTTCATGAGCAGGCTCAGGCTAGCTAACATAGAACATCTCTTCTTTTTGTGCTGAAAAAATCTGAGTTTAAAAAGAAGTGCCTGTTCTAGAGGCCCTGTTCCAGCCTGTGGATCATCTTGCACCTTTTTTTTTTTTGAGTTTTGCTGTATAAGAAAACCAAGATTGCTCAATGTTTCTTATAAGATGATCACTGTTTTCAGTGGCTTAGAATATTACCAAACTTAACTAATCAATGATTTTTGAATATTAACTCCAGTAAAAATGGTGGTAGCTTTCACAAGGGTTGGATGGCTGGAAAAGTCATTGGATTTTACATTTAAATCTTATGCTGCAAAAATCTTTTTGAAAACCCCATGAACCTTCTGTTCTCTGAAAAAAGACTTTGAGGCAGGAGGTTTGACAGATTTTTTGACATAGAGAACCAAGTTAAACTGACTTGTGAGCCTTTGAAAACTGAATCGATATTTGTTGGTGTGGTGGCTACACTCTCCGTGCTTTCGGTTTATGAGTCTCCAGAATACAAGGGCTGGGCAGCGCTTTCCTGAGCCCTGCTTGTTCCCTGGGGCGCTGGGCAAGAGGGTAGAGGACAAGGGAGGTTGTCTCTGGTGCACGCCCAGTGCTGTGCCTGCCCAGTGCCCTGGCTGCTGGGGCAGGGAACAGCCTGGATGTGGGAGCACGTAGGTTAGGACATGGTGACAGGCGTATCAGGGAACTTGGCTCCCCGGCTGCTCTGTAAATGAGCTGGGGAGCACACACTGAGCAGTGAAATGCCAGTCCTGAATAGCTGGAGTTCTTTCGTCCTGTGTGGCAACAGACGCAGAAACCCTGAGGGGGAAAAAAACAGCATGCAATTATATCCTGAACGAGTATTTCATAATGCATAGTTAATAAAGCATGAAAAAACAGCTGATACTTTTATATGTTTGACTACAGCACTTACTCCAATCACGAGTGCGGTTTTGAGTGTTGCACTGTAGGTGTCTCATCCCGCATCCAGTTGTTCTTCAGTGAGAAGTATGGCTAAAGCCATTTCCATTTTTGTTTGAGACCCAAAGTTACTGTCCCATTCTCATTTTGAATCATCCCCAAAATCCAGGGACGTTGCAGGGTGTTCTGGAATAGTGTTCACAGAAGGAAATGGGAGCAATGTGCTAGAAGAAAGAACCGGATTTGGATATGATAGTTGTGCTCTGGGGTGGCTGGGAAGGGGGTGCTCTCAGCAGCACGTGTCGAGAAGGAGCTAATGAGCATGGCTGGAGTCAGCGTCCCTCATCTCTCCTGCAGGCAGGGAAGTGCAGCTTTCTCCAGGCTTCATGCTGTGCAAGGAGAAGATAACTGCAAAATGCTTTGTGCTTAAACACAGCAGGTACAGAAGGAAAAACAAAAGAGCTTTTCCATTCTCCCTCTGGCCTGGTTCCAGATGACTCCTAAGATTAACAGTGGGTTTTTGCATTGGGCGTCCTCAGCTGAGCAACAGGTCCCGTGCACTTCTCAGGCGCTTCAGTTCTAGTTTCTGTTCTTCTACTGCCAGTGAGTCAAGGGCGGGAGGGCAGCGTACAGACTGTGCTTTCGATGGTGTCTAGTGTTTCACTGGAGCAGATCAAAGGTGTCTGTAGCAATGGGACTGCAAACTGTCCTCTCCCCCTCCTGTCCTGGCTTCTCAGTCTTGCACACATCACAAGAAGTCACTTTTACCTCCATGCCGTCACCAGAAGCTAATGATGTTTTTACCAAGAGAAAAGTAGATGAAAATGTCCCCTTCGCCTGCTACTGATAGAAAATTTTACTCTGTCCCCATAAATCCTGTGGATTTATATCTACATCAGCACTGCTGGTGGATTTTGTTTCTACATTTTTGCATTTCTGTTCCGTGTTTATGTTTTAAGAAGTTGCACGTTGTAGTTTCTGTAGTTTTGGGGTCCAATCCCCCCCGATGGCTGGGTGTTTGAGGCTGTAACTGGTATCACGTTTGTGGTACACTGGCTTTGCCTTTATTTCCATCCTGCCTTGGGTGCCTCTGGGCATAAAAAGCGATCACTGACTTTTCTTCCAAACGGTATTAACAAGACTTGCACATCATCTAGTATGCTTGTTGGCCTCTATAGGAAATTGCAAGGACATATTAATCAGCAGCCCAGGTGGTGAGTATCACATCTCTAACAGTAAACTTATCGTTAACTTTCCAAAATTACTCCTTTCATCCAGAATCCTTCTCCAAGTTAATTTGGGGAGGATGTCTGTGATTCAGCTCTTGCCAGTTATGCTGCTCTTGGAATTCAGCGTTACTGTCAGCAACTATAGAGTTCTGGTTTTGATGAGAGAGAAAACTTGGGATTTATTAAGTTTACTTCAATATTATCATTTTTCACTTTGTGACATAACTGAAAGTGAAGGCGTGACTCTTGAAAGAAACCTAAAATGTTAGAATATTCTGAAAAAGTTTTATCCATGCTTACATCTTTATTAATTGTTTTCCATTGCTAGTATTGATAGGAGACCCAGCCAAGAGCTGCCATCTATGTTTTTGTCTTCCCCCCCCCCCCCCCCGCTCCATCCACTTCAAAGGAATACTTTGGAAGCTGCTTGTTTATGTTTATAAAGAGATTTGAAAATTTACGACACTCTACAGAGCTACTCCTTCCCTCTAGATGTCTGTGGTGAAGTACACTGCCACTTATCTCTTCTGCTCACTCGCCCCTTTTTAAACATGTTTCCAGCGAAGAGGGATTAAAAAAAAGCATACACGTAGTGGGTTCACTGCAAGTTATCTCAGTGGTTAGTGTGACTGTGTGGATTCTCGGGCATCTCGGTGTAACACTTGAGCAGAAGGGTCACTGTGACCGCTGCTCAGCATGCTGTGCTGTTTGACTCACTATTTACTTATTTTGCATGTCAGGTTTCTTTTTTAAACCACATATAATAAAAACTTGATATGGCAAACATTTTGTGGAGGAAACACAAATAAAACAGTGTATATGGAATTTATACAGAATATTAGGACTCTGCGAAATCTCATGAACAGCTAAAATATTAGCTAAGCACGTCAATGCTTTGTGTGAGGCATTTTAAAATGTATTTTTATGAATAAAAAAATGTAGCAGTTACTTCATAATAAATCAGTTCTTAAGCAGCAATAAAATGTTTAATGTGGATATCCAGGAGATTTCAAGGCAGAAAGACTGCTAGCTCAGGCATTTTCATTCTGCCCTTCGCAAATAGATCAGTAAAACACAAATCCATACGCATTTGAAGAGGTCAGTCTATCTGGAACTTGTTGCTGGATTGGGCTAATAAAGCCAGCTAATGCATTGGTGATAAAAATGTTCTCTTTGAAATACAAACCATGATTTTCTTCATGAAATAAGCATCAAATATTATATCAGTTTGCCGTTATATTAAAATAAATTAGTGGGAACAAACAACACTTCTTTCTTTTTTTCTTTTTTGCCTCATTTGATCTTAGTGAAAATAATTTCCAGTTGGTGGATTTACACCATATAAAGTCAGTGCGTAGGAAATCAGCCAGATCTAGAGTGTCCATGGGTTGGGGCGGGGGTTGGTTGGTTGTTTTAGTTTGTTGCGGTTTTTTTCCACAAGCTACTCTACTCTGAAGCTAATATCCCTCTTTGGTACTGAAATAGTTCAATGCTCCAGGACAAAAAACCAAAACCTACCAGGATTTGTGATTGACATGTTTTGAAAGGTTTTTCCTTTTTGCACCCAATATTTTGAAGATTCTTGTTTTTGTATTTATCACAGAATTGTAAATTATTGAATATATCCTATTATAGCAGTCATTCGCAAGAGCTGAAATTAAGCATTAGTTCTAATGTTGTCTCTTTGTTCTTGTGCTTCTCATGACTTTCTGAAAATTATCTTTGCGAGTTATGTTTTGCCAAAGAGGTGAATTTGACTGCTGGTTTCTGTCCTGGTTTCGGCTGGGATAGAGTTAATTTTCTTCACAGAAGCTAGCATAGTGCTGTGCTTTGGATTTAGTACTAGAAGAATGTTGATAACACGCTGATGTTTTTAGTTGTTGCCAAGTAGTGCTCAGACTGCTCAAGGACTTTTTGAGCTTCTCCTGCTCGGCCAGGTACATAACAAGCTGGGAGTACAGCACAGCTAGGACCCAAACTGTCCAAAGAGCTATTCCATACCACATAACGTCATGCTCGGGGGGGTTGGTGGGTCGGTCGGTCGCTCGGGTACTGATCGCTGCTCGGGACGGGCTGGGCATCGGTCGGCGGGTGGTGAGCAATTGCATTGTGCATCATTCGTTTTGTATATTCTGTATATTTTGTTATCATTCTCATTATTACTATTATTATTATTTTCTCTTATTAAACTGTCTTTATCTCAGCCCTCGGCTCTAACCTTTTTCTCCTTCCCGATTCTCTCCCCCATCCCACTGAGGGAGGGGGGGGAGTGAGCGAGCGGCTGCGTGGTGCTTAGTTGCCAGCCGGGTTAAACCACGACAGTTTCATACCACTTTTCAGACTCGGAGTGCATCATCCAGTTAGCTAGAGATGACAGGTCTTGAAAAATGCTCAACGCAGGATAAGGTCTGGTGAATAACTGTCTAATCAAATAGACTTGCAAAAAAAAAAAAAAAAAAAAAAAAAAATCAATAATGCCTTGTGGAGAGCTGCAATAGCATGTGCTCCTAAAGGAGAGGAGCTGGTATCTGTGCTTTCATTTTTATTTCCAGCCAAATCCTTTCCTGCATTTAATCACAGATAGAATAGTTTTTCTTCACAAAGTCATTGCAGTTTTTCTTTAGCCCATTTATAGTTATAGGTTTACCTCTGTATGGGTTTAAATTGCTGGCTATGCACATGAAATCTGTCTTTTAAATCTTTTGATGCTACTGCTTCATAGGCTACTTAAGTTGCTAAATATAAACTTAGCAGTGGTCTGCTGACATAATAAGACTAATGAGAGATGATTGAAAAATGCAGGCAGCTGTAGGAGTAGCTGGGTAGTTTGAGTGGGGAATGTTAGCACTCTTCATGGAAAGAAGGAATGGTATTTTCACATACATGAAGTGTCTTTAATGATGCTTTAAAGACCACTTTGAAGAGCTTTGAAAATCCAAAGAGAGAATAGTTTCCTGTAGTTTTAGGTAGGCTGCAGTTCAAATACCCACTATTCATACTGCAAGTACTGTTGAAATATTTTTTTTTTTATTAATTCCAGCTGCAGTGCTAAGAATTTGAAGGGTGAGAGCTAGGGAATGTAGTGTTGGTGTTTGAACAGAATATGACGAATGGGTTAGATGGAGCAATGGCTCATTAGCGCTTTTCAGCAGACTCTTACAGTGGAAGAGGAAACAGATGAATGCGATGGAAAGAACAGCGTCCTAGTTCTCTTCAACTAGGTGTTGGAATAACGCTGTGCTTGAGTGTGATTTAGTTACAGAAGGGCCCCACTTTGCTGCTTCAGGAAAAGCAGGAATCCATGTTCAGGGAAATTATTTCTATTATATTTTGTGTCATCTACTTAGCTTAAACACTGAGGAAAAAAAAAATCTGTCGCCGAGGAAAATTAAGGTCAGAAGCTCCATTTTCTCACTTTCTGTTTTCCCAGTCAATAGGTCAGTGACAGTATTTCAAATCAATTTTAATACGAAGGAGATGCAGGTCTGTAGGAACAATTCTGAGACATCCCAGTTAGCTTGGTTTCAAAAAGGCCAGAACATATGCAGAAAATTCCGGCTTAAGGACCAAATCCTTTGATGCTGAACGTGAACCCTGGCTGTGGCTGAGCAAATGCCATGTAAGCAATCCCTCTGACTGCAGAAGTGCTTGTAACGTGTCACTTGTGCACTCGGGGAGCGGGGGGAGAGAGAGGGGAGTGGGGTTTGCTGAGATAGCGCTGTTTCTCTAATTAAGCAGAGATAGCGCTGTTTCTCTAATTAAGCACTTCATAAGGTCTTGGAAAAGATTGCAGTCATGTTTGCATGGTGGATGTAGTTGCTGGCTTATTCTTTTGAGGACACTAAAGGTGTTCTAGGTTTGTACCACTCAAACCGATTTAGAACCTGGTCCCTTCTCTTGCTTTTTCTATGCTCGTTTTATATACAAACATGAAAGAACTAACACACTAGTTCAGACCAGGGATCCAGAAAGCCCAGACCTTGCAGTGGTCAGCAACATATGCTGGGGGAGATAAGAAACAGGCACTCCTTTTTCTGGCACATCCTCCCAGTTCCTGGCGGCTTTTAGTGATTTAGAGACTTCCTGATGGCACTGGTCAGGTCTCCAGAAAGGATGTAAATCTATAAGGCTGGAGTCCGTCCCAGGGCTCCTTCCAGACAGGCTGGTGTTTATGAGTCACAAATAAAAAGAAATACTTTCTTGTGTATGCAAAAAAATAATTTATCTTAGAGAACACAGTGCATGAAATATTATAAATAAAAATAAATAGTTCTGTTCTGTGTGTGCAGGGACTTTGAGTATTTAGTTCACTTCTTTGGTCTCCTTAGAAACATACAGTGAGGCAAATTATTCCTAGTGTGACACAATAATTTTTCATGTATGTATTTAGTATTTCTCACAGCTTCTCTGCCATGCTTTTTAAATATATTACTTAAAAGTATCTATGTTATGTGTACATCCTAATTTGGTCCAGTATTAATGTTCTAGGGAAATTTAAAGCTTTTTACCCCTTCAGACACAGGTCATCAGCCAGTCTTCAGAGCCGTATAGGTTACTACCTACATGGAGTAGTTCTTTAACGGGTTTTAAAGAATACCTACAACCTCCTGTTTCCCAGAATACTGGAGAAATTAAGCAACAGGAGCTGGCTTCCAGTCTGTCTCGGCCAGGGATCTGTGCAGCTCTCTCCATTTCTGTCTCCTGACGGGTTCAAGCTACTGGTGTTTTCCCAACCCCTTGGATTCTCTGTTTCTTTCTGCCTGTCCCTGTAATGCTGCTGGGCTGCATTTGCCCTGTTCCCCTTCGGCCTCAGTTCCCTCACGGCAATATTGTGGCTCCTGTGTTTGAGTTTCTGTTCCAGCCAGTCCCTTCCATGCCCGAAAGAGTTTAACTGCTGCTCTCTGTTTCCTGAATGAAGGACATTTCTCACACCCATCAGCCTCAGGGAGGTTTCGTTTGGGGAGGTTTCGCTCAGTCCACCAGCGTGACAAGTATTATCTTGATCTGAGGTAATGCAGGGAGTGCCTCACAGGGTACTGGTGTTCACATATATATGGACTAAGTCTCTGAAAAAGATTGATCCTAAAATCACATTAATTGGACAAAGGAAACCTTATCATGGCAAGAGCCAGGCTAGACCTGGCTGGCCAAGAGGGGACCCAACAGCGGTCTGAAAGTGCCTGGAGGGGCGAGAGGAAGGTGATGAATCCTAACTGTCCTGGGGAGCGGCAGGTGGAGGCAGGGGACACCGGCCACAGCTTTGGAGCCTGGGAGCTTTGGGGTGGACGTTGGGAAGAGCTTTTCCAGCAGAGGGTGGTGTGGTGGAGGAAGAGGCTGCCCAGAGGGCTGGGGAGTCTCCAGCTTTGGGGGTCTGCAAGGCTCAGCTGAATAAAACCACAGGTAACCTAGTCTGGTTTTGTCAGCAGTACTGCTCTGGGCAGAAGGTTGGACTATACAGCCCCCAGAGGTCCCTTCCAGCCGTCCTCTCTGTGAATCTGTACCTGGCTGAATAATGATGAGAATTTCATAAAGCTTGGTAAAATAGAAAATATTTTAATCTGCGATTCTTCTGCAAGTAATTGTCGACTGCAGGCACACAGGCACTGAGACTGGGTGTTTCTAGTCAGCAGGATTGGAGGGCAGCACGTGCAGCCTACACAGCCATTCTGCTTCTCGGTGAGAGTGCCAACGGGACTGCCCCAGTGGCTCTTTCTCATCAGTGACCGGTACGATGAGTCAGAGCTTGTCTTGTTTAAACCAAACGATCTGCCAGTTGTTCCACAAACCATGCTTAAATAAAGGGAAAATGAAACTACTCTCTCCCTGTGGTGTTTTCTATGTGCTGGAGAGTAGCGATGTGGTGAGAAGGAGGAAATCCACTTGTTCTTAGTCCCCAGGAAGGTAGTAAGAAATGAAGTTGGAAGCAGACAAACTTTGCAGACATGCATTCATTCTTAGGTAGGCACAGTCATTTTAGGCCAGAGACTTAGTGATACAGAACAGATTCATACTGTGACAGGCATTGACCTAAGTAGAGCTGTGCTGTTGAGTTTCTGTCCGCCAAGTGGTGCTGCTAAGGCAAAAGGGTCTCAAGCAATGACTGGGGTCTGCAGTGGCAATAGCTATTTGAGCTGTGCATATTAACCTCTCCCGAAAGTCTTAACTACTAGCAAATAGTCCTTATACCTGTATAAAACACTGAGCTTTTATTTAGATGAGACCAAAATTTTCAGACAGTATCTTGGATTTTTTGTAGGTTTTGCAGGAAAAACAGAAAACTACACAGTTCTGTCATGCGTGCTTCTGAACTGATACTACTGTGAATCTGTTATGAATTAGCTGCAGAATTGATGGCTTCCAGAGTGGCTGCTTACCCAATGTGAATATAGTTCTCGGTCCTTTTTTTTTTTTTAAGTTTTCATTGAAAACTTCACCAGTTGTTGCTATTTACAAAGCAGGAACTGGAGCCTTCATTCAGCACCGTGCCGTTGGCAGGGTAGCTGGAAAGGATGCAAACTGGGTGGCTAAATTCCTGAAATTTCTGGGTGGACTCTGTGCTCGGTGTTTTGCACACACTACAGGCTACATCTGTGTGAATTCGCCCAGATACGAGGAAACAGTCACCAACTTTGGTTCTTTTTCTTTGGTTCTTCATGTCTTTTCTTTGTGCATGTTTTGTGCTGTGCCCCCTCGGTTCCTGTACTTATCACAACAGAGTTTCGCTTTATGGAGAATATGGTGCTGCTAAACCACAGAGGCGTAGGGGAGGCAGTCTCTGCCTCACCCACCTTTTGTCCCTGATTAAAGTCAGGGCTGATCGCACATGGTACCTGAAAGCTTGCTGTTGACTGTTTGTGGCTACGGTAAGATATATTGTGAATCACAGAGAGAAGTAAAATTAAACATGAATAGTATTGAGATGGGCTTGGACTGAAGATTCTTTAAAATGTGTTGGTACTTAAAGCTTTAAAATGAGTATCAGTGCTACAAAGCGTGAATGCTTTTTGTCGGTTTTGCGTATTTTGCAATAAGCTTTATTTTCATTATTGGAGAACATTTTTACATAAGCACTTGAATATGTTTTTCTTTATTCAGCAAGTTTTCAGCATAAGTTTCCATTTGTATTACCTTTCTCCTTCTTAGTTTCCTCATTTTTACTATGTTTTGCAAACTTGATTGAAATCTGTATTATTTAGTCTCTGGGGGTGTAGGTCTCATACCTCACACTTTCTGCTAACCAGCTCCCCTTGACTTCAGTGGGAACTCTCTCTAGAGAAGATTTGCAGAAAGCAGCCGTATAATTGAATCCATCTACTCCCGCATGAAAAACTCCTGTCCAATGCTCAGTCATTATGAAAACTTCTCAAACAAGTTGAGTAAAAGAAGAAACAGAGCTGAAAGAGACCACCCAAAGTACTAAACCCAAAAATAAGCATTACCCCTCTCCTTTTCCTTTATTCCAGAACTTGTGTCCATACTCCCGCATCTAGGAAGAGGAAAAAAGACCAGAGTTATTAATAATTGCCAGAGATCATCTATAACTTCTTTTTTTAAAAAAATTGTCAAAAAGAGATGTTTGTGAAAAACTTTTCCGTAGGAGCCATCCCCATGTGAAGAAAGGCAAAGGGCTCTCCTTTTTATGGTGTTTATCTACTATAATTTGGTCTTCATCTGTTTTAACAAAGCAGTCACATTGCAGCAGAGCTTGCTGTTGTCAATGTTAGATTGTTCCCACGTGTTCTGTCTAACATCTGCTTGGTGTGTCAAGCCAAAGTTTCCCTTTTTTCTGTAGGCATTCAGAGCCATTTACTTCATAAGGCAATGTCAGGATGAATAACAGGAAATTAAAGTTGAATTATTTAGCTTTGGAAAAGCGTACAGAACAATACATTACTGAAGAATGCCCTGCTGAAGAAACTAAAGTAAACAAGAGTAACTGCAGGTGGTCTAATCTGTCCTCTGGGTACTTGGCCATGACTTCCTGTTCGTAGAGAAGGTGAAGATGCCAGCTCTGAGCAGCAAACGTCGCAGCTTGGTCCAGTGTCTATTGTGCATTTTTGATGCAGATAACAGGACTTATATAACGTAGTGACTGCATGGCTTTGGTTACAATAGGAATTTGTCAGAGAAGTCTTTAAAACAGCTGAGAGGAAGTTTTGGCAAGAATGCTGTCACACAAACACAGTTTTTAAATAGTTGTAAGTTGTCAGTGATTTATCTCTATGGGTTCTGTTCAACAGCAAGCATGGATGTTCAGTGGCTCTTTCCCAGGGAACTGAGGGGAAATGGGGTTGGCTTCCCAGGCACCAAACTGAAACAGTGCAAGGGTGCTTATAGATTATAAACTACTGGTCCCCAGTGTTTTTGTCAAGCAGTTAAGCTACCCTCACCATTTATTGTGGTCATGCACTACCATCAAAGTTTAGGCACTGTTGAAAATAGCTCTGTAGAAAAGCTTCAGACCACCTTCCATCACTGGAGAAGTACAGTCAAACCAAAGCACCTGAGGGCTCGGTTTCACAGGAAGATTGGCAGGGACAAATAGGGATAAATGCAGGCTACCTTTTTTTTAGTGAATATTATTCCAAGTGTAGTCAGCATCCCGTGCATCAGAAAGGAGGTGCAGGCATGAAGAGCAGGGAATGTCCCCTAATCCAAGTAGGAAAAGAGAAGGTGCCAGTCTCCATCTCTTTTTTTCCACTAAGAGTCGAGGTTAGCAGCCTTCAATCCTTTTTTACTGCTGAATGCTAGTCCTTGGTCATACCCGGCTTAGAAGGGGCACTATGAGGAATACTGAGAAACTGTAGAATCTGAAACAATTTGATTTTTTTCAGGATAATTCCTTTCTAATGGCTGCAAAGCTGCTAATTACTTAACTCATCACACAGGAAGACAGTCATAGTGGGTTAAGGAGGGATGGGGAAAGCAGAGGAAAAAAAGTGTTGAACCAAGTTTTAGCTGAATAGTTTGCAGCAAAGTTGTGTGTGCTACTAAATAGGATTGCTGCCGCTGAGCACAGTGGTCGGGGGGTAGTGTTTGGAGCAATGCCTCTTCAGAGGTGACGGTTTCTTGTCCACCTTGAGCCTCTCCTAGCTCAGCTGTTGCTGCACTGCGCTGTGTTTATGGTGGAAACGTATTCTGTGTCTGCTGCTGCTAAGACCACTGGTTTTGATGGCAGTCTTCCTAAGAGGTCTTGGCTCTCCCCCAGCCGACTGCATGCCCTTACAAGTGGAACCGGGCAGATCCTTGCTGTTCTCCGGACTCTCTCTGTACAGAGCCTACTCTTTGCCTCCGGTGAAACGGGGCAGGGACAGGTCTGCGGAGGTAATAAATGCCACTTGGAACGGAGCGCAAAGGAAGCTTAACTTAACTTTTGCCAGACCGTAGCTTGATTTTATGTGTGAGGCTTAATTTAACTGTTGCCAGACCTTTTCACTTTCCATTTTTTTTTCAATATTGTCGTGGGAAAATAGCCTTCACCACAAAGCTAGAAGCATCTTACTCCTATATGATGAAGAGGGTCAGTCTCTGGGTTTCTGAGGCTTTTTCTAAATGCCAATGTATGATCCCCTCAGGTAGAACTGTGTCCAGTTGCTCCTTTGATTCTTTCAGTTTCTGAAAGTCTGATGTAAATGGTAAGTATTCTCTATAGATATAGATATAGACTATGATTAGTAGTAGGTAACAGGAAATATGGGTGAATTATTATCTATACTTATAACGTCCTTCTCCTTTTGATACATGCAGAATGCTCAGAATGTCAACTGTATGTGCTATTTGTAGTTGACCTTGTTTTGGAGTTTTGTGGACAACTTCCCTCTTGAAAAATCAAAATATAGCATGATGGTATTCTGTGAAAGACAATTTCTGGAATATACTGGAGGATTAGTTTATACTGATCTAGCTACATTTATATAGTTTTTGCATTAATTCATTTCTATCTTCAAAGAGAAAAAATTGCTTTATGAAGGTTTAGTGCAAATAACCTCTCATTTATGTATTTTATGAAATGGGAACAAGAAATTCTGAGTTGTATCTAGTCTGACAGAGATCTGAAAGTTGCTAATAACTCATAGAAATGCTGCGTACTTGGGCATGCCTTGCTGAGTGCAGGAGCCCTCCTGCATCAGTTGGATACCAAAGGGTCCTTTTGACAGTTCGATGGGGAATGCCAAGGAGACGGGCAGGCAGTGATTCACCTGGAAATAGTCATCATCATTTACCCCTCCAAACCTTCTCAGATAACTCACTTGAACAACAGATGCCAGAAATGATTGGAAAGCCAATAATGTAAATAATTTAGATGTTTCTAAGAAGCCCTAATTTCTACATAACTTTTTACCTTCTATACGGTACTGTGCAAGGAGTTTTGTAAATATCTGTGGTGAATAATGTATATATTAAAAGACAGCAAATATTCACTCCATTAAAACTTCATGAACTGATTTCATATTAGTCAAACAGACATTGCAGTGGAATATATATGGAAGTAACCTTAAGCTTTGCTTTCTAGCGTTTTTGTAATTATAAGGTGGTTTTTTTAGTTGCATTGCTGTTGTATCAATTCCTTTAAACAAATTTACCAGTAAGTTTAAAAATGTTTATATTGCTTAATTTTCTTCTTTCTAGACCGTTTATTGCTGAAAAACTCTGGGGAATGGAAAACATGCATGAATACTCACTTTTTTAATATTACACAAATAATGTCGAGTGTAGAACTGCTTGTGAATCTCTTGTGATCACACTTATGAAAAAATGAGAGTGCTGGCTGCAGATTCCCCAGCTTCACGTAATTCTTTCTACAGCTCTGAACTAAAATATTTTGCACAAAAATGTATTTATACAAAGAAAAACATGTCTCTAAACAATTGCAAAAATGAATGCAATGCAATAACACAGCACAACTGCATTAATATTTTTGTGTCTGAAATGTAGAAACACAATGGCAAAGGTATGTTATACATAAATATATTTATCTGTTTTGTTGTCTGTGGCAGGTGGCACACAAGGTGCTTCCATAATTAACTTCCACTGATTTTTGCAAGGGCTTGGTCAAGCCCGAAGAAATTTTAACTTTCTTGTAAAAAAGCTCTTTATAAATGCTGGTAGTTTGGGAATGTATATGACACGTAGCGGGTACTTTACCCTATATAATTCTCTCCCTGATTTTTTTTTGTGTAGTCTGAGATAATGAACAGTTTTCCTTTTCCCTTTTTTGAAAAGATGGGAATCTTCCACGCAGTCGGATTTAGCAAGAGAAGGTGTGACGTGAGGGATGCTGGCAGGAAATCACACTCCCCGTTATCCATCATTGTGATAGTTGATGGAAATGACTGAAATGGGCACATAGGAAAAGTTACAAAAATTCAGTGAATTCTGATGTCACAAATGATAAATGTGAGAACAAGAATCACAGTTCAATTTGGCTTTTGGAGGATATATCGGAGAGCTTTGAAGGCGGAGAGGTTGGACTCTTGTTGTAGCTGTTCACCTTCAGAGAGGGAGTCAGCTCCTCCAGTTCCATCTTTGTTTTTCTTCTGCTTCTAGATTTGTTGCAATGTTCTATTGTACATTTTTTTTCCCATGTAGTTTATGATGCTGACTTTTATGTAGAAGCAACTTTGATTTATGGTCATTTTTATGTTTTCTTGAAAGGTAGCTCTTCTTATTAATGAGCTTTTTTAGATATGCTCACTAAAATGGGAATCAGGTTAAGATATGTGCTGTTGCGTCTGTTTATAGGGCTTCAAAACTTGACGTTATGACTATGCTTAGGATTTCTCTTAAAAAAATGGATAACATTAGGCCACGCACAAAACTAGATGAGGTTTCTTTGATATATAACTGTTTGAGAAGGTTGAGAAGTCTGAATTATTTGTTATGTTCTTTGAGACAAAATGGTCTGATACGTGACACTAAGGGATTTTAAGTAAGCTTTTAAAATTAGTTTGTGCCCATAAGCAAGCAAGCAAGCGGGTTTAGTTGTGGATGGTGAGAATGTTTGTTCTGTTCTCACCAGCCTGTATTTCTGCACAGCTCATGCTTGTTACCTGCGTGCAAGAAAACGCTTGGGTGCTACGCTGCAAGTGCAGACTAACGGCCGTCTGTCCGGCAAAGCCATGTTTGAAGAGACTCACAGGGTTGAAAGCTAATAAATCAAAAGCGTTACATTGTCTGCTGGGAGTAAATTTGTCACTTTTTCATTTACATGAGACTATGCAGAAGGAGCAGTATTTAACAGTTCTTTTATCGTTGCTCAGTATCTTCTTTGGAAGCTTTTTTTTTCCCAAGTGGGGGAGAAAAAAAAAATAAACTAATAGTATAGATGAAAAGAACTGGGTTATATACTGGTTATCTTCAGGTCGGCCTGCTGCATGCTTTTGCTCTCAGCATTGTGTACAAACCGTATGATTTAGAGCGTTTAATATTTACATTTAGTTGAATTTCATGTTTCCTGGCAGGGTAAAAAAAAAAAACCCAACCAAGCAAAAAACAGCTTCTTGCTATGAAGCCAGTCTTTCCTAGTGTATGAATAGAAATTGGAAGGCTCTTCTGAACTGAAGTGTACGGCGGTGCAACAACACTCCGACCTTTTCAATAAAAGTAATTTGTTATTCATAAGACAATATAAACAACTGGCTTATATGGTTTGTAAGCAGTGAGATACCAATTCAAATATTACAAATGATAAACCTGTACTTGTCACAGGTGGCCATTTTGCCTTGTTCAGAGGCAGTGCTGTGGGGCACTGCTTTGCCTGTTTGGGGTGGGAGTGAGGAACTATGTGTCTGAGATGCAAATAAAACACAATACGTATAAAAGTGAGTTATTTTATTATAAATACAGGCATGAAACACATGTTTTTGTTTTCAGATTTAACAAATCAAGTAGAGACAATTGGACTGAAGCTGCAGAAAGTAACAGCTGAGATGGACCACTACAAAAAGCTGTTAATGTAAGATTTCTGTTTGCTTGGCTGGTTTGCCACTGCACACAAAGCTCTAACAGACCTTTTTTTTTTTTTTTTTGAAAGCACTGCTTGTCATGATGGCTTCAGAAGGTTATGTCCAACAGAGAAAGTATTTAATCTCTGTATTAAACAGTCAGTATTTCTAGCCACCTGACTGAGCATGTCTGTCTGTGGAAGCAGGGCTTTATCCCTCCTGCTGTGTTTAATGATACTGCAAAGAGGAGGGTTAAGGTTAAGTCAGCTCAGTCTGACACTTTATTTAATATGCAACTGTAGGATAAATTTTGTGAAATCCATGTAACTTCTGGACTAAAAGCGTACGTGGAAAGTAGTATTTCACATCGTAGTTTTGGGATGGAGGGAAGAGTGCAATAAAACTAATCAGAAACTTTAGTATTTAATCAGTGACTATGATTTCTTTTTTTTTATTCACTCTCTCCCTCCCAAATATAAATTTGCTGTGACTTTTCCCCACGCACCAGTACACTACTGCGGTTTGTAATTTTACTGTGTCGTGCCTATGGTTTCACGTAAGAGTATGCAAAACCTAAATTAATAGAGTAAAAATAGAATGTCATAAGAAACACTTGTCAGAGCTAACTTTAGCACAATGACTGAGAAGAGAGCACTCACACAGAGTGAAAAATTCTGCTTGCTCCATCTGCAGCCCACTCGAAAGCAGCGGTGCCTGGGTGCTGCTCTGCTCGGTCCTGCTTTCAGACACTGCAGCCCACAGATGAAGGGGAGAGCAGAAATGAGACCTCTGTCAAAAGTTGAGGAAATGAGAAAAAAGATGCACCTCTTCTTAAATGTTGTCGTGCTATTGCACGCTGTTCTCCTGGGTTGATCTTTTAATGGCCAAGCCAGGGCCGTGCAGTGGAGTTGTCACGCTCCCTGTGCCCTGGGGCTGTCCTCTATTGACTTTCATGGGAGCTGTATTGGGCACCCAAAATCAGGGCTGGGTGACCTCCAGGGTCCTGTCCAGATGCAGGGGTGCTCAGAGAGACCTGTTTCGTGACCTCTAAAAGGTGCGGGATCCAGGATCTGAATGCTTTCATGTATCCAAAATCTTTGTTGCTTGAATATAACGTTGAAAATCATTCAGAAACAGCAGCATGTTATAATTCACTTTCTAGCACTTTATAATTCGCTACTGAAAATAAAAAATTCCTGTTTCAAGTGTTAAGCTCGAGAGTAATGAACTAGCACTGCCGATCTCATGACCAGCTATCATGGGGGTTTTGTGTGTTTTCCTGAAATATAAACAAGGATTCATTCTTCTATGATGTGTACTTTCTGGTTTTGGTTCCTATATTCAGAGGGTCTGATCATAACGAAGTTGCAAATATTTGGAATGCTTAGCAACAAAGTATTTTAATGATAATACATGTATTGAGTATGAAAAAAAGATTTCATGAACACAGTTAAATAAACAGTAAAGGGTTTCCAAATGCAGTATTAAAATTCCAGTGTAATATGGGTACAATTTAATAAAATAACATATTCTATATCTGTTTAAGTGTAAATATGAAGCTTAACCATGGTTATTAATTGGTGAAATTATGACATAATGACAAGAAACCTGTAAAGTGTCCAGCCCTCTTACCTACTAAATTATTTGTTCATTTTTATTCATATCTTACTTGAAACCTTCATTGGTGTTGCAAGATCTCACTTTCTTGTTTGCAACATTAAACTTGCTGAGATCCTAAGTTAGGCTGAGATTACGTTGGAAGTGTAATTTACAATTACTTAAAAAGGTTAGCTAGGACTAACAGAACTTTTTGTTGTCTGCCATTTAAATAAAATAGAAAATGCAAGTTGGATAATATGCCAATAAACCTGATGTTCAGGTTACTGCATGAGTAAAGGCTATCATTTCTTTGGACAAATACACTTTTTTTAATGTTTTCTTAGGGTGAAATCAACGGAACTTGATGTCTGTCAAAATGAACTGAAAAAAATGAAATACGAAAATGGAATTTCTGAGTCAAGGTAAATGCTGAAATTGTATGTCATAACATAACACAGATATCTGAGCAGTGAGAGCAAAAAATTTATTTTATGATTTCAATGCAGCTTTCCTACAATTTTTTTTTTCTGGTTTTAGTTTGTATTTTTGTGTTCACATCACCAGATTTAACTTCATAACGAATATATAGCTTTTCGTCTAATATTTCATTTTCCAGGTACAAATAACTTCTATTTCATATCTGTAAATAAGAAAATAGTAACTGTGATGCTGATACTTTTGCTTCATCTGTAGACTTACAAAAGAGCTCAAGGAAAAGGAGGAATCTCTTCTAATTTGCCAACAAGTATGCAAACATTTACAGGAAGAGGTGGCTGAGAGAGAAAGGAAAGAAGATCTAAAAAGAAGAACCGGTCGATCAGAAAGTGAGCTGGAAGCACTTAAAGCTCTTCTTAAACAAACAGAGGAAGAGGTGGTGATGTTGAAACAAGAAAGGTAATGGGAGCTGAGTCACCACGGGTGATCTCCTGCGACTGAACCTTCAGCCGAGATTGTGTTTTAGGAAACTATTAAAAATAAAAACATTCCTGCTCTGCCAGATCCTCAACCTCCCTCGCTGTTACCGAAAGGACAGACAGATTCTGTAAAGCCCCAGAGGTGCTTTGTGTCGGATGTGGGAGGTAGAGGCAGCAGAACCAGGAGTGTGGCTATGGCACTGGGCAGACTGGGAGGGACCCGCTGGTCCCAGCTTGTGTGTTCTGAAGTCGCTGCCTTGCCTGTGCGCTCGGGACAGTCCTGCCCTGCCACTGCCCACTCACATATCTTGCTTCTAGAGCAAAACTCTAAAAGCCTTGGCAGCCCTGAACTCATATCCTGAAATTTTGGAATTCATTGGATGCATTTTTTTTTAAATTCTTACCGTATAGACAAAACTTGAATGAAAAAGAAAAAAGCCTATTAAAAAAAAAAAAAGGGGGGGGGCGGGGGGGAGGAATCCTTGTTTTGCAGTCCAGGGCTTCAGCTCAAGCATAACCAAAACACCCATTTATTGCAGTTGTTATAGCTGCTATTTGTTGTGTGAGACTGGCAGAGCAAAAGCCCCAGAGAGTTTAAGTTCTTGTAACTTATGTTATTAGCAACTTGCAAATCATAACAATGCCATAAATATTACAATATGCCAGGTTATTGGATATGGGCTAATATTTGGTGAAGTGTATGGACAACTTCCCACTGGTAAATTTTCAGTTACTGATAAATAAGCTTGTCTTTTATTGGCAAAATAAAGTGCTGTCCCCTAGTTAAGACATGGCAATACATTACTGGTTTGCTTTGTGTACAACAGAAAATGTATTCAGGGAAGCAGCTTTTGGAGAAGATAAGCACTTTTTGAGTGATGTACACCAGGAGTCATTAAGGTATTTTCATATTTAAAGGGTTTGAATATTCCCTGTATTTTAGTACTTGCATGAAAAGATATTAAATGTTAATTTAAGAATATTTTCCTTCTACTTAAACCCCGGATACATGAGTTGTTCCAGGTGGTACATTGCTAATAATCTAAGTTACAAGAATTTAAGCTCTCCAGGGCTTTTGCTCTATACAAGCCTCACATAACAAACAGTAACTCTAACAATAGAAAGCACTCGGTGGTTTCAATTCAAAACCTATTACAATTTTTAATTAGTTATAGTAATATTCCAAGTTCATTAAATACAACAATTTGTGGTTTTTATATTATAACAGTTTTTCAGTGTTTTTCAAAATTGGACTTCAGAAATACTAAAAATATTTGAGGTTTAAATATGTGTGTGTGTAAGACAGATCAACTCCAGCATTTTCTTTAAAATGCAAAATTCATAAAGTATGTGATGGTGTTATGCAAATGCTAAGTCGTGATTACTGCTGTGCCGCTGGGCTCTGGGCAGGATTGCTGGGCTTATTGCACAGAATACCGAACAAAGAGGAAAAGACAAGCGTTTGCCGCACAGGACTTAATTGCAAGAAAATGGCATACCACCGATCTGGGCAGAGCACATATTTACATACGAGTTTTTGTGGTTTCTAGGGAGTTAATGCTGATTTCTCATCAGAACAGAACAGAGCAGCTGCAGGAAACATTAAGGCAGAAGATGCGGAATGAAGATAACTGGAGGGAGAAGGTAATGCGGGATGTGCAGTTGGCACCCTTTTGATTTCTTCTTTATTTTTTTCAGTTGTAGTCAGCTGTCACAAATGAGTGCAGTAAGCCAGATACCTGTCTCCTCAAGTGCAAATATGTCAATAGTGTTCCTTGTACAAGCGGTTTTAATGAGTGATCTCTCTACATGGGTTGAAACTGAATGCAGAAGGTGTTTAGTATGAGCGTTTTCAGTTTTGAAGATGTTCGGGTTTGATCTAGACTTCCCAGGTTTCGGGGGATTTGCGGTGTGCCAGTATTAGGAGTGCAGTCCCCTGAAAGCCTGGGTGTGAGGAGCAGGACTGAGCCCACTGAACCTCTGATCTTCCAAGCTCCGTACTTTCCCCGTGTGCTCTGCAGGAAAAGCCCAGTCTCACAAGCCGTTGTCCTACGCAAGCTCCAAGGAGGTGAACATACAGAGCCCACCCTGTTCTGTGTGCAACCATCCAGGTTATAGACCCCGAACCACAATTCTGCATGGGGGAGCGCATCAGTGCCTGGATTTGTTTCCTGACACATCTGTCAGAGAAGCACAGGGAAGTGTATATTTAATATTGAAGTAGTTTCCCAGGAAAACTAAGGTTGTGTGTTGTTGACAAGATGGAGAGAATGCAGAGCCTTCCTGCTTGCATATTAGGTGAACTGAAACTGAAGATTGCTATTTGTAAAACAAATCTATAAAATAAACAATAAGCAGATGAGCAAAAATGTCCTTTCCTCAGAAGACAGGCATTTGCAAACCAAAGCAGAGCTAAACAAACAAGCTGTTGTAGCATAGTGATTCTGGAGCTGTCAGGAGATGTTGAATAGGAAAGGCAGCGGGGTTGTTGGCTGTACAGTGGACGATGAGGGCGAGAGGTGTGTGGATACCCTGCCGGCTACTTTCGGCAGCTGTGAATGCAGGATACGTGCTCATGCCATCCCCAGGACGATTCTGTCGCTCACGGCAATAAGTGAAGAGGCAACAGGACAGTTTTATCCTTGCCAAGTCCTCTGTGAATATGAAATTTGTTGTTTTGATACGAACCTGTAATTCCTGCTGGTGTCAGGACAAGTCCCCACATGTATGGAGAGGAAAATGGCACTGCCAAATTAGCAGTGTCATCTAGCTTGTGACCTGAAGTACTTGGAACAAGCATTGATTGCAACCTGGGGGTGCAGGGAAGCTTGTACAACCTGGGGTTTCGGGGTATGTGCGCCCCTCCGCACAGTCTCCCTGCCAAGTGGTTGAGAGGCACCTTGTTCTGCCTGACCTGGCAGGCTCTGCGTGCCCACAGGCAAAGAGCTCAGGGGGAGATTGGTATCAGCTTGGCGAGTGCACGGCTAGTTACAGCACAGGACTTTCGGCAGAAGGGAGGTGGTACTGGCTGTCAGCTGCAACGGGGGCTCGGGGAGGGGGCTGCAGGACACGGTGGGTGGAGGAGCGTGGTTAGACTGGGGAATTGGGAAGGGAGACGTGGTAGCAGAAAGAAGGCATGTGGCTTATCCATTCATTTGAGCTGGGGGTCCTCACAATAAAAAGGAGCTAAAGGAGTTGCACGGTGAAAGTCCCAGAGCTAGAATGGACCTCTAGGGTGCAAAAGGCTTCTGCTCTTTCTGCTGACCTCAGGGTCTAACTGGCTTGGTTGGGGAACAGAGTGGGAAAGAGATTAGGTCCGGTCCTGGTCCATGGATGTAGGATGCAACATTAGGAAAATAGCTGAGATGCAGGGCAGCACCCACCCCCAGAGCACCTTGCCACAGCTATGCCAGTGCCGTAGGCATTGCACAGGTCTGTTCCACAAGCATAAACTCCTGTTAACCTGTCTTTTCTTGTTAGAAGGGCTTTCCATCACTAGCTGCATCTTTAAGGACTGTTACTACATTCTACAAAGTTAGGTTATAGCTTGTTAGTCGTCTTTTAGTATGCACTTGGGTTTGGGGTCTTCTGCGGAAAAATATTTTCAGCTGATTTAAAAAATAAATGCGTATACCCACTGTGTGTGCTAATTGGATAAGTTTCTTAACTAATTGCACAGCTGGCTGGAATGTGGCAGTGCTACAGCTCCTCAATTTTACCGGGCTTTGGGCAGCCTCACTGCATCCGAGCGATCTGGGGAATCAGGACCTTTGGCTCTGCTCTGTGGGACAGATCATTTTTCCTGTAGTTTTGGGTCACGCTGTGAAGTTCTGAGCTGGAGACTCTAACTCGGTTTGGAGAGTCCAGCTGCCAGTCTCTTCCAGTGGGATTTGAAAAGCTGTTCACCATAAACACCTGAGCATGTAAGCTTTGTTTTAGTCTGCAACTTTTTCGCCAAAATATAAGACATTTAAAAAAAAGAAAATCTGTGCAGGAAAAATTGAACAATAACTTTGACTTTTCTGATTTAAGCCTTACATAATTGGTGACTAAAATTACTGCCGTCGTCTTTTTTTTGTTCAGTACGTGATAAGTGTCTGAAAGCTTTATTTAGTCTCATGAAAATTTTGGACTACTATCAATTAAGTTCAGTTACATTTCTTTTAAAACTTCTTAACCTCTCTGTTGCAGGGTATAATTTTAGAATGAGGTCACACTGTCTGCATAATCACAGTGTATTGTTCAACCTGACATTAAAAGAAGATAAAGACTGCTACTAGTAAGAGAGCGCAATTACAGCTTTGGTATCACAGCCATTAAAATGCAGTGGCCAGCAAGTGCTCTAAAATGTTATCATTGGACAAAAGAATCCAAAATGTGACAAAGTGACAGTTATCTTTTTCTTGGGTCAGGGTGCCATTGCATAAGTATAAAGTGTTCCAGCTTTCTATTTAAAATACAGATAAACCTTAAATTGTTTTAATGGGACAACAACAACAACAATCTCTTTTCCAAAAGATTTTAAGATTGATGTCAACATTTGTTTTATGGATTTTTTTTTTAATATTAATTAATGAGGGGCTTGTAAGTGGTTTTAAAGCAATTAGTAGCCATTATGCCTTCTTGGAAGATCAACTGTTATTTTATTTTCTGTTCTGGTTATCAGCTTTATTAGCTTCAAGTGGTAAATGTGAAAAATGCTTGCATAATCTTCAAAGTAAGCTCAGTTTTTTATACTGCCTTTTATTTTTTTAGTCTTTGTAATCAAGTAGCCTCCAACATATGATCTGCTTCTATAATAATATGTAGAGTTAATAAATTTGTTTTTCTGCAATCGGAATACTAACTCCCATATCTAATAACGTAGAAGATATATCAATAATAATAATAATTTCAACAATAATAATAATAATAGTCTACTTTGAGGATCTTACAAATATACCAGTTTTAAGCTAAGCCTTAGCAGGGGATTTGTGCCTATTCCATGCCCAGAATTGGGTATATTTTTATTTTTAAAAAATAATGAAAATATTTCCAGTTTATCTTTTCCCAAAAAAGTTAGGGGGATCTGTTATACATTTGCTCATAATTAGTGTCTGAAATTAGATAATTGTAATTAAGCTCATTCTGGGCTTTTCTGCTTTTAATAATTTTAAGTAATTAGGCTAGTGTTATGCATGATTAACATGTCTTTCCTATCCTTTCAGCATGCTACAATTAAGTCCATTAGAATTCAGCCGGCAGATATATAATATTAGCATACTGGTTAGGAAAATATTTTTCAAAATACAGCCTTCAGTATTTCCTCCAGAATTCAGGCTTTTATTTTCAGGAAATTATGGCTGAATTTTCAAATTTGAATTTTTAATATTAAATATGTGAGATACCTTAAGGACTAGGATATTTTACCCAGAATTTGCAACTCTTTCATTTTAGTTTCTCCACCTTTTTTGTCCAGAGCTTGTCCCACTTATATACCATAACTGTAGTGTTGTCTGGACCCTAAAATGAGCTGGAGCTGCTCTTTGCTGCCCTTGAGCCGTGGAGCCTTGCTGCTCCCTCTAACCTCAACTTGGTGCCGTTGGCACCGGGCGATGCTCGGAGAGGCCGTGCTGGGAGGTTCTGTGGAGGTTCTTCTCTATGTTCCTTCCCCTAGAGTTCTGGTATTTCCAACAGATTTAGGGGAGGGGGGTGTATGTAATAAATTAGGTATGCTGTGCTAACGGGAACTGTACTTCTAAATGGCAAGGTAGCACCATGGAGTTTGTGTCATCTGAGTGTGGTCCCTGGGAGCAGACAGGCAAACATGTTACATGGTAAGTGGCTATTCACTGACAAGGCTGAGTGGCAAAGCGCGAATAAAAAAATAATTTTATAAGAGTAAACATTGTTATATTTTAATATTGAGCTTATGGCCTATTTTTAGCACAGTAGATGTCTTTTACTGTGAAATGTATCATTTTGCTGCATTTGAAAATAACGATGAGCTGAGTTTTGCCTCCAGAGCAAACTCTTCCAGCAAAACAATAATCTATTTTAAGAACCAGCTAAGGATTTTGTAATGTAGTGTTTTCATGGTGATTTAGCATGAAGTTCAGCTGCCTAAATTTAGGCACCTAGCACCACTTGAAGACACCATGGGGCTTGTGAGACATCTTCCCGGGGCTGCCACGTGTGACTTGGCCCCGACACGCTGCGGAGCCAGAGCCACCTGTGCCACCGCGAGCTGGCGGGAAGCAGGAGCTTTCCCTCGCCAGGCTCCAACGGTTGCAATCGTTTTGTGTCTGCTCAGCGTGTAAAATCTCAGTGTGCCAAATTTCACATCACTTCGTGTATGGCAGCATGGAATGTGAAAAATATTTTAAGGTAAGTTGTTACCTATTGTTAAAACCCACTTGTTCCCTAGATGGAAATTGATCTGGCTAAAGGTGAAGCACGACACAAAGAAGCAATTCTTAAAGTCAAGGAAGAAGCGAGAGTGGAATTAGACATTGAAAGACAAAAACAGCAAGAACTTATCACAAAATATCAGAGAGATTACGAAGAGCTCCAGAAGAAGGTGTGTAACACTCAAGAGAAAAGTTTTGTGGCAGTAGATAATGTAAACTTCTGTGAAATAGTATATGAAAGAATAAAACCTTCTTTATGTGTGGGCCCATATCTAGATGATACAATATTTTTTATCCAGTCTTAGTATATGGCATATGTTTCTTTTCTTTTTAAATGGAACAAGCTAAAAATTAACTATTCTAGTTAAAGTTAAATGGTGTGGAAGTTTACAACGAGGGTGGTGAAACACTGGAACGGGTTGCCCAGAGAGGTGGTGGAGGCCCCATCCCTGGAAACATTCAAGGCCAGGTTGGACGGGGCTCTGAGCAACCTGATCTAGTTAGCGGTGTCCCTGCTCACTGCAGGGGGGTTGGGCTGGGTGACCTCTGGGGGTCCCTTCCAACCTAAAACATTCTATGATGCTATGATTCTTTCTTTCCTCACATTTTCTCTACCCAGAGTTCATCTATGTCCATAGACCATAGTTGTTAGTTAATTTTAAACTGACATCATCATTTTTGAAAAGCTTTGGACTGTTTCGGACTATGGCAAGTTGTCACAAAACCATCCACACTGTTTTTTCCCTTCCCAAATTAATTCAGCACCGATGGGGTAGGGTCCGGTGGCCAGTTAACTGCTTTCTTGTCTGCATTGGTGGTGGTTGCATCATGCACAGTTGGCTGTTCCCAGCTACCCAGGCCTACAGTTCTTGAAGTTTGATATAGAAATTGAAAAGTGTACCTATAACCTTTGTTTTCAAGATTCATTTGGCACATTTCTTGAGAATTCTGGAAAAATCGAAGAAATTTGATGAAGTTATGTTGTTGTTTAAAAAAATGGTGTTTTACAGAGCTAAAAATAACAGTTTGACTTAGTTCACTTTACAAATATTTGACTATGATTTTAAAACCCTGAAGAAATACTGGCTTGCTGTAAAGAAGCTAAGGTTTCCCATTTTTGCCTCTATTTCTCTGTTTGATCTTGGATATACTAATTAATCTCTCTTCTGCGTGAGTTTTGAGTAATTTACAGCTCTCTGATATCCTTTGAGGGTATTATGTAAATTCAAAGCATTTATTTTTGTCTCTGAGGACATGTATGTTTGCATTTGTATTTTTTTTCCTGAAGTCAATGTTTGTCTGATGCTTAATTCTACATATTTAAAGACACCCACTGAATGTAGACTAATGCAATTTTTGTTTAATCTAATGCAGATACCAGGATTAATATCCAGTGCCACCAACAGCTTAAGGATGGAGACAGAAATTCTTGAAAAGAAGCTTCAAGATGCCCAGATCAAACTTGCAGAGAAAGATGAAGATAAGGAAAAAGAAATTCAGAGCCTTAAAAGACTAATTACTGAACTTGAATTTCAGCTGACAATGGAAAAAACAATAATGAATCATTTCTGGATAATATGAGGAAAGAAATTAAACACAAGTCAGATGAACTGGAAAAATTAACCCAGGAGAGGACACAGCTGATTCACAATTTGAGTCAAGTTCAAGAGGAGGTAGGAATATGACCGAGGAAATGCCCTGTTATTTTTACTAAGAAACATGTGATTTCTAAAATGGTTCAAAGCATCTGTATTTCAGACCCTGATATGTACTGGTTTAAGAACCATTGAAATGAAAATATTTATAAAACAAGCCCATCATAACTTCATAAATACAATGTACCACAAAATATGTGAAATTTTTGATTCAGCAAGCACTTAAACTAGTGTTTTATTTTATATATTTATATATTTCAGGTCCTGCAAGACATTTATTTCTTAGTCTCTAGCTTCTCATCATGCTAAATAAACATGAGTAAACAATAAAGCGTTCTTTAAAGTAGAAGACATAGAGCTTTCTCATTCTTTGAACAGGACAGCAGCAATCCTCCCTGTAATCTTACTTATTTTGGAAATCATTTATAAGAAAAGACTTCATACTGTCGATAGGAACAAGAATGGACATAATCCTGGTCTGAATGGCTTCTGGGGCAGAGATTGCATCTTTTAATGTAGGAGTATACGTGTGCGTGCTGCCATGCTAGCTGGGGACGTATCCCACCTCTCACCAGTAAATCCACTTTCTGTAACACAGGAGTGCATAAAAATTAATCAAATGTGAAGAGAAATGTGACTGATGGGTATTCTTACAAAAAGCATTTGCTGAATGTTTGGAATATAATGGGAAGGGAGGAGAGAGAGAGCTGTACCGCTCCATGAGAAATGTGAAAACAGTCAAGTCAGGGACTGTAGATAAGATTAGACTGGAATGTCCAAAGTAATTAAGTGGCAGGAAAAAATTGGTAAACAGTGAAAAGAAAACTCTTCAAGATGAATTAGGGCTTGGGTTGATGCTTATTTCTTCCTTGAAAAACGTTCAAAACCACTGTGTTAGTGAAATCAGAATGATGTTGGCAGTCGTTCTGTCCTTTACCTACGGAAAAGGCTCTTGGAAAGCCACGCGCTCCTCAAGTATTGGTCAGGAACTTCAGCAGAGCAAGGAACATGCTGTTACCCTCAACTGTGAGATTCCACCAGCTCTGCTTATGTTCTTAGTTTTCCCCACTCTGAAGCAGAGTTCCTCCTCTAATATAATTATATTGGGAAACGGGGAGATGAGTGTTTGAAAATCGAAACTGGTTTTAAGATAAACTTTGCACCAGAACAGATTTGCAGGTAACGCTTTCTAAATAATTTCATGGACTATCAGTGACCATCTGAGTGGCAGGGAAAGTATCATCTAACTTTCATTAAGTTGTCTGCAGAGTTAGGTATTCAGAGAGTAAGTTATTTTGGATATTTGCATCTCTCCTATTTCTACCTCTGCATGTTGTTATGTTCCTTCTGCAACAGCTCCTTTGCTTGCAGTTGGCACAGAGGTTAGAGAGCCTGAGTAGAACTTCTGTCTTTCCACTCTACATCCACTACAGATGCTTTGACCAAAGTAAAACTTTAAAACATTAAAAAAATTGGTCAACAAAGGACTTTTCATTTCTCCATCATTTTTCAAGTTTTGACAGGAACAGACAGGCACAAATTTAATAGTTTTAGTAACCTCTTCTTGGCTAAACAAAGCTTATCACCTTCTATGTTAGTGGGAGCACACTTCTGTGCTCTGACTTTACTGACACCAGTATTTGCTCTTCAAAACTTCAAAAACATGCTATTGAGATTATCTTTTTTACACATTTTCTCCCCTGTATACACCCACTGTCATAATCACATAGAGGATTTCAAATACAAGTGTTTGTCCTCACTTCAAGGTGGTACATGATCTGAGCTGGCATATGGCTCATACACCCAGCAATGAAGAGGTTTACGCAGAAATGTTTGTGTCCGGGCAATGAGGCAGTGCATGACTGAGTGTGTTCTCTGTTTGACTCAATCATCACTCTCTGTGTTGGCGACTGCCTTGGTGGTTGCTTCCCTTCCACTCTCATGGACCTTCTGGTGTCAGCAACAGTTGCTTGCTTAGAAGAACAAAAAAGTAGATATTTTCTGCTTGTGTTAGTACTCTCAGTAGTTCTGACTTTTATGAATCCATTTAGTGATGTTGTCCCTTGTGTTTTATTTACTTTTTGTTTCAGCTGGAAACCAGGAAATTTAGCATCACAAGTAACTTCTACATAATAACTTGGGGACTTCTGTCCTACGGAACCAGTTTCAGTTGTCTGCTCAAGGCCCAGTACCAGTCACTTCCCATTTAGGTATTGGTAACCACAGTGCAAAGTTTGTGAAAACCATTAGACTTGAAAATCATTTATCCCAATTATTTGGGAAATAATAATCAATAAAGAATGCTGTCACAAAAAATCCATGCACAATTATTTAAACTACAGAGGAGGAGAACTTCTTGAACATCTTTTCATAGTGAAGTGGCATGGTAATATTCAACCTCTGTGCGTTGCTTTTTCCTTTCCAAGAGCAGCATTCCCAGTTTCCCCCTAGTTGGAGGATGGGCAGGAGAGCAGAAGTAACTTCTGATAACTTACCTCATGTTTTCCGCTGTCTCCTGAGGGAATGAAGGATGTGTAAATGTTGATGTGTATCCTTTGAGCGACTTTCAGAGAAACCGAAATACGGGGAAAATATTGGAGGGTTTGTGTGCATCAGTAACCCTCCAGCCACCCTTGCCTTAAGGCTGAGGAGTTTAATAGGCACACTTTTTGACTAATGGCATTTTGTAAAGCCAGTGTTTGTTTCTGTTTGCAGAACACTCTTCTCCAGGAAACGGTGCGCAGAGAGTGTGAGGAACGCTATGAGCTGACTGCAGCTTTGACTCAAGCCAGGGAACAAGTACTGGAACTAAAAAAGCTCAGTGGAAACTTCCCGTTATCGCTGTGTTCCCTGACTCAGGGCAGCCTAACCTCCACTGCTGCCCTGCTCGCTGATTACGGGCAGAAAAGCCGCACAAGCCCCAGCACTGGGAAGGAAATCAATCTCTCTGGACAGTTTGGTATTTCAAGAGCTGCTAAGGCAGCCACCTCCAGTAAGCGTACCGGCAGCGGCAGCGTGGGCTTGCCGGCTCTAACCCCACCACATCCTCCACGAGGAAGAGCGGCTTCGCTGAATGAGCCCAGGAGCAGGATTGCTGCAGTTATAAGAAGACAACTGAGTCAGCTCTGACTGCTGCATACACATACACAGCACATGGGAAACCATTCCAGTGCATCAAATGACCATTTACTTGTGGACCCCTGGCGTCAAATCTTAGCTGATGCAATTCATGCATTTCTACAACTTCATTTTAAGTTAAACTTTTATATATTTTTGATGCAATAATGTTTCTTTGTCCATTGCATATCAGTGTAATTAAATGCTATCTACACTTCAAGATGGGAAAAGTAAAAAAGAAAAAATATTGTGTCTCCAAGAGGAGCACATCATCAGTAGGTGTAATAAAAATAACTGCCAATTTCAAATACCACTTTCCCTAACCAGTTTTTTTGCATTTTCCTATTTTGTGTGTTCTCCCACGTAAGTTAATTGCTTGTTTCTGGTGTAAAAATGTGATTTGTTCACTTAGAATCAGATTTTTGCAATAATTTAATTCAGTAGTATTATATTTGCAAATAATTATGCTTAGGTCAGTGAGACTTGCTAGTTGTGGAGTATATATCGCTCAGCCTGAAAACGTGGCAAATCAGTGCGCTCCGTAGACTAGCCATTGGCAGGGACATGGCTTCATCCATCTGCGAGTCTTCAAGCTGTGCTAATTAGCAAGGAGTTGAAGACTTAATACATTTTGTCCCAAAGATGGTTGCCTCTTGAATTTAATCAGAAGTGTCTTTACGTTAAGCATGACTTTTAGCTTCAAAGTAAGCCACGCTGGAGTTCTCTATAAAATTGCTATGCAGTTAGCGGTGTCCCTGCTCACTGCAGGGGGGTTGGACTAGATGACCTCTAGGGGTCCCTTCCAACCCAAAACATTCTATGATTCTATTTAGGAGGAGCAGTATTTTTATTTTACTGCTTGATAACACGGAACCGTGGTTTGTTTTGGAGCACAGAAAGCCCGGACAAGTCTTGGTTGTCTCTGTTAGCGTACAAACGCCACAGAAGTAGCTGCTTTTTGAACAAGACAGGTCTGCTGGGGCAGTTTGTCAATGTGGAGCACCCAGTGGGTGAAGTGAAACAGCGATGGGCAGCAGAGAAACAGTCTGAGATTTTATTTATTATGTCACTAGATAATCGAGTGGTTTTGTCAGATAAGCCCAAAGAGGGCTAGTTTGGTGATGATAGAAGGTTCTGGCAACAGCCCAGCGGTCATCAGACAAGGAGAGGTGATGAAGCAGGCCCAGGTCAGCCTGCCAAGTCCCTTGGGCAGAGGTAGACCCACCACGTAGACCCAGCTCAGGCAAGGGCTGGGGACAGGGCAGCAGCAAGGAGCAGGAGCCCCAGGCACAGGGGCAGGTCAGACCTGCTGGTGCCCCAGAGGCACTCTCTTGGAAGACTGGTGTTCATCTTCTTCTGAGACCATCAGCTCTGACTTGGACAGAAACTTCATGGGAGGTAAGTTAGTGGGGAGCATTGTGGAGACTCTCAGAGCATGCATATGAACAGCTGCATGACTGAAATCGCCTGCTCCTGTTTAAGTTTTGGGACTGGGATTGCTCTTCACTCAGTCATGGAGTTGCTTCTTTGCAGGACACTTCACTTGTAAACCCACATACATTTATAATTGCACCATGAACCCTGACCTTCTCATTATTTCTGAGTGATGAGTTAGTCCTATGTGTGACTAACATGACAGCAGCCGGCCAGGTCTTCAATGCTGGAGTAAATTAGAAAAGCTTTTTTGGATCCAGTGGCATAACGGGGGATGAATTTTATTCAATAACATCAGTGGAAGAAATGACCCTTGTAGATTTAGCATCTGGAGCTAGATTTCAAAACACACTTCTTAGTGAACTTCTGCTCCCACTGAAACCAATAGTAAGCCTTATCTGGTTTCAGTAGTAGCAGAGTTTATCCAAAAGCTCAAAAATCCTTTATTCACAAATTCCCAAAGCAACAAAAAATCAGTATTATAAAAGTTACTCTGGCAGCTGCTGCTGTGTAGCCATGGCAGAGGTACTCTGCAGTCGGTTGGCAGACCGAATGGACCTGAACTTGACAATCTTCTGTGCACTCACCACGAAGACACTGTTAGCAAAAAATCAGCTGATCTGGGTGTGTTAGAACCAAACACAAATCCTGTCCCCAGGAGAGTACAGACTCAGCCTGGTGGAGGGCTGAGCCTGACAACTCACCTTTGAGCTTTCCTCAGCTTTGGCTTGAGAGAAGGCCTGGGGGCTGCTGTGGGTGAGGCCAGCTTGCCTTCCCTGCTGCAGAAGAGTCCAGCTCTAGCTTCCAGCCCCAGTGTGTACTGATAGGCAGAGTCCTCCCTGTGCTCAGTGGAGGCTTGTTTTGTTTTAGTAAAATGGGATTTTGCTCGATACCTATTGACTAATTAATTGGGCAATGGCAACAGTGAGTTTCAAGCACAGCCCAGGTACCTGGGAAACCATGGGAACTGTCTATGGGACCTGCTGGCATTGCGCTGTTACTCATGTTTTTCTTAAAGATGTTGAAAATTGGAAAAGTCAAAAATATTGTGAAAGCAATTCCACTGAAACACAAGCCTCAGGAAGTTCATTTTTCAGTATTTACACAAATACAGAGAGAAAAGGATGAGGAGCACTCCCGAAAGCCTGTTTAGAGGGTGGCCAGATGGTCCCCGGCTGTGGTCAGTGATGATGCTGAGTTTGCGTTTAGGAAAGGTCCTGACTTCTTAGAGCTTGAAAATTATTATTCAACTGTCTACCCAGAGTCTTCCTGTGCTGAAGGAATAGATCTTCATTGAGGCAGTTCTTAAAATGATGAGCTCCATTTTGGATGGGCATCAGTTGTATTTTACAGTCTTATAAATGATGTAAATCCAGTAAATGCTATTCCATGATTTTACACCCTTGTGTAGCTATGGAACAGGTGTTATGGTGAACCCTGCGGTAGCTGGTGTCATAATCTGGAGTTTAATACTGGAAGGTTTATACCCAAGAAGAGGTGGGATGTTTAGCTGTGGACTGTCCTGCTGGCTGGAGATCACCACTGCGCGGTGACGTCTCCGTGCCTAAAGCAAAGCCAGAGCGCAGATGTGGCAAACAGCCTGTCCCTGTGTAATTCTCACCTTCGGTAACAGAGCGTATCCCCAGTTCTGCACCGTAGCAGCCGTTCCTGCCCTCGTCCTGCTGGGGCCATGCAAACAGGTCAGATTTAAAAATCTGGGCTCTTGTCCACCGCATCAGTGTTTATGTCCTGTAGCAGCAGCAGCAGTAAAGAATGACTGTGTGGTCGTAAATTGTAAAGAAAGGAATAGCACATAAAATAATGAGAGCAGTCACAGAAATAATGTTTCTAGCATGAGGGAGCATATAAATCATGGACCCAAACCAAGTAAGAACAAGTATTTCCCTTACTTCTCCTCCCTCACAGAAACCCAGAACTGCTGCTAAGCAATAAGCAAAATATATAAATGTCAGGAAACCTTTTTTTACCAGCTTTTAAAACCAATCAAATTAATTTCACATAGTCAAGGAAAGTTTACAGAGTCTTTCTCGTAATGGGATGAAACGCACTAGCAGAAAGTACTATGGAGAATGTCGACACCTAATTATATCACCACGTTTTCAGGAAATAAAACTTCCTGGAGGCAACATGTGTTGTAGAAGTGGTGTCATTTATGAATGGTTTTTTTGTATGCTGGACCTTGCACTCTAGGACTCATGGCACAAGGGAATACTAAAAAAATCTCCAAGCTTGAAACAAATCTGCCTCTGTGGGATCCTGTCCTGCCGGCTGTAGGCAGTAAACCATCCTTTCACTTCTCAAGGTTGCAAGGAAACGTCCCATGGCAACGGGCTGTCTTGTTCTTGCCTAATGCAAAGGCTTCTGTTTTCTTCCTTGACAGAGCTGATATTGTTGCCTGATCAAGAATAGTAGCTTGTACAGTCCTAAATCTTTCCATAAAGTATTAATCCCGCTAGCAGGTTGTCGGTTTGCATACTGGGATATCCAATGCACTGACATACTGCATTACTGCTGATTTATCCATGTATTTTCATCCAGTATTATTCACTTCCAGAGCAGTTTCAAGTATTTACTGTCTTACTGTTAACCGGAGAGAGTCTACGCTCAGCGGCTGAGGACAGCCTGTGAGTATTGGGAGGAAGCAGAAGCGCCTGGGCGCAAGCTGTGAGGTGTCTGCCGTCCCACTCGTGGGTTTGAGGATGGCAAAGGAGGCCGTGGGGAGGTCAGCGTCCTGCGAGGCCCTGGCGAGGCTGAGCTGGGCGTTGTGGCTGTGCCGGCCAGCGCTGCCCCACACTTGCCCTCTCCAGCCCATCCACTGTGCCAACCCCGATTCCTCTGGGCATGAAAACAAGAGTCAGCAATGTTGGTCTGATGCTTTAGGGAAGGCTTTGTGTGAGCATCACACGTCATTTGTGGTTTGGCCAACTGTCTCTTGAGAGCAAACCCATCGTCGTTGATGGGGAAAGCACGTATATCTGTGTGTGATGGGAGCTCCCCAGCCTCAGGCCAGGCCTTTGCTCTGCCCCAACCCTGCAGAAGGTGCAAATGAAATTAATAAGCTGAAAACAGAGTTTCTGGCTTGCAGGCCTTACACAAGCTGAGTGTATCTGCAGTGATGTTCGGCTGCCATAGCAGAATGAGTGAGCAACTTTTAGACAACTGCAATACAGGGTTTGTCCTCCTCTTGTTAAAGGCTTGCATCCCAGGATGGACATGGCCAATATAGTCTAGAGGGGGAAAGCTTTGAGCAGGGGACATCCTGCAGGACAGTGGGACAGGAGCTCTTCTGGGGGCAGTCCTTGGTGGAAGCTCTGCTCGGAGCTCTGCCTTGGCTTCATCTTAGAAGGAACTTGCTGGTTCACTCTGGAAGAGGAGCAGAAACGAACAGAAAAGCCTGGTCAAGTACCTATGTGTAGCCTGGGCTCTCAGGAGAGCAGGACCCGCAGCAGGGAGCAGAGTTCTTGGGCAGTGTTGGAAGCACCCAGCATGTAGATGCCATGGGCTGCCTTGGGGAAGGTTGATGGGAATCAGAGTCCACGGCAGGTATAGCAAGAGCCAGGCGTGTGATTTCAAGCACACGTCACAAATGCAAATCGGTGGCTGTTGGACAAGGGATGGCTCATATCCAGCCTGTGGGAAGCTGTGGCAGGAGAGCCTGGGCTTTCCTGAGCTATGCTCCCTGTCCCAGGTCACTCACTGGAGCAGCAATCAAATGTAAAGCTGTCAGTCTATACCTCATTATGGGTCATCACTTTTCCATTAAAAATTGCCCAAAATTTCTGTGTTCTCCACAGATAATAGTGCAGAAAGAGTCAAAGCCATGTCTGGTGACATGGAGCTCTCTTGCCACTCCTTTGACAGGAGATGAAATTATTGCTTGCCATGTGTATCATAGATTTATATCTATGTGCTTGCCATATGTAGCAAACTTCTATTCCTAATAAGATATTACAAAATAAAGCAGTGATGTGCATCATGTATTAAAAATGATAAATAGATCTTTAACTGAGTTGGTGTGTATGATCTGGGATCCCAGCCTGTGGCTTGCATATGGAGTTTTTCCATGAAGGAAGAAATTACACTTCAGAAAAAAAAAAGCATCTTGGTATCTTAGCAGCATTAAAAGTATATGAAAATAGAAACTGGAGCCAGACCCCATGCCGTATATCATTAAAATGTATTAATCAGGAAAAAAGATAGACTGTCTGTCTTTTCACGTAAAGAATCAGTTGTGCTGTAAGATATTCTTTGCTTTAAATTCTTGATTTGGCTCCCAGCTTTTTATACCTGGTTGCCTTTCAAGCCCGCAGCATGCTGCAGCAGCACTGGATGGTTTTAATGCAAAAGAAAGAGCAGAAGAATGAAATTGGGGAAATTTCCCTTCTCAGACAAAACCCACACACATCTTTATTTTTAGTTATTTAAAATGGGGACTGACTTACGTAATGAAGATTTGATGTTCGATTTAATCTTTAATTGTTATAGGTACTTAAGTGTATTCTACTGCAGACAGAATAAACTCCATATGTAACTGTAGTGGCGTGAAACTCTATAACCAAATAGGCTTAGCACTTATGTGGGGCTTTTTTCATCCTCAAAGCAGAGTACAAAATTAATTTTGATAGGATAATAAAAAGGGTACTGCGAAAGATTAATGTTGAAGAGATTTTAACACCGGAAATATAATTTGTGTGATGGAAAATATGAGCATCTGGCATTGCACTGTGAACTGTTCCAAGATAATGAAAAAAAAAAAAATCTTCCAAGCAAGCATGGCCAGTTCCCGCAGATTATTTTTGCTTGTCTCTCCAGATATACCCTCTATCTTCTGAAACAACTGCGTGACAAACATTCCCTCCTTGAAGTTTTCCATCTGGAGCCTTGAATGACTGGTGAGCTGAGGTCAGTGCCAGGATGCGACTGTATTTCTTCCTAGCAAGCCAAAGGACAATCACTGAGCAGCCTGCCCAAGTAAAGCCTTCACCTGAGTGGATCTCATGGCATTATAACCAAAACCATGTGCAGCTCCATCAGCGCTTCACTGGCCAAGGCAAGTGTTACCTTGACGTTAGCTGGTTAACGTCGGGCACGCCAGCCTGTTAACGAGCTGCTTTCCACCAGGTTAAATGGACAGTGTGTTTCCTATGGAAAAGTCACACACAGAATCACAGAATGGCAAGGGTTGGAAGGGACCTTGGGAGATCATCTAGTCCATAAAAGTCCATAAAAAAAAAATCCATAAAAAGTCCATAAAAGAATGTTTAGAACTTTTGAAAAATTCTTCTTTTAAATAGTATTAAAATTAAAAGTGCCTACAATGCATATTATATCTTATCCCCACGCCTTCTGTGGGACGGAAAGCCCTTTTTGTGTGCTCCACGGCTCTTGTCCTCCACTGAAGCAGGCTTCAGCGATTTTTTTGATGCAAAGGCAGCTTCAGGTCTCTCTGAAGAAAGCTTTAAAGAAGCTTCTCGATGCAAATGGCTGTGCCCAAAGCCACTGGGCTCCGTGGCAGGGAGCATGAGTGGCCGTTGATACCTCGCAGCACTCCGCAGGGACGCGATTTTTGCTTGGGAGCAGCAAAATTCCTGGGGCTTGGCACAACAGGATTTTGAAGAATCGCGGCAGAATTGGGTGGCCAGGTGGGAGCTAAGGCAGGGAGTTGAGGCTGAGCTGGAATAAAGGCTCGGGTGCTCATGAGTGGTGGTGAAGAGCTTGGAGGGAGCATCGTGGTGAGGTGGGACGAGCCCTGCGCCCCTTCCCCCCCGGCCACGTGCGAGGCTGTGTGTACATCACTCCATACCAATGTATTAAAACTGAAAGCGGAGTAGAAACGACTGGCAGGCTGGAAAAAATATGTTGTTATCAGACTTGGATGTTATCAGGGCGTGGAACACTGCGCACATTGCCTTCGTTCTTCACCTTTCTATGGTGGGTTTGGACATGACCACCCCAGCATAGCCCCTAAATTGTAGGTTTTAATGGTTGGCCCATCACAGCATGGGACTGCCGTGTCTTCGCCTTGCTCGGGGTACCGCAGGCCACAGCAGGTGACGTTCTGAAATGCAGTGCTGGTCTGTGCACAGGGCAGCTCTGAGATACGGCACGGGGAGAGAAACGAAAGCGGTTCATGGTCGTCCCTATGCAACAGTTTGTTTGCTTTGGCCAGCGCATCCCCTTTGCCACAGGTCATGAATAAACAGATATTCTGCTTAGATTTTTATTTATCCCCTATTTGCTGTCACACACTAAACAAAATTAGGAACAAAATGGGTGTGCTAATGCAGAAGCTCTTTCAGTGGTGAGGCTGGTCTGGTTGTACTAGAAAATGTCACGGTGTCGGGTCTGAGCACTGCACCAGCCTCTCCCAAACTTCAGATTTAGCTATTACCTCTTTGTGTGAGTCCTAACCCACCGTACTAGAGGGTGGAAGTGCAGTCCCAAACCACGCTGCGGGTGCTGTCTGTCTGTCGCTCTCCTGTTACCGGTGCTCGTTAATAGGGTGTGGAGCGATGCTGGCTGCTCTCAAAGCTGTGCAGGCTTTTTTTATCTCCTAAAAAAAACATCAATCCATTTCTAAATGTCAGGAACATGCAAGCGATGACACAGAGCTGTTTTAAACCTGGTTCTGCTGATTCCTCAAACCCACGAATTTACAGGAAATGGTTTGTTTTGGGGAGCCTCCTATTTCTGAAAAGATATTGAATGTTTTTCCAGTTGGTAGAATAATCGAGTTGATGGTTTGACATTACTGAATGTTAAATTTGTATTGTATTCCGTTTGGAATTCAATGATTGACTTACGTATGGTAAAACCCAGCTATGGTAAAAACAAAAGAAGTTGGAATTCAAGCTGAAAGCTAAAACATACAGGATTTCACCTCAGCAAACCGGGAAAGTTTCACTTTTCATTTTCTTATTTGTGGAAATCTTAAACGCGGCACGTTGCACGTGGTCGGTGCAGGGGTGAGAGCAGATGCCGCTGGAGCTGCTTCGGGCATGTGCCCTCCGGTTGGTGCTGCCGGCCACTCCTGGAAATGCTTCAAAGCTTCTGTATTCACTGATGTAAGATTTAAAGAACAATTTGGTATAAATAAAAAGTTGATTGCCGCCCACAGGAAGAAAGCCAGCTGTAGTCAGCGGTGTGTAAAAGGTCTTTAATGATGCAAACAAGTTTTGGGCAAAGTACAAAAGAAGGTAATTAAGCAGCTAGGTCAGAAAGCATGGCAGGCATAGGTTTGTAAGAGGTCCCTTCGTGGTCTGTTTTGGAAGCAATTTGCTCTCATGTAGACACCTTGAGGTCCAGCCCTTTTTCATGCCCATTATAAAAATAAAACCAAAGCAAAAAATGGGAATAAATGTGATATTAGTATTGAGCTTTATGCTTGTTATGGCTTAGGCTGTAATTTAGCCGGGATGCCACGCTCACATCCCTGGTGACTTTAAATTTAGACATGGTGAAAAGTCCAGGTGAAGTGAGGTGTGCTCAGAGGAGCTGGGGGTTTCACAGGCAACTTTGAGGTTAGTGACTGGCTTGGACAGGGCTGGTCTTAAGTATCATTTGAAGTGAACCCCGACGTCCTGACCCAGTCACAGGTAGGTTTCTTCAAGTGACATCTCAGCAAGGAACTTTAATTTGCAGAATTACAGCTCATGAGGCAGCACCTGCTGGGGGTGAGGGGGCCTGATGAGACACGATGTCTCCATTACAACGGTACGGTATTTTGTCAACACAGCCCGACGATTTTAAGAGTCTGAAGAGGAGAAGCAGCCAAGGGCTCGGGGTGTCCGTGTAAATGCAAGCGTCTAAGTGATTTTTGCTATAACAGAGCAGGAGAGTAATCTGGAGATAGCTGCATTCTCAGGTTGCTCCTGTGGTTCGCTGCAGTATTTGACCTCACTGCCAGTTTGGTGTCTTTTGGCAGCTTGCTTAGCAGTCACTTCCAGAGTCGATGCAATTGGCATTACTTAATTATTCTCTAATTATTATGTTTGTTTAGCAGGGGATTGCATGTGCAAAATATTATTTCTTGGAGCCTGATTTTTAAAAGCTGAGTGTCTGTCCCGTGCCTGCCACATCTGTTGCGTGCACAGCCAAGCAGCATGCACTGAAACTGTGGAGTCTCGGTTCTGCAATTCTGCACACAGAAATGCCTAAATTTGTCCTTCTCCTTCATAAGCTGGCCCAGGCCACCTGCTCTCTGAAAGCTGCACTTGGGGGTGGGGTGTGAGAGAAAACAGAGCCATGGGAACATGGTGGCCCCTGCGCCCGCCTCCAGCAGTCCTGGCATGGTTTGGTCATGGTAAAGCCAGGAAACAGTAAAAAGTCCTTAATGGAAAAGGAAAGAAAAGTTGGAGCCATTGGGGTAGAGTATTGCTGGAAAAGGCTTGGATATGATCAAAGAAACCACTTTTGATTCCCGCTGCAGAAAGCAGGGACCGTGGATATGCTTTTCATAACCAAACAGAAATGTGCCAAGGACCCCTTCACCCCATCATCAGTTGCTCTTCTGGGAGCCGCAGCCAGCGAGGGGCAATAGTAGAAATATTGGGCAATAGTAGAAATATTTTGACTGTTAAAAGCTGCTCGCTCTTTATGAAATACAGTCAAAAAATCTTGTTGCAACGGGCAGCGCATATAACACACGAGGCAGCTGTGCCAGATCCGCCCAGCCTGGGAGGCCAGCAGGGAGGCCCTGCTGAGTTGGCAATGCCGGCCGAGGCCGGGCCCCAGTCCGTGCCCAGCTGGGCTCTCCCAAGCTGGACCTTTTGCAGGTTTTCTCCTCAGCTGGGGCACCCCCTGGGTGGTTCCTGACAGCCAAGTGTGCCACAGCATCGCGTTGATGTTCCGTTGAGTACAAGTGCCCTGTCCCTGGGCATCCCGGGTTGTTGCTGGTGGAAGGGAGGGTCAGGCTTCTCCTAAAGAGAAGGGTCTATAAACTCCTTTCCATTTTCTCTTCTGTTAACACCGTGTGATACACACAAATTAAAAAAAAAAAAAAAAAAAAGTAGCGAATCAAATAAACAGAAAGAATAGCTAGATTTATTTTGGTTTGGCAGGTGTGCACGGTAAGAAAAGCCTGGCTGCATGTGTTGTGCCCTTCTGCGGAGTCATGGCAGGAGGCGTTCAGCATGTATTCAAGTTTTAAACAGCAGTTGTTGGTGTGAAAGCTCAGAGAGGCTCTGTGCAAGGAACAGACTGGTGGTAGCCCCTGGCCGGCCCCAGGTGACTTTGTCCAGGCATCAGTGAGGAGCCCTGGCCATGGCAGCAGGCAGGGGCGGCCCCCATCCTGGCACCCGAGCATCTGCCTTCCTCCCCTGGGGGGGAAACTGGGAGCTCGATCTGGATTTTTGGAGTTCACAGTGTCCTCCCCTGCCCGTCACTGAGGCAAGAGGGAAACCCTCACTACTTCTGTTGCTGGCTGGTGGGACTGTAGCCACAGCTTCATGCTAGGTTAGCCTGCGGCAAAAGAGCTGCCCACTTGTTCCTTTTTTTTTTTTAAAAAAAAGTAAACTTGCAAATTGGGAACGAAGGGCTTGCATGCAATAACAACTGCTGTACGCTGAAGAGACCCCCAAAACAAAGCTTTGGAAAATGCGAGCATCGCTGATCAACTCCAGTCTTGGCGGTGTCCTCAGCTCACCGAAGGAGCAGTGCCTCGTCCCGCCTGTTTTGCCCAACGTCTTGGTTGGTGCCCCGAATTAACGGGCTGTGGATGCCTCTCCCCACTCATCTGGGCCCTCGGCGAGGAAGGGACCAAGCTGGCGGGCTGGCACTGCTATCTCGCTTTGCTGGCCCGTGTGAGGCTTTGCTGGCAGCAGCGCTGGGAAGCTCCGAGCACTCCTGTCGCCCAGTTTGATCCGCAGGTCCCTTGTCCCGGCCCCAGGGCCAGCAGGGGATGCGTGAGGTGGGGCAGAGGCTCCGCCATCTCTCTGCTGCTGCTGAAAAGTTGCTGTAGTCATGTTGCTTGCTGCAGCTATGGCTACGGATAAATATTTTGTATGTATGTGGGCCTCTCTGGTGTTGGCTAAACAAAACAAATCCCAAGTGGTTAAATGGCCTTAGCAGGTCAGTCGGTCACGCGTGTGTACCCGGAGTGAGATAAGGGGATCTGCAAGGTGAAGGACTCCAGGTTATCTGGGGCTGAGTAACGAAATTGGGAAGCTTGTGGCTTTTGCTAGCACTGTTTCTTTTTTCCACCATAGCAGAGGCAGTGCAGCTGTGGAGGACTCATGCCAACAGGTCACCTCTCCACCTTTCACCGCCCAGGCAGGAGTTATTGCCTTCTCCTCTCCCCGTCGGTCGGCTGCGGGTCAGCACCCTCTGCCTCCTGTGGGCCATCTTTCCCTGCAGGTTTGTCAGGTCCCACGGGGCCACACTCAGGCACACAGGGGTCTCTGTAGGCTGAGCTGTAGGGTTGGGGGGGGGGTGGGGGGATGCAGCGCCAAGCCCCTCCGGAGCCCATGCCTGCCCAGGCGCTGCCACGGGTGGTGCCGGGACGGGGCTGGAGTCACTGAATGATGCACAGGCACACAAAAGTTAGTTGCCATTTCAACATGATATCGGTGACTGAGTGACTCATGGCTGGAGCATCTGGTAGCCCTCCCCAGAGCATCTGGTAGCCCTCCCCGTGCAGCGTGGTGGGGTGCTAGGGCGGCTGGGCCAGGCGTGGGGCTGGCGTCCCCCTGCCCCATGCTGCCCCTGCCCCTCTGCCGAGACCCCCGGGGCAGGTTTGTAACACCGGAGTCACTCCGTTCTGTGGGATTGCTTGATAAGGGCTAATGGGAAATTGAATTTCTAAGGGCATGCAAGGCCGGTGGGCGTTTCTGGCTTCTTCAGGCTCTGTAGTCCTCTCCGGGCCCTGCGCTGCCTGCCATGATGCTGCCCTGCAAATGCTTCCCTGGCTGCAGCCAAGGAGCCACAGCATTGCAGAAAAATACTGGTGGTGTTCGTTGCCAAAAAAAATCACAGATCACTGTTTACTTTTTTTTAAAGCAGGCTGCAGAAGGATTACTCTCATCAGTCTTTAGGAGGTGGCAGGAGGGTGCAATGGGACTTTTGCAGCCGTGTCTTCTCGCCTGTCTGTGCTGCAGTGATCATAGAATCATAGAATCACCTCGGTTGGAAAAGACCTTTAAGATCATCGAGTCCAACTGTTAACCTAGCACCGCCATCCCACCACTAAACCATGTCCCTAAGCACCTCATCTATCCTTCTTTTAAATACCTCCAGGGATGAGGACGCCACCACCTCCCTGGGCAGCCCATTCCAGAGCCTGACAACCCTCTCGGTGAAGAAGTTTTTCCTAATGTCTAGCCTAAACCTGCCCTGGTGCAGCTTCAAGCCATTCCCCCTCATCCTATCGTCCATTACCAGGGAGAAGAGGCCGACCCCCACCTCACTACAGCCTCCTTTTAGGTAGTTGTAGAGGGCGATCAGGTCTCCCCTCAGCCTCCTCTTCCCCAGACTAAACAACCCCAGTTCCCTCAGTCGCTCCTCGTATGACTTGTGCTCCAGACCCCTCACCAGCTTGGTTGCTCTCCTCTGGACCTGTTCCAGCAATGCAACATCTTTATTGTAGTGAGGGGCCCAAAACTGAACACAGTATTCGAGGTGTGGCCTCACCAGCACCGAGTACAGGGACATGATCACTTCCCTGCTCCTGCTGGCCACACTATTCCTGATACAAGCCAGGTTGCCATTGGCCTTCTTGGCCACCTGGGCACACTGCTGGCTCATATTCAGCCGGCTGTCAATCAGTACCCCCAGGTCTTTTTCCACCAGGCAGCTTTCCAGCCACTCTTCCCCAAGCCTGTAGCACTGCATGGGGTTGTTGTGACCAAAGTGCAGGACCCGGCACTTGGCCTTGTTGAACCTCATACAATTGGCCTCGGCCCATCGATCCAGCCTGTCCAGGTCCCTTTGCAGAGCCCTCCTCCCCTCCAGCAGATCAACACTACCACCCAGTTTGTTGTCATCTGCAAATTTACTGAGGGCACACTCAATCCTCTCATCCAGGTCGTTGATAAAGATATTAAACAAGACCAGTCCTAAAATTGAGCCCTGGGGGACACCGCTTGTGACCGGCCGCCAACTGGATTTAGCTCCGTTCACCACGACTCTCTGGGCTCGGCCACCCAGCCAGTTTTTAACCCAGCGAAGAGTACATCCATCTAGGCCATGAACTGCCAGCTTCTCCAGGAGAATGCTATGGGAGACTGTGTCAAAGGCTTTGCTGAAGTCCAGGTAGACAACATCCACAGCCTTTCCCTCATCTACCTGGCGGGTCACCTGGTCATAGAAGGAAATCAGGTTGGTTAGGCAAGACCTGCCTTTCGTGAACCCATGCTGACTGGGCCTGATCCCCTGATTGTCCTCCATGTGCCTGGTGAGCACACTCAAGATGAACCTCTCCATAATCTTCCCTGGTACTGAGGTCAGACTGACTGGTCTGTAGTTCTCCGGATCCTCCTTCCGGCCCTTCTTGAAGAGAGGCGTCACATTTGCCAACCTCCAGTCATCTGGGACCTCCCCTGTTCTCCAGGACTGCTGATAAATGATAGAGAGTGACTTGGCAAGCTCCTCTGCCAACTCCTTCAGCACTCTTGGGTGGATCCCATCCGGCCCCATAGACTTGTGGATGTCCAGGTGGCATAGCAGGTCAAAGACTGCTTCCTCCTGGATTATGGGGGGTTCATTCCACTCTCTGTCCCCATCTTCCAGCTCAGGAGGCTGGGTACCCTGGGGGTAACTTGTCGGGCCATTAAAGACCGAGGCAAAGAAGGCATTGAGTATCTCAGCCTTTTCCTCGTCTTTAGTGGCAATGTTCCCCCTTGCATCCACTAGTGGATGGAGGTTCTCCCTGGCTCTCTTTGCTGTTAACATATTTATAAAAACTTTTCTTATTATCCCTTACAACAGTGGCCAGGTTAAATTCCAGCTGGGCTTTTGCCTTTCTAATCTCCTCTCTGCATGACCTGACAAGATCCCTGTACTCTTCTTGGGTTGCCTGCCCCTTCTTCCAGAGCTGGTAAGCTCTTCTTTTTTCCCTTAGTTGCAGTAGTAGACCTCTGTCCAGCCAGGCCAGTCATCTTCCCCGCTGATTTGTCTTACAGGACATGGGGACAGCCTGCTCCTGGGCCTTTAAGACTTCTTCCTTGAAAAACACCCAGCCTTCCTGGACCCCTTTGCCCTTCAGGACTATCTCCCAAGGGACTCTCCCAACCAGCGTTCTGAGCAGGTCAAAGTCTGCCCTCCGGAAATCCATGGTGGCGGTCTTGCTGACCCCCTTCCTTACCTCACCAAAGATTGAAAACTCTACCATTTCATGATCACTAAGGCCTAGATGATTTCCAACCACCACCTCTCCCACCAGTCCTTCTCTGTTAGTGAACAGGAGGTCAAGCAGGGCACTTCCCCTGGTAGGCTCACTTACCAGCTGTGTCAGGAAGTTATCTTCCACACACTGCAGGAACCTTCTGGACTGTTTCCTTTCTGCTGTATTGTATTTCCAGCAGATGTCTGGGAAGTTGAAGTCCCCCACAAGAGCAAGAGCTCATGACTGAGAGACTCCTGCCAGCCGCTTGTAGAATTCTTCGTCAACGTCCTCATCCTGGTCAGGTGGTCTGTAACAGACTCCCAGCAGGATATCTTTTCTGTTGGCCTGCCCCCTCATCCTCACCCATAAGCATTCTGCCTCACCACAAGTGTCAAGCTCTATACAATCTAAACACTCCCTAACATACAGAGCCACCCCGCCGCCTCTCCTTCCTTGCCTGTCCCTTCTGAAGAGTTTGTAGCCATCCATCGCAGCACTCCAGTCATGGGAGGCATCCCACCACGTTTCTGTGATGGCGACTACATCATAACCATCTTGCCTTACAATGGCTTCCAGCTCCTCCCGTTTGTTGCCCATGCTGCGTGCATTAGTGTAGATGCACTTGAGCTGGGCTGACGGTTTCACCCCCAGCAATGGGGTGACCCCCCCAGGCTCCTCTCTAGCGAGCCTGTTTATATCCCCTCCCCCCTTCAGGCCTAGTTTAAAGCCCTCTCTACAAGCCCCACCAGTTCATGAGCGAGGATCCTTTTTCCCTTCCGAGAGAGCTGGGCACCATCTGTTGTCGACAGGCCCGGTGCCATGAAAACCTTTCCATGGTCAAAGAAGCCCAAGCCCTTCCGATGGCACCAACCTTTGAGCCACATGTTAACCACTCTAGCTTTCCTATTCCTTTCTGTGTTCCCTCCTGACACTAGTGGGATCGAGGAGAGCACTACTTGTGATGGCAGTGTGGAGCTGTAACGCGTCTCATCCCATCCTGCGGACGCTAAGAAACAAACCTGGACTGTTTCTCCAGGGCACAGACTCTCGGTTCTGCTCTCAGCACTTTCTCAGACCCTCCAGGACCCTACTCAGCCCCGTAACTGCAGCCCACTTTGGAGCCGGGCTCCTGCGGGCGTTTCTGTGAGTACGCCATTTCTGAGAAAAGAACACAGTGTCACTGTGCCAGAAGAAAGGATTTGAGGCCAAGTTTCTGGTGGTTTTTGTGTAAAACTAGTTGTTCATTCAGGGCCATGCATCCCGCTGTTACGTGGGTGTCCATGGCTTTTCACAGCATCCCAACCCACCCCTTTGTTTTACAAAGATAGGATTTTTTCATACAGAGCCCACAGACCCGCAGTTTAATTAGGATGGGTAACTGGAAGCAGGTTATGTGTGGTAACAGTTTCACCTAATTTCCACACAACCAGAAAATATGTCCCACGAGTTCCACCAGGCTTCTCAGTGGGACGAAGACCGTTCCCTCAGTTCCCTCATCAATTACAGCAGTTCAGGCTACCGATTTTCTTTTTGCTAAATTTCGGTGGGTATCAAGTGTTTGAACTCTTCTACAACAGCCATACTATGCTGGTCGCTTCAGTTCGTTGATTTAGAGGTTGTCTGGGTTTGTCTGCATGAGGCACAGACCTTGCCCAAGGTGTCTTTGTGGCCACCTCCCCAAGCCCCAGGCACACAGTGCCTTCTCCCACCTGTGGCGGGATGTATCTGCAGATCAGAAGCACTCGGACACTATGGTGATGGGCACAGAATAAAAGCTGAAGGTGGTAAACATCGGTGAAAGGGCGGAATAATTTAGGGTGGTCCACAGTGGGGGATGACATTTAGCAAAGGAAAGTTTCGGTGCCGTAGAAAGGAAAATGTCCTCACGTGGAGCTGTGTTAGCCACGGAAGATCTCGGGGGGAGCAGTGGAGCCCCTGGGCTTGAGTCATTCAAAGTGGATGGGAAAAAAGCTATGGAAAATGTACTGTCAGGAGCAGCCCTGCCCTGGCAGGAGCTGATGAACCATATGACCTAAATGGTATTTTCCATCTCCCAATTTATGTGACATGGAAAGTGATTTATTTTGGCCTACCACCCCTTTACTACAATGAATAATACCCAGCTGGCAAGTCCCTGCTTTGAACTTTGAGTAAAGAGCCCTGGAAGAAGTCTGGTGGTCACAGCGGCACTGAGAGAGGAGCCTTAAGATCCACCGCGAGTGCCCCAGGTTTTCCTCTGCTGATGGGGTTCGTTTACAGGTCATGCTCTCTGTCCTGCCCACATCTGCTTGTCAATGAAACCGGCCCCTGAGAAATAAAACAACCAAAACCATTAATAACACGAGGATTGCCCTCTCTTGACTTATGAGATCACTTTTTTTCCCACGTCCAGATCAGCTGAACAACGCTTCACTGGCAGCAGGAAACGCAGATGGAACGCACCCCCAGCTCTGCTTTTTGTAAATTCCTCCTGTTCTACTGAAATCGCACGTGATGCTGAGGGTGGGCGTCGGGGCAATGACACGCGGAGCGGTGGACGGGGCGGCGGAGTCCGTCTCCGGCAGAGGAAGCTCCTCAGAAACCCGAAGCTGACCCTGCTTTCTGAGCAGCAGTTTTCATGAATCATTGGCTTTTATGGAAATCCGTTTCAGCATCCATTTATCCAGCTGTTTCCTGTGTATGGGAAGCATTCTGCTAGCTGCAATATTTGTCTTAAGTTACCAGGACTGAGTGGTCATTTGAATCATCGTAAAGTTCTGAACAAAGAACCACATGTGCGTTTGGGGAAAAGTACCCAAAAAAAGGATCAGCAGCCCCAGCTGGAAAGTGTCCAGGACGAGGTCAGATATGGAGAATGATTAATGGGTGGTGTGGGTGTAACCAAGTAGCGATATTGCCTCAGCGCTTTCACGGATCAGCAGTTGCCAACTTCATTATATTTGCCGATGTCTTTTTTTGGGTTTTGTTTTTGTAGATTCCTTCTAAAAATAACAGCAGCACTTCTTTCAAGGGTGATGGAAGCAGTTACCGGAGCTAGAATGAGACGGTAACTCATCTGCTGAAACTGTACACAGGGAGCACTTTGAATTCCTGTGCTATAAAACAAAAGGATGAAAAGTTGCCTCTGAAGACCAGGCTTTTCTAGGAATTGGTATCCACAGAAATTCATCGGAATACTTTCCTCCAGCTACCTTTGGGCAAGGGTGTTACAAACCCGCTGTGCATCCATCTTGGGATAATCTCCCCAGGGGAGTGGTTGCCTCTGCCACGTTGGACACTTTTAAGACGCAGCTGGACAGGGTGCTGGGCCATCTTGTCCAGACCGTGCTCTTGCCTAGAAAGGTTGGACGAGATGATCCTTGAGGTCCCTTCCAACCTGGGATTCCATGGTTCTGTGATACAAGGAATCACTCCGTTGCCCGAGGGGCTTGCGTCGGGAGGCGAGCCATGCCTGTACCACCCGGCTCCCAGGGCGCACCCTCTCTGCATTGCCCGCAGCGACGCAGACACGGGGACCTGCGGAGGCCTGGGGTCATGCCGAAGGTCTGCAAAGCATCCTCTCACCATGATCACACCACAATTCATGTTTTACGTAGTAAGCGTTACACCTACAGAAGTGAGCGAAAAGCCAGCACTGTAAATAAGAGGGGAGAGCAAAAGCCTTGTCTGGCTCCTGAAACAGAGGAGGTTGGATTAAGGAGATGCTCAGGAGAAACCAGACTACAGCACAGATCCTGAAAGGCAAAAGTCTCCAGTGATTCCGCTTAGCCTGACCCAGGGACAATGATTCCTGGACCTTAAACCTTGTGATCACCGTAACCCTGAGAGCGTGAGCAGGACACACTGGTACTGGCTGGCGCTTCTCAGCCAAAGCCCTGCCTTTAGCAGGGCACAGCCTCCATGTCTGGCTTGGGGACTTCACTTAAAGTAATGCATCTAGGGGTGAAAGCTCCTTGTCTGGCCTTAGGGTAATCAGCAAAAGCAGAATTAAGCAGGGTGTAAACCAGTCCAGATCGCAACGATCGTGTCTCCTTTTCCACACCCTCTCCCCCCGCAGACAACGTGGACATGCAGAAGGCTTCAGCCACGTGGCTAACACCAGCACTGCACCATTCTTGTTGCTCAGGTCCTGTCTTAAACTTTCCAAACTCCGTCTTAGGCCAATTTGTGTGACAAGTGGTGGGATGCAGAGTGCCTACTAACCCTCATGAAAAAGGAGTCCCATGAGTAATTGCTGCTGCGGTCTGCGGGTGTGTGACCCTGCAAAGCTGGGGTGCTGGGGAATGTCATGCTGCTAAAAGGTAGCTGCGACGTTTGTAAAGTCATCCACGGAGGAGAACATCCATGCAGGAACGTTTACCAACCAACAGGACTTGAATGCAAAGGAATATGTCGCTTTTGGCCCAGATCCCAAAAGGCGTTTCGGTGCCCACCTCTTCCTGAAACACCCACAGTGCTATCAGCACTCGGCAGATTTTGTAAAGCTCATGAATACCTAAAGCTGCAGACTGGCACGTTCTGAGGTTGCTGAAAGGGCCCAAGGCCTGGGTTCAGGGAGGACTCGAGCAGCTTGTGCCCGGCTGGCAGCAGCTCCCAGGCAGCTGGAAGCCCCTCCAGTCCCAAGTCACCTCTCCACCTTTTGGTACCCAACCCTTTTTTTCCAATCTTTCAAAAAACCCAGCAGCTTCCTAAACTGTCTGGAAAATGGGACCTCACTCATCTGTGCTGCATGCCCATGAGTATGCTGGGGCAAACCATGGCCTCGGAGAGCTTGCCCTGAGTTTGTCTCCATGTACAGCATCCCGCAGGCAGGGGTTAAAAGGGAGGTGGCTGGCTGGGCATCCATCCGGGGCTGTTACTCCAGGAACCCCGGGGCACAGCTTCTTAAAAATTCTCACGTATGGTGGGGGGGTTGAAAAGGGTGGATGGGGATGGCATTTCCCGACACGGCTCGCTGGCCTGAGGCGCGCTGGCAAAGCGCGGTCGCAACGTCCGTGCCTGTGAGCACCCATGGCCAGCGCTTGTCCTTGGCCGAGGAGGACATGTACGGGGCGGAGGGGAAGGGTGTTTGGTCCTGCCTATGTGTTCTCAGCCCTGCTGTCCGTGTCCTTAGCTTTGCTGTTGCTAAGGGAACCCACGAGTAGTTATAAAACAAAAACCAGCCCCAAGCCATATTGTGTCAATTAATGTAACCAGACATATTTCCTCAAATAAGAACCATATGTTAGAGATAACATCTTTGTTTGTTGCTTGTGGTTTCCTTGATGGCAAACTACCGTGCTATAATCCTTTAGTGTCTGAATTGTTTATAAAATGCTTGTGGATGAAAATAAGAAATACCAAGAGTGCTTGCTTGGGGCTGGGCTCGCCCAGGGCTCCGAGCCCCCGGGAGGGATTGGCGGGGAGCGGAGGGAGGCAGGAGGATGCTCTCCACCCAGAGAGCGCATATTTTGTTCCCTTGAAAGGGACACCTCCAGTCCTCACCCCTCCAGTTTGTTCTCTTTAGTTATCCATCAGCCTCACGTGCGTTGTCAGGCCAGGTATCTGCTCAGATCAAGGGGTAAATTTTGAAACCTCGCTAATTGGAGTAAGATGCTTCAGGTTTTTTGTTTGTTTGTTTGTTTTCCCAGAGGTATTGTGGCATATAAAAGCCTACAGGCTTTGAACAGAACTTCAGCTCCTACTTTAAAGTGGGACTTAAAGCTGGCTGTGAAAGGCATTTGGGTACCCAACTCCTGGTTAAATCAATACAAACCCGAGGATCCTAAGGCACGTAGGTATTTTAGAAAGCTGCACCGCTTCACTGAATGGATGTCTTTGAATCTGTGCAAGTACAATTACTTGGTTTAAGATAATTTTGCCATTGCTTTCCTCCCTTGATTCCTTATCAGCACATGGCCTGTGCCACTCGGCTGCCCAGGACCTGCCCGACCTCAGCTGCATCAGCTCTCTGGTTTGGCAAATGGGCGCAGCCTCTGCTCCGCTCGTGTGGACGTTTGCTGCAGCAGAGAAACCCTTTAACGAGGGGATTTGTAAGACCACAAAAACGCACAGGAGAACTTAATTATTCTTTACATGATGGTTTTTCACCTGGATATCATGGCTCTCGGAAGGGAACAGCAGTATCAGTCTAATAATTCTGCCTTAGTCCATCCCTTACGATATTTACACAGCGGCTGTGCAATAGTTGGTGGGTAAATAGCACTTCTTTGATCGATGCTCGCTTGCGGCCCTCTGGAGCCGTTTCACGCTGCTGTTTGAGGAAGGATGCGCAGGCTGGCATCCCCGCCACGCTGCTGTCCCCGTACCCTCAGCTCCCTCTGTGCAAGTGCACTTGGGCTGTTTGGCTCCCTCCAAGCCAGAGCACTTAACCAGCTAAGTGACCAATTCTCACCTTGGGGGAAAAAGGCTCCAATTACAGTTGTATATGTTTTTTTCCTACCAAATTAAAAAAAGGTGGGGTTAAAGCCAGGCATAGCTGAAGCAGCAGAGTCTACAGAGCAGGCGGAGCCCTCACAGGTTGCACGCAGTTTAAATGGGGATGAATTTTGCCTTCCAATTAGCCGACAAGTTCAGGCCATTTGCCTTGCTCCCCAATCACCCGCGCTCCCGCAGATGCATTTTGTGCTCACAAGGACTCAGCAAAGAGCATACACACAACTTGGGGTTTTTTAACAGCAAGGCAAAGGGCCTCGCTCCTTGTGCTCTGCCGTCGCTCTCCACGCTCTGTTACCATCACACCCTTGCCCCCTCCCGGACCCCCAGTCTCACTGGGCATCTGGGGGGCAAAATTTTGGCTGGGATGAGCAGTTGTGTACACAAACCCTCAGAGCCCCTGGCTGTCCCACAGGCACCGGCAGGGGCAGCCACCCCACGGCACAGGTGAGCTGAGCACAACGACGGGACATGTCTTGGCTTAAACAGTCAATGTTTTCCTCCAATATTTGGTTCTAATACGCTCATCAGATCTCGCACACAGCCTCCCATTGTGTCGCTCACGCCGTATTTGTACAGTAATTAATTCTGACTGCAGTGACTCCATCAGCCTTGGGGATCGCTGCGTATGTGCCTGTGCTTGTGATGTGATTTTTGGAGGATGCCTGAATGAAGCAGCAATGTTTGCTGTGTAATTTCAAATTGAATCTTGATGACAAATTGATTATTGTTGAAACAGAAGGAGTGTGGTGAGCACAGCCATGCACAGCCCCCCCTCATGCAGCCTCATCCATGGGCGAGGGGCTCTGGGAGGCTCCGAGCGGCCGTGCGGTGTCTGGAGGAGCCGGAGCACACCGAGCGCTCGCCAGCCGGGCGCTGAGCCTTGGCCCTCTTCTTGCCAGAAGCAGAAAAACTAAAGGTTGCAATTTGGCAAGGGCAATCTGAAATCCCTTCCCTTGTGGGGGGGGGGTGGGGGGGGGGTGGGGTGTGTGTCTGCTCTGATCACGGCACGCCCGTAATTCCCATCAGCGTTCATCTGCTGCCTGCGCTTGCAGCAAGGTTGAACTGTGCTGTGCAACGTGCATCAAATGAAATCCAGCTACTTTCTGAGCACATACAGGTTGCTATCGCACAAAGGCAAACATAAATCAGGCTCTGTCCTCATCCAGCTCGCAGCCACATCCAGCCTGCTCCCCCTTTATCCGCTGGCTGAGGCCATTGGCATTTCCAGGTCAAAACTTCACCTACTTCCCCCTCCAAGTCCCCCATGAAATCCTCCTACCCTCCAAGCAGAGCAAGGTCGGAGCTCATGTTTGCGGTTTCTCTGCAGAGCCTCCCGGGCAAACCTGGGACAGCTTTTAAAGCAGCGTGGCTCAAGCAACCTAAATCCATCGCCTCCTGCTTCAAACCACTTTTAATATATATTTATCTGCGAAATGCTCACCAGCGCAATTAAGTCAACGTTCATTAGCTTCATGTGGAGGTTTTCTCATGTACAGCAGCCTGAAAGAGCTTGGGCTGCGGTGCATAAACCCCGTTTTCACTTACTGACCCCATAGCTGCAGCTGCAATTGGCCTTTTGGGGGTAATTCAAGGTGGTCCACCTGAGTTATTGCAGAATGCCCACAGAGGCTTTTAGACTGATTTTAACCCTCTCGATACCAGGGTATCTGACACGCCTGGTGGTTGATGCCCTCCCTCAAGGCTGCCCACCCATCAGCGGCTCCACTGCTCCTGGCAGCCTGAAGTCGGGCGCTCATCTGAACGCCTGACCCTGACTGATGGGGCTGCTCCGCCCGTGTCACCCACAGGGCTCAGCCACCCCGGCCCCTGGAGCAGAGCACCCGTCCCCTCCTTTCCTTCTGGCCCAGTTTGGTGCATTCAACAGCTCCAGTGGAGCCTGTGCATGCGTGTATGCATGCGTGAGTGTGTGCACGCAGTGGGATGCTCGTGTCCGCTTTGCAATGCTTCCACCTACAGAATAAAACCCAGAATGGCAGCGGGAGCAGCCAGCAGCAGCCCTGGGAGCCGATGGGTGCACAGCAGCCCAGGGCCCAGCTGAGTGCGGGGAGGGGGGGGCGGCCTGCTTTGGGGGACTGGGGCAAACCAGAGGACGTCTGCAGAAGTGCTCATGAGCCCCTTGTCCTCTCCAGCAAACCTCTGAAGAAGGATTCTCATTCCTGGGACAAGAATGGTAACTTTTGCAATTTTTTTCCCTTCCACTGGAATATAAAGACTTTCTACTTTTAACCTCTTTTTTTTAAATTGTTTTTCAAAATGCCTCACTGGTCTGTGGCCAGGCAGGAGATGGAAATGAAAAGCTGTTTCCTTTACAGAAGGGTTTTTTTCCCTCAGCAGGGTGTACTCGCCAGTGCTGCGCTGCGACAACACGCAAGTGCTGCACGGGCACACGCCGGCCCCGCTGCAGAGGGGAGCATGGGGCACAAGGTGGCTGTAGCAGGTTTGGTTCCTGCCCCACAGAACCTGCAAGCAACAAGCTTGTGCTTTGGAGGGGGGAGAGCAACAAGGAGCACAGGCAGGAGAACCATGGACTTGGGGGCTCGCAGATGGGGCTGATGTGAAATGATGGATTTCACGAACATTTCCTGGCAGGAGCAGTGGCTGGGGAAAGATTTCCCAGAAAAGGGATCCTTATTGCTGTCATTAACAGCAGCATGCAAGGCATGCTCTGCAGCGCCCGCTGCCACTAACCTGTGGGTTTGGGGGTGGCTAACGTCCTGATGAATACTTGTTGGGAGAATTTCCACCAAGAATATTCTTAGATTGTTCACTTTTCTTCCCCAAACCATCCAAAGCTTTTGGCCCACATACATCCTTCCAACATTGGTAACAAAGCTGAAAGTGAAGGACAGTTTGAACTCACTTGCTTGAAATACTTGCATCACTTTGTTGAAAAATTAGTGAAAACATTTTAAGAAAAATCCTTTTTCTGAGGAAAAGCAATTCTGCAGACAAGACCAACCCAGCCAAACCCTTTTGCCCAAGGAGAAGTCGTTGGCTGGAACATTTCCCACCAGTTCCTGGGGGGTCTCTCTAGGGGTCTCAGGCCTCCAAAGCTCAGTGGGGCACCTTATTTCCATCACAGTATTTCTAACAGTGGCTGCAGCATCAGGCAATGCAGCAATACTCCATATTTCCCAGGAAACTGTCCCCATTGCAGCACACTGCAGTGGGGGCAGGCGCTGCGGGTGCCACGCTGGGTCCCAGATGCTGGCAGGTGTCACCACCAGCTCCTACCTGCCAAGCTCCTCTTTGTTTACTGACAGACCTCCCGTGGTCTCCTTTCACTTTGGGTTGCAGATCAGACCGGGCAGCTCAAAGCTTTCACAGCCGCTTGCTGTCAGAGCGATTTTTTTTCCGGCCGCGTCCAAGCCATGGGGCTGTGGCTCAGGGTGGTCCGTAGCTCCTGTTCCTGCTTCGCCCCGGCTGCCATCTGCCACTTCGCCAGGACAGCGTCCGCTCTGTCAGCGCTAAGCAAACATTTGCCTGTGGCCATCTGGGTTCGATGGTGCAGCCTGAGCAACCTTCCTGCCTGCTGGCAGCAGAAGCAGGCTGTGCCCTGGAGACAGGCATCGCTGAAAGTACTGGGAATATCTTTCACTGTGCTTCATCTGCACACTCCATCACTGGCTTCTTTGGCGTCCTGGTACCTCCATCTGCACTGGGGAGGGAACAAGCATGGTAAATCAAGCATAAAGGGATGGGGCAGAGGGACACGGGCGCTGTAGTGTAGTACAGCCCGAGCCAGGGAAGCCATTGCACTCCCACCAGCACCTGGGCTCTTGGTTAGAAATAACGTTGCAGTGGGGCATTACAGAGTCTGTTTTTACCATAAAAGCCCCTCCACTCTGAGGGTAAATGTTTGAACACGCTCTCACTCTGCCAGTGTGTCACATACCGCTGTGCAGAGCAAAGCCCGTACAGAAGACGATGAGCTCGGGCCGAAACAAAAGCTCTGCGCGGGGCACTCAAACCCCCATCTCGTTTCTCAAACACGTCTGTGCTATTTCCACTGCCCAGCGTGGCTGCCTGGGTCCGTAGCGAAGGCAGAGCTGCAGGCTCTGGGCAGGAGCTGCAGTGAGCCACTGCTGCCTTGGACACTTCCACATTCAGATGTCAATAGCAGGTCATCAAAGGCACTGCAGCCTTCAGAGATAAGTTTCAGCTGATGAAGGGTTCCTGTAAGTGACTCAAGCACATGGAAGACACCGCAGAATTTAAAAATAACAAGCATTAAAGAAAATGACTTTCAACTACTGAGATATGTCAGCGTAGCCTCAAGTCAGCCTCAAGTGACTCCTGGAGGTCAATACAGATGCTTAAAGGTCAAACAGCGCTTTCAAAATGTTCAGTTTTGTGATTTAATGAACACACAAGGACACTTCAAAGTCTTGGGAGAGACATTATGAGATCTAGTTGTAAAATAATCACCTCCCTTAAAATAGGCTTTGGCTGATGCTTCATGGTATCGCTGATAGTTACCGTGCTGGATCTAGCGCTGGCGTGTGACAGCAGAGCAAGGCCCCAACGCCAATCCACTCCCACGCCTCACCCAGTTCCGCAGCTGGTCACACTGCCTCCCCGCACGACCGCTGCGAGCAAGCTGGCACGTTCACTTTGTCACTGCTTTTGTCCCCTGCTGTAGCGGAACGCACAGGTAACGGGACGTTAACAGGGCTACAGCCACTCGGGACTGCTATCCTGCTTTCGGGCTGCTCCGTCGGTGACCACACACCAGTGCTGGAGGGGACCCAGCCCGTGAAACGCACGACTTGCTCCCCGGGTTGTGCCTCTTGTCACTCAGGCCCCCAGCACGCCTTCTCTTCTTTACAGCACCAGCCCGACATACCTGGGGCTACGAGAAAGATCTGCTGCTGCCCTTTCAGTAACCAAACCCATTTATCTCATGGCCCATCGCTGGCAAAGACGTCGCACGGTTGAGGCCACCACTCACACAGCTGGCTGAAGGCATCTTTTTTTCCCACGGAAGAGGGAACGCTGAACTTCTTGCTAGCTGACTGCAAGCTCAGGGCGTAAGCAATCTGCAGCAGATGGCATCTAGACACTGAGCATCACCAGATGTTCCAGCTTTACATGGAAGTTAACTTCTGCTCTTCAGCTCTGGAGCGAGGGGCGCTGGAAGCATAGAAGGGTAATTAGTGCTTATGCAAAAACACAAATAGAGAGGCTGAGCCCCCTTCACATTTCACTCTGATACACTAACTCTGACGTTCAACAGAGCTTGAGCCCATTGTGCCTCTAGTTCAACACTGGGGCTCTATCTCTACCCTAGACTATCTAAATACTCGTTTCTAGGGAAAAAAGCTACCTTAGTTTCCATAGCAACAAATATTTTTTCCTGAAAGCAACAAACACATGAAATACAGTTACTGGACATTAAAAAAAACAGAGAAGTAACCAAGAAACAGAGTACGCCATCATTGATCTTTTCCCCCTTCTCAAAAGCAGCACGCTCACTTTCTGTAGTTCTAGAGAACAGATGCAGATCGGGCCCGGCAGGATGCTGGGCAGCTGCTTACGAGAACACACCAGTTCCAGTGAAGCTTTTGCTCAACCACATTTTTTTTTTCTTTCCCTTTCGAGGTCTGCAGAATTTGTGGCCAGAGACCGACGCTTGCTGCTGCTGCAGCAGCGCAGGACACCAGCCACGTTTCAGCTCTGCTCGCTGCCACGCTGCAGGCAAAGGCACCGGGCCCCGTCAGCCTCAGGCAGAGCAAAGTTGTGCGAAGCGTTTCAGGAGAGCACAGGTCTGCAGTGGCAGCCTACGTGCCCCAAGGGACACCAGGACAGCAAGCACCTCCTACCTGAGCAGCAACCAAATCAAACCCAATTCCCCCGCACTCAGGTCACCACTCCTCTACCCACCAGCCCACCCACAGCCATCCCACACCAGCGTAGAGCTTTGGGGTGTGCAGTGGTGCTGGGTGGACACGAAGCCATCGCCCCAGCTTCCCACAGCAAAGCCAGCTGTACTTCACACCACAGTGCACCTGGTGGGCTCGGGGGGACCCTGGGGGGGGGGCCGGCCCCGGGCCAAAAGCCACAAACGGGTCCTTCCACTGCCATCATCCTGACACCCCTAATAATAGAAGGGAAATAAAAAAATCCCCAAACTTGATCCCTCACATTGGCTTCCGCCAGCAGCAGCTGCAGAGGGAAGTCCCCACCACCCCCAGGGCAGCTGACAGGGACCCTGGGACAGGAGCAGCCCAGCCCTAGCTTGCAAAGTGCAGCTCTGTCACCTCCAGCATCTGCTTGTCCCCCTGAAGGTGACAGAGCCCTCCATGCTTGTGCATTCCCACTGTAGGGAAGCTCCTGCAGTTCCAGAAGTGGGCCTGGCCTCCCCGTGCCTCCCCACAGAAGGACACCAACTTCTGAATCTTTTCGAGTCTTTCATTTGCAATAGCAGCACATCAAGACCCCACACACCCCACTAATCTGCAATGGTCAAAGTGACAGCATTTAAGAAAGTTTAGATTTAGTTTCAGTGTATTTGACATCCAACAGGCAGTAAAAAAAAAGCTTTATATTTTATTTCTTGTAAAAATCTTTGAACACATGCAGACTAAAACCAGTGTAAGAAAGTATCCACCATCCTTTAAACAAATAACTATACTTAAATATAAGTGTCTGCAATTGACTTGTATAAAAATAAGGTACGTTTTGCTTTTTTACAGAAATCCATTCTCCAGTTCTCATATCGATAAACAATACACAACTCTAATACATACAATTTAACCTGATCGCTGTTTCCCATCAGTCTGATACTGCTAAGGTATTATGTGCAAAAGTTGGTAACAGTTTCTTTCCCAAAAGAAAAATCTTCTACATATTTTAGAAAAATCAGATATCGCGTTTAAATTAATCAAATCCTAATCGGTTCCTTTGTTCTCAGATAGAGTCCATTTACTGTATTATATACAGGCTTAACTAAAATCCGGTGCAGGGGCAAACCTCAGCGCCTGTGCCTGCTGTGTCCTGACCGGCCGCTGAGATCTCTCGAAGGAGCGGGACCTCTCGCGCCGCTCTCTGTGGTGTCCCCGCTCGTGCCTGTGCTTCTTGGCAGCATCCGAATGATCCCTGGATTTGCTCTGTGAACGCGAGCGAGATTTTTTCCTTTTGTGACCATGTCTATTTGTACCCTTCAACTCTTCCCTGCTATGCTTGGTCTTCAGGTGTGGCGAGCCGTGATTGTGGTGGCGGCGAGGGCTGCCACTGTGGCTGCGGGACCTGCTTCGTGATCTTGAGCTGTATGTCCCAGACAGGCTCCGCCTATTATTGTAGCTTACAGAAAAAGCATTAAGAAGTTAAAACATGTCTTCCACACATAAGAAAACAAACAGACAAAAATCAATGCTTAGGAACTTCTAAGTCACTGGAAGAAACCAGAGACTGTTTCTCCCACGGGGATAACTGATGAATGATAGTGACCATCCCAGAACATGCTTTTAAGTTGCTTTGAAAACAAAAAGCCCAAACTACACCCAAAGCCAGCACCTTTCATAATTGCTCAACCTTGTCAAAAATCTTCCCTCAACACCAGAAATATGTTATAGCCTTTTTTCCTTCAATGATTTGACGATCAACAATACTTAGGGGAACACTTAATTGGGATCCAAGTTGGCAGTTTCCAACTTGGATGTCAGTCTGAAGATTCTTTAAAAACGCATATGGAATGTCAGCAGCTATCCCCGCATCGCTGTGCACAGTTCCCCCTCCTGCCTGGCCACAGAAGAGGCAGAGTACTGAAGAGCTAGCCAGTGCATCACGCGACACCAGCGGAAGACACATTCCCCCATGTGACTGGAAGAAAGCTGCAACACATAAAGCTGGCTCCTCTGGCACTTCTCACTGCTTCCAAGTGGATGGAGTTCTGAGAGACTGCTCTCATTTATAACTGATTCCTTGTCAAGACCATCAAACAGGGCAAGACCACCTTACACTCACTCCATCACCAACTTCCATTTTATAGCAAAGCTTTTACAGCTTCAACTATTACTGCGCAGTTAACAACTTCATGTCAAGAACCGAGAGCCCAAAGCCAGACTCAATTCTCATACTTCTGCTGGCCGGAAGATAGAAGCTTGTGCTAAGCACCTACAGGCTACTCACAGTGGCCCTAGCTCTTTAGAAGTAAAAAGCCCCGCTGAAATATCCCAGAGTGTTAATTATAACAAAAAAAAAAAAAAAAAGACACCTCCAAAAAGCCCTGCCCCCTCCCCAATCCCCCAAAAAGTCCCCTACTTACTGCCGCCTAGGAGTGTGAGATCGAGACCTTGACTTTGTTCTTGACCTAGATCGACTAGCGCTTCTGCTGCTTCTACTTCTCTTGCTTTCTTTTCTCATGCTTGGGAGGGGGGGAAAAACAGGGTTACACTTCCAAGGTAGTCGTTACTTCCATGAAGTAGCTCAAAAGTAGTTCGCTGTACTTCAGCTGAAGAAACCATGTTTGCAGAAGTATTCTCTTCATGAGGAAGAGATTTTTACCTACCCATTGTAAGGGCTCTTTGAAGCTTGCTGCCTCTCTTCTGGCTCTTTTTTAATGGTTTTGGTATTCAGAGATACTGGAGTCTTCTCTTCCGTTTTTACTTCTCTTGGGGAAGCTAAGAATTAAATTTAAATTAAAAATTAGGCATTTTATTCATAGACTTTATTATAAATATATTGTATCTTTTATACACCTTCACCAGTATTTGCACAAAATGTAAATATGAACTCAATAGCTACTATTCATTGCATCTTTCTATTTGTAATGCACTCCTAGAGTGCGTACACCAGAGTGAGATGCCCATGGGGAGATGCACAGAAGTTTAAAGCCAGCTGTGACCAGTGGGGGGGAAAGAATACTGTGACCTTCCAAGTGCAGAAGCCAGGTTCATCTGAGTTTCCATCCACCAGGGCCCCGAGTGGTAAAAAAATAAAAGCTGCCCTTATGACCCACAAATACATAACTTTAATTGTTACCTTGACAGTTAATTTCCAATACTATAGAAAGAATTAAGACCAAATAGCAAAATTACAGATTTTATTTTTGTATTCGTGGTACAAATACAATGAATAACAAAAAGCTTATTTAATTTAGAAATAAATCTGTCTCTACAGTCAGCTGATATATAGCCCAGGGATGGATTTATCATCTTTTCATGGAAGGGCTATTATGCAATAACAATGCATTTATGCCTGGCCTGCTGACAGTAAGGCAGAGGTGCTGCACTATGTTAGGAAGTTGCAGCTTCCTAACTCAATAGGGTTCAGGGGTTTAATGTAAAAATAGAGAAAGGCAGAATTCTGTCAGCTTTCCCTCAGTTTGTCAGCTAGTAAGAAGCCTTCCAAAACCCCAGCCAAGGTCCTGCTTTCACTCAAACTCTTCTAACCTTGGCTCCCATGTCACAGAAATATGACACTTTCATTGCTCAGTGAGAAATGGACACTTGCCAGCTCAGAGACCTCTGGAAACTCAGATGTATTGTTCTTAAGGAGAAATAACTGCCACAAACATTGCTTTCTCAGAATACATTCTTGAGTCCTGAAGAGGCCACGTAACAAACAAGGGCCTCTGCCTTCTACTTTACCCACCATCACTGGACCAATGCTCGTGACAGCCTCTATATTTTGCTGGCAGTTTACAGATCAATAGCAGCATTAAGAGGTAAAAGCACTGAGACAAAACTGCCTGTTCTTTGTATCATTAGAGTTAAGACAGATTTATTGGCCGGCTCGAGATATGCATTACAACAATTTATTCACTTCAATGCCAAGACAGCACTGCAACCTTCCCTTCTTCCACTTCCTGACCACAAGCTGTCTTCCTTCACTGCACTCGAACGGTTGCCACGTATATTAAAGAGAAGCAGAGAAAGCAATTTTTAGACACCTGCTGCAAAAGGAACCATGAAACCTATTGCAACCGCCCCTTCCTCCCCCCAGATGAAATCCAGAGTCTCTCTTCACAACACATTATTATGCAGCAAACTCCTGGGTCTAGACATTTTCATAGAATCATTATCTCAAGGATGCACATTATTAATGTATCTCTCCCATCTGTGGAAGTATGGAGCAAGGCATCCCATTTCCCTCTAATCTGCTATTTCAAGGTATTGAAACTTTTTGTAAAAAAAGAAAAATTTCTTTTGTGGCTTAGTTCTGTGAGAAAACCTAAGTTATCTAACAGCTCAAGAAGCAAACCTACTTTTTTTTTTTAAACACCTTGGGACACAGATTTCAAAGACTTATCAAATAGCATTATGCAAATTTCTGTTCAGAAAACAAACTTACATGGTTTGGATGCAGGAGAAAAGCCACCCAGTGTTGAGAGTGCTGGAGTTCCATCTGGGTTTAAACCTTTTGCCTTCAATTTAGCTTCCTGTAGTGCCATTTTCCTTTTTTCTACTTCTTTATCCAGGAATTCATAATTGGGCTGTTAAAGTAGCAAAGTGGTAAGAAGCTGAACTAATGCAATTCATATTTTCATCTCATTTCTGAAAAACACTCAATTATCCTTTAATCATCTATCCAGTAATGTGACTAACTTCCATAATTTGTTCTCACACTCCCCTTAGAGGAGTAGCCACACAGCAGAGCTGTTCCAATTAGTACATCTGTATGCAGGTGTTCCCAAACACACTTAAGACAAGCATGAGACAGCTCAAGCTGCACTGAACACTGAATAAGAAAACCAGACACCTCAACGTTACCTTCTTTCTGGTATAGAGCTTAAGAGTTGTTAAGCATATCTCCTGAATCTCCTCTTCTGTGGTGCCAAAAAGCAAGAACCAGTGAGGACGGGTAGGTAGTGGAATCTGAAAATAAAACAACAGAAGTTAATAGATATTACAGACCAGGCTTTTGTTTTAAATATTTTCATTTAATTCCTTGAAACCAAATTACTAACAATAAAAGGCAATGCTAACTAAAGACAGACAAATACTCACCTGCAGAGCTCTAGCAGCAAGATAAATGCAAGCACACGCTATGGTCTCTGGCTGAAAGCGAACAAACACATTTGTCCGAAGGCTGTCATTCATGTAATTCCTAAAAAAAAAAAAAAAGAAAAAAAAAAAAGAAAGGTTGGGTATCAGGTTTACATCTTTTTACTTAGAGAACAATACTACTGGAGACTCAATTGACTTTATTATTTTTTCTATTACATTAAACATTTGGTTTCTTTAGAATTATTGTATTTGATGTTTACATTTGTTACTTCCGTAACAAAGTTTGCACCATTGCCATTGTTTTAAAACCCCAATGCAAGTAATAGTATGTAATAGCTAAGTCCTAGGTAGGTATGTTAAGTTACACCACGAAGCGTCCATTGAGTTAACAATCTAACAAATACTTTTTATCTGTCCAGCTGTTTGCTTTAAACACCAATGTTCTCACATTTAAAAATCAATATGCTTAAAACTCAAATGCAAGCATGAAAGCATGGTATAGTTTTAACCTACCATTTTCCAGGGGCTAGATGCAACCTATAAAGTTCATAAAACACTGCATTTAAATCCTACGTGTGCCTTGTGTCACATTAACTTCATCCAGAGAGAGAAGCATCCAATTTGCTCACTGAGTGTTGGAAAAAGACCTGCAAGTTAGTAATGGGTCTCCCACTTCACTAAGCTACGTTTCTTCCACCGGGGTGGCACTGCCAAGCAATACATGCCAAGAGATACATTTAAACAGCAGAAACCTCCATCGATTTCTAAGTTACTGAGCTACAGGAAAGAAACGAACAGCAGTCAGTAAGTATTGACTCCATGCCCAATATGGCTTCTAAGTGAACATGCTGCATGCACTGTAATTTTCTTCTTCTTTTTTTTAAACTCAAGTTTAGCCAAATGCTACATCAACTAAATAAAGTTGGCAGAAAGTCTACCCCATGTGTCCTTTAAACAGTATACAGTAGCTAGGCAACAAATACATTTAGAAACATTTTTAACAGTTACTTCTAAAAGCAAATATACAAATCCTTTCGACACCCAGACAGAACTAGAAGATGCTGCCCGATGGATATGGACCACTTCAGTGAATCTCGGATGAGAGCTTGCACTGGGTTGGCTGGAGAGAAGGGCAGCCAAACAGGCCATCCCCAGGTCATGGGCTGAGGTGCAGAGGGCAGAGTTCTATGACTTACCATCATGGACTACCCTTTAATTAAAGAGTAGAAAAAAGAACAAAGTTAAATTGAGTTCTCCATTACTGTAGTGCAATCAAGCCATGAAAATAGTAAGCAGAAACAAGCACTAAAATATTTTGAAAGTATGTATTTGTGTAATAACTTACATCTCATTGCTTTGCATATGGATCATCAGGCTTGTTATTTCTGCTACTATTTTCCTGGCTAGGAAAAGAATGGAAAAATAACAACTTACCAGGCTGTCTGTACCAGGGTTTGATTACGTTCACATTCTAAGACTTGTAAATACATAACAATGATCTGAGGAATAAGGAAAAAAAAAACCACACCTCAGTTTTAACATATAAAGCAACAGCAAGGAAGTAACTATGTATAGCCAAACAGTATTCCAAAACAATGGTGTCTCGTCCTTTTCTAAGCATACACTGTAAGCTCACGTCATCCAATCATGTGCAATTATTCTACTACTTTTCTATGATTTTCAAAACCAGTCACCTTTAACATTTCCCAAGGAAGCAATTCCTACTAAAGTCAGTATGACTATTTGCCCAAGCACTCTGGCAAAAGCACTCACAATACAACTACCAAGGAATAAAGAGAAGAAATCAGGTCATTTTAACACGTGTGTTTCTTGTCCCACAGCTCACAATGACGCCATCAAGATGGAATAATATTTACAATCGTATTATTCTTAATAACTCACCTTATGTGGATGCTTGACATGAACACAAAATCCCAACTCCTTCAGTACCCTCCTTTCTGCTTTGATTACTTGATTTTTGGTGTTTATGTAGTTCTGATCAAGTATCAGGGGGCTTGGAGTCCTATAGTTTGCAAGAAATAAAATCAAAACTGTTTTGCATATCCAAAAATAGCGGCAATCTCTGTTTTCCCTTCCAACCAACTAATGGCAACAGAAACCGGTTTTCAACTCCTGCAAGCAAGTTTAAGCATTAATCTTGTGCTGTCCAAGTTTAGATAAACTAGTTTAGTTTCTGCTTTTGACTAGCTACAGATTAGATGGCCAAGAAAAAAAAAATCTTTTGCTGCTGTGTATGCAAACTACACTGGTCCAGCTGCTGGAATGAAAGTCAGTTTTACAGTGAAGATCTCAAAGAACCTTTACACTTCATGACAGAGGTGGGGGAAGGAGTGTGATACAACTAAACTACCTTTGCTAGGTAGGACTTCAAACATAAGTAAGCTAGAACAGGGTTTTTTTACTGATATTAAAGTAGCAAGCTTGTGCTTTATAAACTGTAGTTTCCTATGCACTGAAAGACAAGATTATTCAGATCTTCAGAGAATAAGACAGCCCTGCTACTGTGATTTATGAAAAGCCTAGTAAAGCAAAGAATGTAACCTCTGAAACTGTGACAGATCTGCCTGTAATTCTGAACACTGCACCCACTGATCAGTGGTTATCACATCACTTCTGCTATTTGCAAACCAAGAGCTCATTTCATAAAGATGCCCAAGTCTAGCACTGTCAGGTCCCAATTCCTTTGAAATCCAACACCTGAACTCTCCAAAGCATTTTTAAAAAATTTTAACTAAAATAACTTGCTGTATGCTTTATGCACAAGCATCATACTCCATTTTGTATTCTTTTTTGTCTGTGCTTAGACTTGACCTTTCAACATTCCAGTATTTTAATCCACTTCCTCCTAAAGACAGACCAGCTTTTTCCCTGTTTGTAATATGCCTCACATATTCCACCCGCTTACCAACACAGAAGAATGGGTTTGCAACTAGTTACACTTGTAATAAACCACTGTCTGTTTACATGATAAACCTAGTACACCCCAAGCACTAGTGACATATTTATTTTAATTACCTTCAAAACAAAAAAGTAACGCAAAGTGGATTCAAAATACAGCTTCTGTTTTATCAGACAAAATATTTCACCACCAACTTGTCTTTTTCAATTACATGCAAGTTGCACAAGTGGATCAAGCTTCCCTTCCCTGATAGATCACGGAAGAGAAAAAACACCCAAAAACCCTGGGTTCCTACCCCAGGAAGAAAGGGTCAATTTAATTACAAGGCTAGCTGAAGGGCTTCCCAACTTCAGTAATCCACAATTTATGCCAAGACTTCTGCAGTCACCTGGAAGGATGTGTATCACCAGCGGTCAAAGGATACAACAAGCCATCCACTTCACTAAGAAAAGCATCACATTGTATAACCATGCACATGAAGTGTGAGCTCCCCCTGCTCTTCCTATGGGGCTGAGAAGCAGCTCCCAGGAGGTCTGACATGAACTACTGCAGCTTCTGTCTCCTAAAAAAACCGCAATGTTTTCCATGTTACATAAAAGTAACTTCTCTGGTTAAGGGCTAGTCTTGCTCATCAGGGTACATTTACAAAGTCTGTGATTTCAGCTACTCTAAATATAACCCAGTCAGTAATCCAGTCAGAATATGGGATTTTATTTTTTCTTCCCCCATAAATTAACTGGAAAAGAAAAACATCTAAAGCTTCTTTAAGTTAATTACTTTAGTAGAGAGGTTATGATTTTATCTGAACACTCAAACACTACAAAGACTGTCTGAACACAGGTGCTCTGTAGTGCAACACTGGAAGAACCAAGCTGCAGTTCAGTGAAACTGATTCACTTCCCAACTAAACTTGGATTTATAATAACAACATTTCTTCCAATACCACTTTACACAATTTATCTAGAGATCACTGACATTAACAGGATCTGCAAGGCATCATTCAGAGTGCGTTTAGGTGTCCAGGCTCAGCTTATCTTGTTAGCAGAACACTTCATCAGAGGTGACAAATCTTGGATGAAACCGTTAGGGCAGCTATGACTTCCAGTCTAAAAAAAATAAAATCAACAGTGGGACAACATGACTGCATGGGATCATGCAACAACCTGCCATAGGATTACTATCTTCCACATGTCTTTTGCTTTCTCCAAAAACTACGTAAGGAAGTCAGTTTAATGAAAACACAGTAAGGTAGCCAGAAGTACAACAGGAAAGACTGCGAGCCTTACTACATTTTAGTTTTCACTGTCCTTCTGCAGGGCCATAGGATCAGCACAAACAGTTGATACTTTGATTGTACATGTTCAACAGCAAAGCAACAGGAAACTCAACATGAAGGCACTTGGAAGTGTGCTTTTCTCTGTTGTCCCACATTACTCCAATCACTTACAACACCACAAGTTCTAGAGATCTACAGGTCTAAGGAAGCCATGAAAAACATCAGGTTATCCAGACAGTATTTCCAGAAATAGAAAGACAAACGCAGCCTTTTATCCACTTAGGCAAAAATAAAAATCTGCAGAAGACTTTACCACACCTTGTTACTGGCAAAAGTTAGGTTCCCCGCTGTATTACGATTTACCAATTTAGTACTTTTGCCATAAACTCTGAAGTATTGGTATGCATAATTACTCAGAAGTTGGAACCTTCAGAGATTTCCCTTTGTAAAGCTTCTTAGCTTTCCTACTGAGAAAAGAAAAAAAGACGAACTTTGCTACTGCGTTTGCTGCACTTAGTTCTCAGTCCAAGAAGTAATCATTGTAGGTCCAAGTAACAAACTAGAGAAAAATAGTTTATGAGCTTATATATAAAATATAAGCTTCAAGCCCTATATAGCCAAGTAGTATTACAAATTCTTACTTTGAATCTGCTCTTACAGATCAGCACCAGAGCTCCAGGCAAAACTTTAGATTTAAGAACAGAGAGCATACAGTGCCCATTCTGGTAAGTCACTCCAACATTCAGTCGCAAAACTTCATCAGTATTTAGAGACTGCGTAACAACCCAAAAGATTAACACATGCTGTAATGTGTTTGTAACAATAAATTAATTACAAGTATCCTTTCTTCAAATCCCTCTGACAAATGAAACCTAAGTTCTTGACACAGCTCCAGCTCCATTTGATGCAATATTAAAGTCTGATGTCTTTGGAATGTCTAATACTTTGCAGGAAGAGTGCCCTGCATGTAGATTTGTTCATAATGCAAAAAGTACTTCTGAAAAGTACAGCATAATGTCAGCATCTCGTTTCAAAGACCAGATCTCCCTTACGCCAGTCAATAAGAGAGAAGAAAGCAAGTTCTATATTCATCTCCAGCATTGTAAATATAACACTGTAGATTTATAGAGCAGTTTGAAGAAGACTAAGTAGTGTGTATTATTGATACAGGCCACTTCCAACACAACTGCATGAACCTGTTTGCTGCAACAGAAGAACAGCTGACTGAGCATCCCAAACCAACATTTGTGAGATTACATGACGACAGGAGTCACATTTGGTTCCAGTCTTGTAAGAACTTTCTGCAGCTTTCAGGCACATTTAAGATAAATAAAAGCAACTTCAAACTACATTCTACATGTTAAACAACAGTTGCACTTCGCTCAGAACACAGATGTTTCAGCACAGTTTTTAAAAAGCAGTATTTTCATTAATACGAGCTTTTCTCCATGCACACAAACATTTTTACATGCAGTACCACATGACATATGCTCGTGAAAGATCAAGAGGAAAATATGCTTGTCTAAAACACTTTTTTAGTTTTTTCTTACTTCTCAGTATTAAAAATACCACCTAGCAGTAACTCTGTTGACTATAGGTCTTACAAAAAGAAAATTCCAATGCAATTCCCAGTTCTGCAAACAGGTACATATAAGGGACTGCTTACATAATAATTCATATAAATAGCTTTACAAATTCAAGACTGCCATTTCCTTGTGAAGGCACATGTTACTATGAATTCAAACTGCAGTTATACAGAGCCAGAAAGTGGAACTAAGAACCCAAAACTGTTTAAGACAGCAAGCCTAGTCAAACTACTCAAAATTCATGTGCATGTTAAGAGCTTCAGTTAACAGAAAAACTAGACTAGAGGTGAAAAGAAAGTACAGCAGCCTAACTGATTGTTTCAGTTCTGGGTTGTGTGTGAGAAACTAACTAAGCCTAAGCGTTAGCTTCAGATAAAAAAAAAAGTTAAGCTAGTATTCTAAAAACCTGGACAGCAAAGAGAAAAGCTTATAACAAGATACAGGAGTTCTTCCAAATGGTTCACCAACGGCCAACCTGTTAGTCCCCCGATTCCAGTGACCTATTCTCAGAGCACTGGCTTCTCCTTGGGGATTTTCGATACTTCACTCACTGTTGCCATGACGACAGCTTCATCTTTATGTACCACTCCACATCACCCAGGCTTTGGTAAATGTAGCTGGTCGCTGTATAGTCGGTTGCAAGGGAAAAAAGAGTTGAAGTTAATAACGTGTACAGATTATGTAATTGTAATCTTGTAAAAAGTACAGAAAAACGTTTACATCCTGCTTGTTAAAAAAAAAGAAAAAAAAGGCAAGCCTGAATGTCAGACTTCAGCATTTTTAAGATTAATTTCATGCAGATTCACTCAGAATCTCAGAGCAACAATACCCATTTCTCCAGAAAATAATGGGTAGAAGTGCACGATTTCTCTCAACATGATGCATTTTAGACACCATGTAACATGCACAAGTGACATTCTGATTTGGAACAGGCTAGCTGGAAAGATTTAAGTTCACAGGTTAAGTTCAGCTTCTCTGATCCTTCGCACAGCACAAAGAAACAGCTAATTTATATTCTCATTGAGAAGAAAAGCGTTGCATATGATTAGTTAACCTTCACTGTCCGGATCAAGGCCAAAACATTAAGAATCACTGAACCAGCCTCAATAAGTCCAATAACCAGACTCCCTTATCATAACTGCCGTAAGAAACAATACCACCGAATTCAAATTCAGCGTAACTTCACAAAACTCTCTCAGGGCCATCAGGGATAACAACTTTAAAAAAAAAAAAAAAGAACAGAGCTAAGTTCCAAAGTATAACACCAAATCATTCTTCTTTAACCTAAAACTAACTAGGAAAACACGAGCACAATGCAGTAAAAGCAAAGTTTTAGATGCAACAGAAGCATAACCAGGGTGAACACACCAAGAAACAGCTGGTTTCCTTACGAGATTTCTACTCTACTTCTCAGAAGAGGTTATGCAACACTAAAGTTTAAATTCCTGCTGTGACCTGGTGATACAGAGCAGAGAAGTGAGCGTGATCAAGAACCTAGCTGAAAACAAAATCGTTTTGCAACTATGGACTACCTTACACTTTAAGCAGTTGGCCACTAGAATTAAAACTACTTCATCACTGCTGATGTCTCCAATCTCACAGACTACAATATTGGTGCATGACAAGCTTAAAGAAATTTTTCATTTAATAACAACTTAGAAAACTCCTTCCCTTCAGCTATTCCTTGTTCCTTCCAATCAAGTCAATCTGCTTTACACATGAAAACATACATCGCTTTACACACAAAAAAGCAGTATTAGGCACTCACAACTGAGAACAGCTCTGCAACTCGAGCAGTTACCCAGATCTGCACACAAATGAGGTAAGCTTACACTCCAACTTCACCGACACAAGCACACGGTACCATAAAAAACACAAGTCTCACTTTCTGCAATTAAAGATGCCTTCAGCTTCCAAGACTCAATTACACATTCCTTGTTGAAGTGGCGTCATTAAAGCTGCAAACACTGTAGGCCAAACCATACTTTTTTTCAGATACTTTCTAATATTGTTTTTTCTAAAAGGTAGTACTATCATCACTGGGAGAAATTCAGCTTTCACTGTTAGTTAACTGATACTTTATTGGCACCATAACCAAGTTTGGATGGCTACATACTAACAAAAGGAAAGCATTAAGACTACAGAATGTGGTTAAAAGTCCGGAGAATATATAGCAACCCACTACTAATTAACTACTCATACCTAAGGCTACCTTTTAAGAACTACAAGGCATCAAAAATCAATTAGCAACGGACCTAAAACTAGAACCATGGACCAAAAACTAGAACCAATACTCATGACTTGTAACTATATAAATAATGAAAACCGGTCTACCAAGTAATCAAAGGTAACAGTAGAAGTCAGCATTGAACTGTACTACCTACACAGCAGCCAATGAGCACTCCCTTCTCAATTTTAGGTCGTTGAACTTAGCCTGGAAAAATACTGTGAATTGAAAACTGTAGTGTACATTAGTGACAACAGATGCTTATGTTCATAACGAAGCTAATCTTACCTTTTCGCTCTTAACTGACGCAAATGATGAAACACATTGATCACATCCCTTATACGACGAGGCGCCTCTTCAATTTTGGATGCGAGATTGATGCAGGCCATAGCAACAATCTGAAAGGAAGCCCCGTTTCCGTGAGAAAATAATTCTGAATCCCGATAAGACTAGAATTACAGAACTAAAAAAAACCCCAAACAACACCTCCCCTCCTCCCGAAAACCCATGGCCTAAAGGCTCAAAGAGAGCAGCCTGCTTGGTGTGTGGCTGGCCAAATTCACTGCTCGCCCAGAACAGCGCCTAACGCGCTCCTCCTCCCCCCTTCCCCCCCGCCAGGCCGTGCCGCGCTCACCTCGAAGCTGTGCTTGACAAAAGACTTCGAATAGAAGAAGCGATGAAACAGCACCTGCCCCGTCGCCATCGCCACCTATGAAGGCAAAAGGAGGGAGGAGGAAGAAGGAGCGGGAGTCAGTCACCGGGCCCAACCGCCGCCGCCGCCGCCATTTTGTGTCAGGCACCAGCTGGCGCCGCCGCCCCCCCGCGCGCCGCCTCACACGCCCTTCCCGCCGCGCTACAATGGCGGCGCCCGCCCTTCCCCCGCCACCCCCACCCCGGCCCGGCCGCCCCGGGAAGGCGCCGGGGCGCGCACCCACCTGCGGCAGGCGGAGGAGGATGCCGGCCGCCTCGGGCGCGCCCCTCGAGCAGCCGGTCGCCGATGAGGATGCCCGGGGCGGCGGGAGCCGGCGGGGCGGCAACCGTGGGGGGGGCGGCAGCGGCGGCGGCAGCAGCAGCAGCGGGGGCGGCCGGGTGTGCGGCGGAGGAGGCCATGATGGCGGAGCCCGTCCGCACCCGCAGCCGGCCACGCACAGACTAGCGCGGCCCGGCGCTGTGACGCAGCACCCCGGGCCCCGCCCCGCCCCGCCCCGGGCGCCAACGATCGCTGCTGCTGCCCCGGCGGTGACCGCGGCCGGGCGGCGCTGCCCGCCGCCCCCAGAAGGCGAGCGGTGCGGAGGCCGAAACCACCCCGCCCCGGCCGCTGGGGCCCTCGGCTGGAGGATGAGGCGGGCCGGGGCCCCTTTGGAAAGGCGGGGGCGCGGGGCGGCCACCGCAGCTGCCCCGCGTCTGACTGCGCTGTGGGCAGAGGGGAGCTGGCGTCCCTCACTTTTTCACAGCATTTTCCACTGCAAAAAGGTTTAAGCCGTGGAAAATAAGAAACTGCACTGCACACTTAACAGAGGAAATCACACTGGTAAAACCATTTTAAAGACCGTACAGGTTAACTGGTTCGTGCCCTGGGTGCAAGCCCAGGCTGGTGCTTGCAGATGTCACACACGGGAAAAAAAAAAATCCATAAAATTGGGTAAGAAAATAACCAGGATGGCTGTGGTGCAATACTGAGAAAAGGAGGGCTGGGCATTTCCAGGCTGGAAGCATACTCCAGTGAAAAATTCCCTTCCACTTTATTAATGAAAAAAAAAAAAATTTAAAGCAGCTACTGCCGTTAAAGCCGTTGTATGTAAATGCAGGTGAAGCGTGGGGGAAGCAGTCTCGCACTGAGCAGCTGCCCAGCACCCTCCCCATCCATCCCACCGCCCCGCTTGGATCCTCGGCCCCACGCAACATGCCCAAGGCAACAGCCAGCAGAGCCAATTCCGGAGGCTTTTCCCTCATTTTAGCTGCTGACGGCGTAGCCAGCCCATCGCAGTGCCCAGAAGTTGGGGGTACACGGGCCACGCTCCGAGTTTCACTTGCTGGAAATTTTGTTATTTTTACCGGCTACGACTTCTCAGTCACATCACGCAAGGCCGTGGGGCAGCTCTGCTGATCTCTGGCGACAGGCGTGCCACATACGTGTTTATTTGCAGTAAGAGAGGGTTTAGAGCGGGTAACAGCCCTGCTCCCGTGGGCTAGGGTGTCGTTACCGTAATGAGCCTTTCCTTTGCAATCTCAGCGCCGCTTGAAAAAAGTTTATTCTGACAAAATAAACTTGGCACAGGCTGCCCAGGGGGGTTGTGGAGTCTCCTTCTCTGGAGATATTCAAAGCCCGCCTGGATGAAGTCCTGTGTAACATGCTCTAGGGGAACCTGCTTTAGCAGGGGGGTTGGACTAGATGATCTCCCGAGGTCCCTTCCAACCCTTGACATTCTGTGATTCTGTGAAAACATGGATCGCTTGGTTACAAGCCTGCGAACAAAAAGCATGAACACGGCAACAGGATTTCATAGTGGTCAACGACCCTCCCCGGCTGTCCCCGCTCCCGAGGGGGCCGGAAGCGGCCCCTCTGAGCGCCGGACGCTCGGGAGAGGCAGCAGGAGGGCGCCCTAATTGCCCCCCCCCCCCGCGCTGAGGAGAACGGCGAGGCGGCCACGGCGTTCGGTAAAAGCGGTGCCTACCCTGCGGCGGCCCTCCGGCCGGCGGGGCGGCCGCCATCGCCTCAGCGCAGACTCGGGTGAAGGGGGGGGCGACGGCCGCTGCCTGCGACACCCGCGCTCCCGAACACGGCCGCGGCGGCGCCGGAGGCCCCAGGGCGCTCCCCGCCAGGCCCGGCCGCGGCCCGCCCGCCTGTCGCAACCACCCGCGACACGGCGACCGGGAAATTCCCGCTGGAACCCCAACGCCCCCCCGGCCCCCCGGCCGGGACTAACTCCCCGCGGCCGAATGCACCCAAAAGGAAACCCCCCCGGGGACAGCTTCGGAATCTGATTGGCTCGCTCGGCCTGAGTGGCAAGAGCGCCCTCTTGGCCCCGTCCGCCATGTTGTGGGGGGGAGTGGGGTGCCGTCTCCTCGCCCGCCCGCGTTCCCGGGTGTCCTCGCCGGGCACAGCGCTGCCTGGCAGGCATGGGGGCTTGGTGGTAGCCGCTCCCCTCAGCCGCGGGCTTGAGCTGGCTCTGTGGGCAGGCGAAGCCGGAACGTATACCCCCGGCGGGCGGGACGGGGCTGAGGCGGGGAGGTTTCCTGCGGAGGTCGGTGCCTTTTCCTGCCGACGCCTCCCCAGGGCCCCTGACTGGAAGGGAGATAAGGCCGGGCCGGCCGGTGCAAGCCTTGCCTAGAGCGGGGACCAGCTCTCCTCAGGCGCCCCTCTGAGCTCTCCTCCTGCCTGGGCACAGTCCACTGGTTTCTACTGGTGCTCTCCCTGCCCAGAAGGGCCCAGTGCCCTGCACGATCACAGCAATGCGTTGTAAACCTCTCTCTCATGAGCCAGCATGCCCGATGGCTGACTGGCCTGGTCTGTAATCCAGCAGCAACTCACCAAACAGCTATGGGACTGCAAATCAAGAAAAGAGACCGTGACTGTGCTGCAACAGGGGATCTCTCAAAGAGGAAAGCTCAGGGCCCACAGGATCTGCTGGAGGGGGCATGCTCGCTATTAGCTCGCCACGATAATTCCATGCATGCGCATGGGATGCCGATCAGTCAGATGAGCTCATCAGTGCAGTTTTGACCTTGTGGGACAGGCTGAGCTCTGCAGGGAGGGTAGGGTTGCACTGCTGTAGAGGGCACAGGAAAGATATTTTTTTTTTTTTTTTTTTTTTTTTTTTTTTTTTCTTCCCCCTCCCCATTCGTTGTCAAGGATGAGCAAACCTGATCAGAGCAGAGGGCTCACAGGACGTGAGGTTGCCTAACCCCCATGGAACCAGGCCAGGTTGCAGTATAATAATTGAGTGAAGGGTCGGAGTAATTCACTGCTGCCAGCGTTCGTTGTGCTAAGAGAACCTAAGATAAAAGCATTTGTAGGGAGCTAGAAATCCAAGTTGTTTACTCAGGGACAAGAAAAATCAGTGCGGAAGCCTAGTCTGCCAGGCTTTCACAGGAATGGCCTTGCTGAAGGAGGCTGAGGGGCACGTGGCCTGGCCTGCTCTTCCTCAGAGCAGCCAGCACAGGATGCGGAGTAGCTGGGTGCGGCGCCTTATTTTGTGTCACGGTCACAATGATTAGTCAAACTTTCCTAGTTTTACAAGCAGGTCTTTTAGCAAGATCACTAAGTCCACCGTACATGATGTTTGCTTTTTAGCCTTCCTTTCCGTTTATAGTTTGGGGTTTGAGAGCCAGTCTGTAACTATCACTGGAACAGTGCTTTTTATAGAAACAGCATTTAGTTGGGAGGTGCTGTACTTGCAGGTTCACGACTCAGCAAGGTTTCTAGTTAGCGTGCTCACCCTATTTTCTTGGTCCTTTCGCAAGCTCCCTCCCTTTAGCCATGTACTGTACAGTCACTGAGATTTTAAAAAGAATTTTACATAGATTAAAAAAATGCCACCACCAACCTGGAACATCACTGGCCTTTTGGAAACCTGCAACAGTCTTCTATGTTGCATTAGCACAGCCAAGAAAAGTCCAGTGAGCCCACACCACCAGCGCTAAGCATCTCTGTAATGGCAAAAGCAGTTTACAGTCTGTCGAACATACTGAAGATTAGAGAAATAGTAATAAAAAGGGGGAGCTGGAAAAAAATTGCCGTGGTTGGCTCAGTTCTCTAGCCAAGGTGAAAATACCAGGTTCCTTGGTATTTGCAGAAGGCAAACAGCTCTTTCCGTTTCCATAGAAGTTAGCAATCTGTGCCAAGGGGGCTGGAAAGGAGGAAAAACAAGAGTCATGCAAGCAGCAGGTGTCACTCATTGCAGTGGAATTTGCCCACCTATTTTCTTTTTCCCCATGCACACACCCATTGCGTATCGGTTCTAATTTGTTCCAGTTCTCCAGGTTACGCTTTCCTGTTTTAAAAACCTGAAGAGAAGCGTATTTGCTTTCCTTGGGTGGTTCAACCTGCCTGTAACCATTCTTTGCAATCGTTGATGTTTTTCGTGTGTATATTTTTGAATGTAGCGGAGTTGAGCAATGCATTAGTCCTCTTAGCTGTTACGCAATTGGAAGTCTTAGCTATGCCAGAAAGGTTTGCTGTAAAATGTTTAAAAATGAAGAGTGCAAACAGCCTGCAGTAGCCGCTGAGCTGGTACGCGATGTCTCCAAACTGGTAAACACGGAGTTACATTAATGTTTTACTCGGTGACACAATCCACAGGAGGTGGTGCCCACCTTAGTGGTCCCCCTTACTGTGGAAACGTACCCAGGTGTGCGCAGCAGACAACTTAAACCTGCTAAAAAAGCGATGTAATAAGTTCATCCTTTGTTGCCAGGGCACAGTAGACTGCTGGAAAGCAGTGGCAGTCAGTAATTGCCCGTTTGAGTCATGGATGTGATTGCACTAACAAGCCTAATTCTCTTGTGCCCTTTGGCCTGGAACTGTACAGCTCATGGAAGCTCTTTAAGTGGGCTGTACATGACGGCTAGTGGCATTAAACAGGACACTAAAATACGTGTCTTTGGTGTCGTATGTTCCCACATAACAGCCTACAGTCATGTACGGCATTTGCAGCGTTGGTGTCCAAGTAGATTTGGTATCAGTGCCATGTTCCCTCCAGCCTCTCATCATCGTTCTTCCTCGCCTTCCGTAGCACCTGCAGCTGCTAGGGCTCCCACACCGAGCAGCATGGGGCTGCCAGCAGGCTCCATCGGAGCACCAGCCCTGCTGCTGGCCCCCAGGAGGGCGCAATTCCCCAGCTCGCCCAAGCAAGCCAATGCACTTGGGACGGGGATACATCTGCGGTCTCGTCCTGCACCCCTGCAGCATCCATACCTTCGCGTATGTCTGCATCATCTGGCAGTGCTGTTTCATTCTTGCAGGCTTCTGATTGCAGTTACAGACTCCAGAGCTGAGCCATAAACTGTGTTGGCACAGGATGGCTGAGCTGAAAAGAAGGTAGCACCAGCTTCCGAATGAGCCTGGTGGGAAGGGAGTTCTAGGATATCCTAAAACCTCTCTCCTAGTGGGTAATTAGACCACCTCAGTGCCTAAAATCCCCTGAGGATTTGACAGGTTTGTCAGCAAATGTTTCACAAAAGATAATACAAGAACAGGTTCTTAGCAAAGAACTGCAAATTGCAATGTGCAATTAGCTTAGCAGAAGGGATTTGTTTGGAAAAATACGAATCTGTCATGACAGAAAAATCTAATTTCCTTAAACAATGATAGATGTCAGTATGTAAGAAAACAGTATGATAAAGGCAGTAAAATATTTTGACATGAGCTGATATCTGAAAGTGTCTGCTGTCATATCAACTAGACCAGACTAAGAGAACAGAGACTATTGTTAGATCAATTTACGCATTGCATTCAACTAATTTTTTACTTTGGAGATTTTAGAACTTTTTTTTTTTTAATCAAATCATTTAGGGGATTGACTTCAATTCTTCATGTTGAGTCTGATACATTAACTGAGGCTCTAGAATTATCTGCCAGCTCAATGATAAAAATATGTGTTATCAGCTCTGATAGGACTTCTGATTGCAAGTACGCTTCCCGTATGGGTCAGATACTGGGTTTGCATTGATATAAACAAGTTTGGCACCAAAAGACTTGGCAGTGAAATTTACTCAGGCTGGAGAAACGGTGTTTTACTTTGTCAAATTATGACTTGAAGGCAGGTACTTCTGTAAAAGATTTATAGAGACTCCAATTTTGGACTCTAAATTAACAGCTCAGAGAAACAGTGGAGATTTTTTTTTTTGCCAAGAAAGGTTGGACCAGATGATCCTTAAGGTCCTTTCCAAGCCGGTGTTCTGGTATTCTATGATTATTTGAAGTCATTCACAGAGGGTCATTTCTTTAAACTCTTACTCACTGGTTTTGAGAGAGAAAAGAGGAACTCAGTAGCATAATTTATATCCTGCAGTTTTTACCATGAATAGCTTGGTGTGAAACCAGAAGTGTAACTACGAATGCAGCCTTTTATAGAAGTGTTTCTCTATTTCACGTTAACGGATTCTTTACCTTCCACTCCCTGACGCTCTCACTCTGTTGGTCTCCGCGGCATTCCTCTGCATTCCTCCTGGCATTACTCATTCCTTGCTTACTCCAGTGCAGCGACAGCTGGTGACTGGCTTCAAGTCTTTATTGAGAAAAGATTAAAACATTGTTCCCATGTGAAAACAAACCTTTTTTTTTTTCAAGGATGCCGTCATCTAGAGTGTAAAAATATGCTGCTGAATGTTTGTGTTCTTCAAATCTCATACTTGAGAAGCAATATCTGCTGCCTTTTGCTTCCTCAGTAAAGCTGTGTTTCTGTAAAAGTTTTGTAAGTTTTCCAGATGACTCTAGTGCAGGCTCTGCAGCATTTGGGTGCTAATTGAAGCCTGCATGTCTCATTTTTTGAGTTTATGGACTCAGGTCTTTGCATTTCCCATCACAATACACACTAAGTGCTTAGTGTTCAATCAAAAGAAGTAGAAGGCATTTGGAAAATAAGTCTAAATAAAGAATGTTCACTGTGTACTAGAATTGGTAAGCTTTTCCTATGGACTGATGTTCACCAGCTCACCTATTTGCAAAAAGTATGATGCATTTGTCAATTGAACATCACGTTTAAAGTCATCTTAGTTTAAACCACCAGCACATTTAAAACTTGAGCCTGTTTTTCACAGAGACACATTGGTATTCAAGAAAGCGCGTGTGGAATTTGATTTATCAGACCTTATCATGGTCAGATGATGATTCGGCAGCAGAAGTCATACTCAGATGCAGATCAGCGAGAGCCCATTCCATCTGCCCACAAGTTATGTGCCTTAAGTAACCTGGTTTGATAAACAAAATGACAAACGTGTTCAGCTACGACCGACGCTTGAGGTTAATGCACCAGCCTTTGAGCTGCGGTAGGCAGCTTTGGAGAAAGGGCAGGGCTGGCAGAGGCAGCACCGTCACCGCGAGGACGGGCCAGCCCTTCCTCCTCCGGGGCGAGGTTGCTGTTCCCATAAACAGGAGGCAGATGAACCCTAACCTGTTCAATAGCACCCCAAGGTGGAAAAAGTTATGCACGTTCGGTCCAAGAGCTCTGACTGGGAGCGCCAAACCCCGTCAGAGGGATGGGGACAGCAGCTGGCCTGGACAGTGATGCCTTAAACCGTAGCAACTTGATGCCTTAACAGATGCCTGTCTGTGTCTCTAATATCCCAATGGCCAAAATGTGAAGATAATGACCTTGAAGGTTAGACCCCTATGCTTCAGCATCTTGTGAGGCTGGATGCAAGAACCTTCGCAGGCTCAGGTCTTCCGTGGGTCATGTTTGTCTATGACACGGACCTCGTGTGGTCACGAGCACCTGGAGTTAGGTGTAAAATGCAGGCAGGCAGATCTGAGAGGGTACAATGACTGCTTTGCACCAGCGTAGGTAATTACCCAAAATGCGCAACAGCGGTATGGTGATGTCTCTGCTGCCAAGTGGTTCTGAGAAGCAGGTGTTTTCTGCTGTGCCTCGGGTTTGACTCAGCACTATTAGGTAATACCCAAAACTGTGGAGGGGTATTACATGAAAACTCAGGCTATTGCACATCCCTGAGGTACGCTGCAGCTAACAGTCCACTGCTCCAGGCAGAGCTGACACTGCGAGAGCAGGCAGCGAGCTCTGCTCTCCTCATCCCTCGGGGCAGCCTGTCCCCGGAGGGTCAGCGATGCCACTGGCCAGCTTTGGGAATGGGGGCAAATGCACGACTAGGCCTGGTGTTATCCCCACCGGGTGGTCACCGCACATTTTAAAGAAGAGCTGTGCTCTGCGTGCATGCCTGTACAAACATCTGCCTCAGACCTGTCCTGGGGAAGTTACAGTGGGTCTGATAGTATTTCCATCTGGAGGTGAGAAAACTGGGACAATAGCAAATGGGAGAGTATGACATTGAGGATGGGACGGATTCCCCAGACTCACAGTACAGCCCCTTGCTTCAGCGAGAGGCTCTTGCACCCTGAATTCTCGTGATAGTAGAAGACCTGAAGTGGGAACGCGCTGGAGTTTGTCCTTTGCGTGCAGCCCTCCAGTGCCGACCCTCCTCGTGTGCAGATGTGGTTCTCACACATACATCGCAGCTGAGCAGGCGGGTAGCTGTAGGCATACAAACGAGGACGTTCAGAGTGAAGGTGTTAACCTGGAATAAGTCACAGCAGAGCTGCTAGCACAGAGTGTGAACAGAAGCAAGCGCAGACGCGATGGAAAAGAACAGGCTGTATCCTGAAGGGCACACATCAGAGACAGATTTAGCTCTGGTTCATGCAGGAGGATATTTGTCATTACCAGGAGAGGCCTAAATTATTTTTAGGGGTTGCATCATGAGTCTGCAGCTTTAAAGGACAGAAAAAGAAAGGTGAGGCCAGCCCGTCTGGTGAGGGCTTACCCCGCTTTCCTGGAGCAGAGCGATGCACACGCAGCTGAGGAGCACGTGTCAGTACCTACAAGCTACCGTGTGCTGCTGCAAGTGCAAGGTCTGGCTGTGTTGTTACTAGCCGTGACGCTCGTAGTCTGCAAACCCCAGCATCACACATGCTGTCCTCATCCCGGGCCACACAAGCAGCAGCATAACCAGCAGACCAAGCCCGTTAGATTGCATTAGCAGCTCTGGTCCAGCCACAGCGAGACGCTCCCATCGGCAGCCACCTTGTTCCGCAGCAGGAGGGAGAGGTGACTTTCCCAGCCCACCTGCAGCGTGGCCATCAGCCTGGCCGGGCTCCTCGGGCATGGTGAGGCTGTTGAGTTTGTTTGTGAGCCCGAGAGAGGCTCCGTGCTATGGCAGTGAGGCTGCAGGACCACATCCTGCTGTGGGGGACGGGGCTGGGGGGGCGGCCATCTCCCGAAACATTATCTGATAGACTGCAGGAGCAGCTGCACAGTCTAGAAAACATCGAGCTGCAATCAGCCAGCAGTTTAACCAGGTGTTTCCCCTACTGACAAAGATATAGTCAGTACAGAAATGCTTCATCCCATGTAAATATCAAGCAAATCTTTCACCGTTTTGTCCATTCGCATATTTGTATTTACCGAACTGTGGATCAGCACAAAATGAGTATAAAGCAAGGTTAGCGACAGCAGTGCTATCCGCACACAGGAGTTACCAGAAAGGGCTCTTGGGCTGTTCAAAACTTCTCTGAAAGGGGCACGAGGGTTACCTGGGGGGCTGCACACCCTCTCCTGCTCTGCGGCAGGTTTTTTGCAGCAAGAACTTCTACTGCTCTGGTAGCCTGAGGAGGAGCCCTTCGTGTATATAATTAAAAAAGCTGATTTTAATATTAAACTAATCGTTAGTACCACTAACATCCAAGTATTGAAATAGCCACTGGCGAGCAGAGGAGGGCATAGAGCAGAGAGGGGGTAGCGCTGGGGGCGAGTTAAACAGGTCAGCTGGACTCCTTTCACTGTGGGAATTGCTGTAATGGCCTGTGAGCTGTTCGAGCATTTCTTCATGGTTTTGCAAGCTCTTTCTGCTTTAAAAGCATTTTCAACTGTCTTATTAGCCTCAAAAGATCTTTTATTCTGTTTTTTTTTTTTCACCCCAGAGAATGATTCAAAGCAGAAAGGTCAGGTCCATCAGGTCCTTGTCTCTTTGTCTCTGCTCCTCTGTCAGGGACGTTATTTATCCTACAGCATCCAAGTGAAATCTCTACTGAGCTCTGAGTCAGTGGCAAATTTCCCACCAATTGCAGTAAAGAGTGAAATTCTGTCCTTATGGACAGAGGAGAGCAGCTTAGGCTGAAGGATGGCATGGCCTCTTAGAGTCTATATATCACATTGCCAAAATTAACTCACTGGGTAAAGTGGAAACTTATTAGAGAGACACCTATAGCACTCCTGACAGGAGAGAGGATGCTAAAGATGCTGCTGTTCATCGGAGCTCACAGCTGAGCTATGCGACAGCTCGTATCACAGCTCATGATCCAAGTACATGGGAGAAAGAGGTGTTAGTAATATATCTTGCTGGTGGTTATATTGGACAAGCTTCACTGTACTCTGGGAGGTTCACTATAAGCAGAAATTTAATTCCTTTAGCTATTTCCCAGTGGTGAATTTGATGTGTCTATGTTTATGTAAGATGACTGCATCTGTGGGCTTTTGTAAGTGGTTGTTTGCCATCTAGTGGGTTGACGTGATTTTGCAGAAAAGCATTAGGATGATTATTTTTGTATCATCCCCGATCGCACGCAGCAGGACGAGCAGAGAAAGGATGCTGAGATACCACGAGCCTCGCTAGCAAAGAGAGAGGAAATTAAATTGCTAATATATGGGCAAGATTTTCCTTACTGATACAACCAACAGCAATATTAAACACACAGACATTGCCACCAATAGACCACAAGTCATTTGCAAATAAAAAGAAACTGGTAGCTTGAAATAATCAGTTATAGCTGCCATCAATGAACTCTGTCCCAATAGTGCCAAGAGAAAACTGGCATATAAATGTAGACACAGTATGCATTTGGGATATCAATATCCCAGAGTATTTTCAGTACCGGTTAATTAGAAACGAGGGAAGACTTGAAAATTCTGGTTAGCAGGTCATTTATGAATGTGGGTGGACACATCTTGTTCACTGACTGACATAAATAGGGATCACTATTGTTACAACCAAAGCTCCCTCATACTGTACGGCATCATAAATTAGTCAGGGTTATGTTTAATATAATTCTCCTTTTAGTCAACATAAATGAATAATTTCATCACTTATTTTTGTAACAGGTCACAGTCCAAACTTGGAGATTCAATAAAATGCTCTAAACCTTACCCAGGTTCTGTGAAGACCCACAATATCGTTTGCTAGTATTTCCCAAATTTAAAAAAAAGGTTTTTGCAAGTACATATAATTTGATACTCAGGTAAACCCCCTCATCCCTCCCCCCTTTTTAAAGTTGTTGTGTTTGTTTGGGGTTTTTTTAAATGCATGTTTTGACTCAGCAGCAAGAATTCTGCATGTATTGCAAGGGTTGCTGTGCAAGAGAGCCTGGAGAGGCCATGGTGCCAGTCTGGGAGGCTCGCACCCTCCAAGGGGACCGCAGCCCAGCACCAGCCCCTGGAGCACCCTGTGCAGAGCATGGGGAGGGGGTGGCCAGGCACCCCAGAGCAGGGGCCAGTGGGCACCCCCAGCAAGGGGCTGCAGCAGCCAGGAGGCAGCACCCTGCAGCTCACCAGCCAGGAGCCCTGGGCATACAGGCAAGTCCCAGGTCCCCTTCCCCTTTGCAACTTTTTCACAGCCGCTATCGAGCATCCTCCCAGCCCTCCACATGCTTTCTTCCCCATCATAAGCAGAGCTCGCTCTGCAGTGGTCACACACCCAGTGGAGGCTTGGGAGCCCCTCTGGGATCCACTGCTAGAGAAGGTGCTGAGGACAGGCTCCATCTCCAGCTTCATGCCTCTCAGATGCAGCTGTGCCAGAGGCAGAGCTCTAGGAGCTGGCTGGCATGGTAGAGGGCATAGAGCCCAGCAGACTACCTACAGCAGGTCCAGGATACCCCCAGCAAGTGTACTGAGAACATCAGTCCTCAGCACCCGCTCCCCATTAGGAGCATTACATGCTTGCTAATGCAGACCTGGGCAGAGGTATGCAGGATCACTGGTCCAGAAAAGCTAAAGAAGGGCGCAGGAGTAGGACCCTGCGCTTGCGCCTGGGCACACCTTGTACGTTCTCCAGTGACCACCTCGGAAGCAGCTTGACATTGAGCACTGCAGCAGGGGAAGCTAGCATTCCCTGTTCCTTCCCCAAGGGATTCACCTTTCCACTTGCACCAAACTGGGCACAAAGAGGTTTGGCCTAAACCATAGCTCTTTCTTATAACGAGGGTAAGGCAGGAAAGCAGCAGCCTGGCTCCCTACCCCTGCAGAGCTGTCCCACTGACAGCATCCCTCTGTGCTCAGAGGCATAAACACGCTGCCTTGAAATCGCAGGCTGTTCTCTTGTGCAGCCCTTGTGTCCACAGGCAGGTTGTTTTCTTCTGGGCTAGCCAGGCTGCAATATGGCTATTCTATTCCACTGCCAACAGAGCAATCTCTGCAAAGCCCTTTCCTAGACTTCAGACAAAATAAATACTTTATAGTAAGTTACTGAAGAAAGGCTTTATTGTAGGGCCTTTTACCCAGCAGGAGGCAGCACTTTACTACAAAAACAACCAAAACTTAAGAAGATTTGTGTTTGACCTTAGGTAAAACAAGATTTTGAAGTGAATTGAACTGATAAAGAAAAAAGTAACACCCATCATCTTATGCCTGTCTCAAATAGCTTTGATAGAGGTTTGTACACAAGTGGGTCCTGCAGTACTAATCCCCCACCTAAGCAGGGGAGGTGGCAGAAGGCGCTGAGCCAGCTACATGGAGAGGGTGGGAAGCTCAGAGACCTTTAGAGAGGAAATTCCACATTTATCCTGCATTAGTTGTAATCCATTTATTAATACAGTCCTATTTGCAACAGAGTCAAAGTTTGTTAGCTTTGCTTTTGCGGCCTGGGGATCCACCATAGAGCAAAGGGGGCTTGATCACCCATGGAGAAAGGCTGCTCTGGGGAGCTTTCCAGTGCAAATGCTACTTCAGGACAACATTACACTGCAAGAATCACGACAAGACTACATCGCTATTTTACACATTACACAGCCTGCCTCAAAAACTATGGAAAGCATGTGTGCTTTTAGGTTGAAGTATGCAAGTATTACCAGCAGAGCTGGAAGACTTTTTGACTTTATTTTGAAGCAGAACAAGACTCATGCTGACACTACACTCTTGACAAGTACCAGACATCTGCTTTGGTATTACACTGTAACCCATAAGAGTGATCAGTGTAACTCAATTATTCCCTTGTAAGCCTATTTGCATACATCATTATCAAAAGAAAATCCACAGTTTAATATAACTTTTATGGCACTGGAGCTTAATAGAAGACCTAAATAATTCCATCAGCTGAAAGCCTCAGAATCTCAACCACTTACCTGGACAGTTCTGATTCTCCCATGTCCACACCACATCAAGATAACCAATACATGATTTCAGATGTATTTCACAGGCTCCCCCAAATATTTGCCCCTTCCTTCTAGTCACTCTGGAGCAGAATGAGGCCTCCCCTAAAGGTCTTTGCTCCTTTGAAATAACCCTCCATGCATTCAATGCTCAATCCATAGCATGGCTAAAAACCAGCTGCTGCACACTCTCCTGCTTCCCTCGTGCAGCCAGAGCAGCACCGGCCACTGCCTAGAGCATCTACAAACACAGCCACCCAAGGAGATTTGGCCAGCTCTGGTACCACCTCTGTAACTCCAGAATGGCTGCACCAGATCAGAGCAAACATCCATGCTGCTCAGCATCCTCCTCGCAGCAGCAGGACTTTCTGAAGAGTCCAAGACCAAAGCAGGCCACCCAATGGCTTTCTTCAGGTGATCTTCCAGCAAATTCAGGATCTTCATGGACTTGTACTTTTGGGTGGACTTTTCCTGCTGAACATTCTCAGTCTGTGAGCCTGCATGTAACTCCACCACCCAACACACCACGTGACAAGGAAGCCCTGAGCCACCACCTCATTCTTAACACCAGCAAACCCTGCCCGCAGCCTTCATACCCCCAGCTGCCACAACCACCCATTTTATAGCTCTCTGCCACCTGCAGCTTACTACCTAAACCCCATCAGCTGGTTCTCTAAGCTCTGTAAGCCCAGGCACTCACCCCTACATACCCACTTCAAATTCAGTTGCTCCTTAAGAGGTTTAGTCAATCATTAATGGGAACTTCCCAGACAGTTTTGACAAAGACCAGCTGACCGCTCTGCAATGCTGTTTTTCCCAGGTCACATTTTGGGATGCAGCTATGATTAACAGAGAGTATGCTGCGTCAGCTCACGCATTAGGCCAAATAAAGGAATGATGTCTCCAATGGGCCATCTCTGGGCCCAGCAGGTTTTAGCCTGCCTAAACAAGCGTTAACATTTAACAAGCTGCTGAAATCCACTGGTGGACAAGAGGCATTTCTGGCATTTTTTGACTTCGTGTCAAGCTGTATTTGTTAACCCAAAATGCAATCACCAAAAGAATACGCATATATCTAGACCTTTCCTAAAATTACCAGTCCCTGCGGGAAATGCAGTGAATCCATAGTGCTTGTTGTCATTCTCTGCAGGAGGCAACGTGTTACACCAGCGACCTTGGGTGCACAGTAAGGAACTTGAGGGTGCCTGCGCCTCCCGATGATTTATGATGTACACAGACACACTCCATCTAGTCACATCCTGCTGAGACTTTGCTCATCATTTTCTTATTCAGAATTACATGAAAGTCCATGAAACTTCTTCCTTCCCTCTTTTCTCTCACCTCCTACTGCTTCATGCCTGTCACAGTGCTGTTCTAGGGGACACCTGAGATAACTGGGGTCCTAGAAGCAGGGAACCTCTACCATGGGGACACTTTATCCCATGGAGACTGTAAAGTTGGTAGAAAGGAGCTGGAAAATTCAAACCATTGTTATAGTGGGAACTCCCCGTGGGCTGATGGATCACGCAAAGTGCCATCAGCATAGAATCATTTAGGTACTTTATTTTCTTGGGTTTCTAAAGGCTTTTAGAGCTGAGAAGCAAATCCTGTTATTCACAACATGCCTTTCTTACAGATTTTTCTTTAAACCGAGGCAAAGAGAGTAATTGCTCTTAAAACAGACAGATACAGTCCAAAAATACTCTGTGCCTAGTTCTTCCTGTTCCTGACCATCCTCAAAGGCATCCCTGAACACTCAGCCCTGGCTCTAAAACAAAGGGTAAATGGTGATTTCATACATGCTGACATTTATTGAAGTCTTCTCCCGGTGGCTGGGCAGGGAGGAGGACAGGCTGGAAACTCTTCTGAACAGGGGAGAGGCAGGCAAAGCTGGGGGCAGTGATAACCCTGCAAACTCCAGGCACCACCCTCCATGCCTTCAGTGCCTGAGGAGGGAAAAACTTCTTCCAAATGTCCAGGCATCCTCCATGCTCTTGAGTATTTGTGGTGCTTGAGAAAAAGAACACAAAGCCTCAAGCTAGAGCATCTGCTGAGAAGGTAGCATTTCACTTAACACCTGAGTGCTGCACTTGCATTTTTTTTCATTGGGCTTTAGTTGACGTAGAATCATAGAAACTTATAATCGTTTAGGTTGGAAAAGACCTTTAAGATCATCAAGTCCGACCATTAACCTAACCCTGCCATCGCACCACTAAACCATGTCCTTAAGCACCTCATCTATCCTTCTTTTAAATACCTCCAGGGATGGGGACTCAACCACCTCCCTGGGCAGTCCATTCTAGAGCCTGACAACCCTTTCTGTGAAGAAATTTTTCCTAATATCTAACCTAAACCTGCCCTGTCGCAACTTCAGACCATTTCCTCTTGTCCTATCGTCCGTTACCAGGGAGAAGAGGCCGACCCCACCTTGCTACAGCCTCCTTTCAGGCAGTTGTAGAGGGCGATCAGGTCTCCCCTCAGCCTCCTCTTCTCCAGACTAAACAACCCCAGTTCCCTCAGTCGCTCCTCGTATGACTTGTGCTCCAGACCCCTCACCAGCTTTGTGGCTCTCCTCTGGACCTGTTCCAGCAACACAATGTCTTTCTTGTAGTGAGGGGCCCAAAACTGAACACAGTATTCAAGGTGTGGCCTCACCAGCACCGAGTACAGGGGCATGATCACTTCCCTGCTCCTGCTGGTCACACTGTTCCTGATACAAGCCAGGTTGCCATTGGCCTTCTTGGCCACCTGGGCACACTGCTGGCTCATATTCAGCCGGCTGTCAATCAGTACCCCCAGGTCTTTTTCCACCAGGCAGCTTTCCAGCCACTCTTCCCCAAGCCTGCAGCACTGCATGGGGTTGTTGTGACCAAAGTGCAGGACCCGGCACTTGGCCTTGTTGAACCTCATACAATTGGCCTTGGCCCATTGATCCAGCCTGTCCAGGTCCCTCTGCAGAGCCCTCCTCCCCTCCAGCAGATCAACACTACCACCCAGTTTGGTGTCATCTGCAAATTTACTGAGGGCACACTCAATCCTCTCATCCAGGTCGTTGATAAAGATATTAAACAAGACCGGCCCTAGAACTGAGCCCTGGGGGACACTGCTTGTGACCGGCCACCAACTGGATTTAACTCCATTCACCACGACTCTCTGGGCTCGGCCATCCAGCCAGTTTTTTACCCGGTGAAGAGTACATCCATCTAGGCCATGAACTGCCAGCTTCTCCAGGAGAATGCTATGGGAGACTGTGTCAAAGGCTTTGCTGAAGTCCAGGCAGACAACATTCTGATGAAGATGCCACACTGGGCAAGTGTGAACTCTGCCTATTCCCAGTGCCCTTGCAGTCATCTACCTGCTTGGTGGTACCTTCTGAAAAGGTACATGGCAGCAGTTTCTTTAAGCTCGGTCCTAACGATGCTCCCTACCAAATAAACAATGTCTGCATACAAGTAGGCGTCTCTGCCAACGGGTTTGCTCTGGCAAGCCTGATCTTTCCTGAAACAAATAGGTGACCGCTACATCACACTTTAATCCCATGTGTTCAGGTGCTTACTTGCCCGTTGCCTCCATTAATCACAATCCAATCTTTTAGATGGAAAGAACAGAGATGAACTTTTTCAAAGAAAAATGAAAAGAGGAGTGGACTCGAGAAAGTGACTGATATAGATGCAGAAGTGGAAAGAAAGGTCTTGCTATGCTGATATTAGAGCCATAGATTTAAAGAAAGGAAGATTGAAAGGAAGAGGCAAAATACAGTATACCCAAAGCCCTCAAATGCTGCTCGCAGCCGTTCATCTGGCTGAGGCTCTTGGGTAAGGCCAGGTTTACAGGGCTGCAGCTGACAAGATTTTAACTGAGATGGATGTACACGGTGAATTCTTCAGGAGGTATGAAAGTTTGGAAGGCCCATTAGCTGCCTTGATACCTATTTCGTGTGTATTTTAATGGACTTGTGGTCTAGTTTGCTATTACACTGGGTGGTATGAGAATCTGTGCTGCTCCTGGCTGAAGGGGTCAGAGGAAATAACCAATGCAAACATCCTGAAGATCCTGTTGCATTTAAGTGCTCAGATACAATTTCAGATTTCAGATAAGCCTGATGATCTTGAGTCATCTTCCCTTTGACTCTTCTGCAGCGCTCCAGGGAGCTCCCATAGCAGCTCCCATTTGCCTGCCGTGCTTGCTGTGCATGCCTCAGAAAGCTTTCCCAGCACCTGCTGGGCTCCCGCCGGGAGGAAAGGGAGGCAGGAAACCTCAGCACTGGGCAACTGAATTGCTTAGGTGCTTTCCAGTGCCCTCATGCTGCCGTTAGAGGATTTGCAGATGGGGACATTGAAACGATCAAGCAACACGCAATTAAACATTGGAACTTGTAGCCACGGGATGTTGTGGAGGCCAAGAGTATGGATGGCTTTAAAAAGGATTGGGCAAAAGCTCGTTATGAAGCATAGTGTTCAGGAGGAAGCGCCTGGCATTAGAGGTCCCTGAAGTGCCTACTGGTGATAGCAAAGAGGATGGTGCAGAGAGGGGGTCACTCGATATTCGTCTTCTCCTACAGTCTCCTTAAGCATCTGCTACTGGCTGCTGTCAGAGGCAAGATGCTGGGCAGCTGGCTTTCGTCTGAGACCATTGATCCACCCCATCCCAGCCTTCCCTACAGTTAACAGGCTTACGGGCTTTGTAGTTTAGTACCAATACTGTTATTTTGCACATGGGTTTTATTTCTCATTTCATAATAGTCTGTACAACAGGCTGTTGATAAAATCGTAATGTTTTCCATCATCCTTCCCCACCCCCATTGCATTCCCCTTGTCAAAGACAATCAGAGCAGCAGGAGGCTGCGAGTGAGAAAGGGAGCTGCTGTGAATATGGAGAGCTAATAGATCGCAGAAAGGGAAACCCAAAAGCAGAAAGAAGCTTTTTGAAGAGGGCGACTGCTTTTCACATGCATTCCACTTAGTGATTAAATGGACCGGGATACAGCCAGATGTGTGGCACTCAACAGATCTGAATCAGTTTGCAAGAAGTAGTTTTGAATACTCAGCTTCTATTCAATTTACTGCTTTTGGTTTATCCACAGAAGCATCTGGAGGGCTGCGAGGTGTTTACTAAGCTATTGATGAATTCTGGGTGGAATAACTTTGCACAGGACAAATGTTGCTCCCTAGCCAACATTCACTATCTCTTTTTTCCCGTCTCTCAGCATCAGCCATCCTGTCAGGAGGGAGAGGCAGCAGCAATCAGCCAGTAGTATGTTCAGCAAAGGGTCAAGGAACTCATCCCCTAAAATTATCAGACATGTTCAAGGTAATTGCAGGTACCCTGCACTGGTCTCTAAGCAATTCTGCCACCCACCTCGGATGCTCGTAGCATCCGAATGACGTTGGCTGATGCAATGAGATGAAGGCGGCTCCGGTGGCCCCTTCTTGCTGCTCTCACGTAGCAGGGAGAAAGGCACATCCGAACCTTTTGCCATTACCCTGTGAAGCATCGCAGGGCTCAGACGGCTCTAACCTTGGTATAAACTCAGCAGAACACCTCAGTGGTGTGTCAGCGAGCTCTGCCGGGGCTCAGGACTCAGCCCTCTTTTGGGGTATATTCTCGGTGGTGTGGAAGACAGGGTAGTCAGAGGTAAGCCAGCGCTTAGGTTTTGGACATGCATCTTTCAAAGTACCCAAGCCCCAGGCCTTGGGGGTAGATCTTTTTAGGTTTTTCAGAGGTCTTGTGATATTTTAAACATGTGATTTACCTCTTTTATTAACATAAGGCATCTGCCTGGTGCAGTGCCACCAGGACTAGTCTCTGGTCTCCCCCAGCCATGGGGCAGGAGAACGGTGGAGCTCTTCTGAAGTCCTGTTTCTCCTACTGATGGAAATCTTGAACTGGCTGGGCCCAATTATCCTGGAGACATATCATGCTGGATCCAGATCTGCAAGGCATATGGTGAAAACACAGTGAACCCGACACTGTACAACCTCCGGTGGAGAGACAGTGTAGCAGTCACAGTCCTGTACACACATGGGATGTGTTTAGAAAGCGCCTTTGATTCTTTGTAGTTTGGGTTGTAGTCAACATTTTAAAGACATACCTTGTAGGTGTTCATGGATGATGTGCTTCCACCATTTCTCTGTGCTGATGTTGGTTCTGATTGCTTGCTGGTTGGGCAGCGGGATGCGGAGGGACTTCACCTGCCACAGCACGTTAGCTAAAGCATGGCTGGAGGGAAAGGGACCCTGTTCTTTTAGTTCCTTCTGAATTCCTGATCTATTTTAGATTCACTTCCTCCCTTCAGAAGAGAAGAGCGGCCGTACGGGACTGCTGACGGGCAGCGTGAGAGCAGGACCCTCCCTCAGCCCCGCCCATCCCTGCCGCGTTGGTAACTGCACGCCGGTAGCATTGGCATTCGACAGGCACTGCGGGTCTTAATGAAACTTAACGAGTCAAGGAAAATAAACCAGGTGGATTCCTACACATTAAACCCAACACAGAATGTTTCGGCAATAGGAATGAGCCATCACTAAGGTCTAACAAAGGTAAGAGAGCAGAATCGAGGCCATAGAATCAGAATCATTAGAATCATAGAATCGCTTTGGTTGGAAAAGACCTTTAAGATCATCAAGTCCAACTGTTAACCTAACCCTGCCATCCCACCACTAAACCAGGTCCCTAAGCACCTCATCTATCCTTCTTTTGAATACCTCCAGGGATGGGGACTCAACCACCTCCTTGGGCAGCCCATTCCAGAGCCTGACAACCCTTTCTGTGAAGAATTTTTCCTAATGTCTAGCCTAAACCTGCCCTAAACCTGCCATGTGGAGGGGAAAACATTCACAATCCATCAGGTGGGAAAGCGGAGCCTGGCAGGCTGGGTAAGCGCATGGCCAGGGTTCAGCGCCGCCCTCGGCATGGCGCTGGGCCATCAGAAACCCGGTGGTGGCTTCTCCGTGTCAGAACCGAGGGACAGTCATGGACAGCTGGAAAAACATACTCTGCTGTTGCCTAAACACCACCTGCAAGCAAAGGATCTTCGTACTTGTGTTCTTCAAAGGAAAAACAACACCACTTGCCACGCATATTTTCCCTTGGGCTGGAAGCCCCAAACCACAACCAGGCAGAGACCTTTGGTTATTTGCACCTTGTGACACATGGCCTTCTACTGTTGTTTACTCTTAAATAAAGAGTCATTCCACCCAATGCGGATTTGTAGCCATTGACAAGGGTGTCATGTGGTAATGCAAAGTTATCTTTTACAAAAAATAAGTAAAAACAAAGGACCCTCTTACAGACACACATATTTTCCGTGAGTAACTGCCAGTAACTAGAAAACAGGTTTTTTTGCTCCTAACCTGGAGGAGTTGCCAACCCTTCTGTGATCATGTTTTTTTTTAATGCATTTTTTTTTTCACTGCACAGTGAAATCAGGGAAGCAGCAGCCGCTGAACACCAGCCGGAGGGTGCCCGTGGGCTGCAGTGCCACCCACCTCAATGAGCGATCTTCCCTGAGCCTTACTGCTAGCAGAAGCATCACCTGGTTTGGAAGGACCCCCTCGGGTTCCAGTTTCCCCGTGCTTTATCTGCAAGACAGACAGAAACTGCACAGGGTGATTCCCCTGCTGAGGAGGAGCCAGAAGAAGTGAAGGGCAGGGGTGGAGGGCAGAGATCAGTGGGCAAAACTTGGCTCTCAAAAAATAGCTATTGCTTAAACATTGGTCTTTCTGTCCTAAAAAAGCCAAGTGATTTCAGTGTGTACTAAAAGTTGCAGTCAGTTAAATGCCGGGGTTACCTTTTGAATGCTTTATATCCACAGAAGACGGAGAGGGCAATTAGGGTATCTGCATATATAGAAGCAAATAAATCTAAATCTTTGATCTCCTGAGGTTGTGTGAAACCTGTTGGGGCTCCCTGGGGCCGGGGGATCCCCTGGCGTGGCTGGGACCGGGATGGGCTCCTACAACATCACTGGGGCAGTACAGGGGCCCTGGGCTGGGCTGGGGTCCTGGGCAGGGGCGGGGCCCCAGGTCATTTCAGTGAAGCAGTCAACCCCAGCACAAACAATTTAGAAAGCTCCAGGTCATTTCAGTGAAGCAGTCAAATGAATCAAGTCTGATTTTGCTTCTTTCTTCACCTAATTAGACAATGGGGAGATTTATGGTATAACTGAGCCAACTCAATGTTGCTGTAATTTGACATCTAATTAATCAATGTCCACTTCCTTCACAGGTGCAATATATATACTTCCTAACCGGTGCAGGCATGTTTCTATGAAAAAAAACCCAAACAAAACCCATAACATTTGATTATTTCCCGTTTCCTCCTACCATTTCAGCCAGCGGGAGTACCATCACTGCCCCAAAGCACAAGAAGCAATGTTGCAGGGTGGCCACGTCCCATGGGTCCCACGGGGTGGCTGCTGCTTGAAGCAGCCCCGGTGCAGGTTGCTCAAGCCATGGGCGATGCTCGAGGCTGGTAGGAGCGAGAGAGAAGCAGCTTTTCTCACCAAAATACTCCTCACTGCAAACCTGGTGCCTGAGGTTTGTCAGTGGGGAGGGAAGGGTTTGTGTTTCTGCAGCTGGACAAGGCCAGTGATCGTAGGAAGCTGTTAAGGTATCGCCACAACAGGCAATGATCGGAGTAAAATTCTAGCCCTATTAGAGTTAATAGGAGTTTTGCATTTGACCTCAGTGGGGCCAAGGATTTTACTCGAGGAGTATTAGTCATCAGTATCAAGATGAATTAGATGACTTGTCAACAAGAAGCAGGCAAGGTTATTCCCATGGGCTGCTGAGCTCGGAATCAGAAAAGCTGGAAAAATAATGTCCAGCTTATTCCATTTATACCCACTATGCATGTGATGCTTGTATGCAATACCTAAGCATTTATCGCCTGTTTTATTCTGTTCCTGTCAAAAACTCCAGGGAACTCTTTGTTCGGGGAGGTGGGAGGGAATTGTAGGGTAAAATTTCCTTGGAAAACTTCCCAGAACTGGGCTCAGCTCTCATAAACAAGCCCTGGGAAGGCAGTTTCGGTGTACAACCTATGGTTCATATTTCTAGGAAATACTGTCAAGGGGAGCTACTAATGGCCCCATGGAAGTGCAGCCCGCTTGGAGAGCTTACAGCCCGGCCAGCCCTGCTGGCACGCTCCCGCAGCACTTCCTTGGAAATCATTGCTTGGTTGGTTTTGAGAATGTGATCCACTGGAGATTCAGTAAACACAGCAAAAAACGTCCCAAACTGTAATTTGAATTTTCAAGCACAGGCATTTTAGCACTGGGGAGGAAACAACAATTTAATCAGGAGGTTTGTGGGAGACTGCTGGTGTTTGTCATCTGACTCCAGAAGGTATGGTCCTGCGGTCCGGGCACGGAAATATCCGCTTGGGCAGTAAAAACTGACCAGCACGGGGTAGGTGCCAAGTGATCAGAAACAGCTGTTTGCAAAAACTTCAGAAGAAGGAATACAAGAATTTTTTCAGGGAATAATAGAACAAATATGTTTGAAACAGAGAATGATTTGCTTGTGAGTAACAGAAAAAGAGATGAAGTAGTTAAGTTTGTTAGGGTAATCAATTATTACGTATCATTTGCGTGGCTAAATATCATTAATCTTCATATTTATCTTACAAACCTTTTACCATGGAACTACGTTGTTCTTCGTGTTCCCCTGAGCTGTTGAAACCTGGGGCATTACTCGTGCTGCGGCTCAGCCTGGGCAGCAGCTGTGAGCACCAGCACCAGCTGCTCCCATTTTACCCACTGCGCCGCCAGCTCCCCCCGACCAGGGCAGGATGCAGCAGGGATGAGCCAGGAGAAACCAGACCTCGCTGCTCCGCTCCCTCCAGCCCCGGGCAGTCCAACCATACAAGGCACGGGTGGGAAGTTGGAAGATAAGAGATCTATAACATCTCTGTTCTGGAGAGGAGAGAAGAAGGGAGCCAGCAGCAGAAGGGGTCCCGCACTTTGCACATCTTGGGTGCAGCTGCTGCCTCGAGCACTGTGCAGCCGGCGAACGGGCACGTGCGGGTCCCTGCTCCAACCCAGGCAGGGCACAGGCAGCCCTCGCCATCAGAGGGACGTCTTGATAACAGGAGTCCGCACAGGAGCATGGGTCTGCACAGGAGAAACTCATCTCAGGCGTACGGAGATGCAAACAGCCATAACCAAAACAAGCACAGGAAGAAAGACGGTCATGACGGCAGGGTTTTGAAGGAAGGATGGGGAAGGGATCTGCCCCATGAGAAAGTTTTCGCCAGCAACATGTGACCAGCCACACTGCTTACGGAGCAGTCTACTCTTTGTGTGCTCTGCTCTTAGCAGTCGTCACAAGAGGGAAAATGTGTGCAGCTGCACCCGTACGGCGTAGCAAGGCTCCAGGGGCTGTGCAGTGCCGCAGCAGGGCTTTGCAGTTTGTTTTAGAAGAAGCGATGGTAGATGCTGATACATTTTTGGCAATCCTTTTGCCCCGCTATAGATCATAGAATAATTTATGCTGGCAGGGACCTCGGGAGGTCATCCAGTCCCAACTCCCATTCACAGCAGAGCTTTGGTCCAGTAGATCCCTGTGGCTTACATCGGTCAATGCTTTAAGCAACTGCAGCCCATTGCCATTGCACGCAGCTGGAAGCAAGCTCATCCCGCTGCTGGACACCCCACTCTGCTCTGACTTTTCCAGCTCCCACCCCACAAGTGGGAGAGTTGCTCCCCATGTTGCGTTAGCCCGTGGACGGGGCCCACGCTCCTGTCCTGTCCGCAAAGTGCTACGTGACGAGGCTGGTCTATAGCCCATGAGGTGCGAGCCAGCTCTTCTGTGCCAAAACCCTCAGCTTCTTCCCCTTTGTTGTCATATCGTCAGATGGGTGAAGAAGTGATGCGAAAGTACCAGTTGTTCTTGAGTGTAATGTGAGGCCACACGCTCGCCCAGACTTGGATTCCTCAAAGATACATGTAATGTGGCACAGAAATCATAGTGGACAGCAACACTTCCAGGAAAAAGTGGATTATTTGCCTTACATAAAAATGTTCGTAGAAGCTAGAGCCAATATTCTGAAGAATTATGTTTCCTAGAGAAATTATGCTCATCTGTAAAACTCGGTTTAGGTTTGGAAATTGCTGGTAGTCAGGAGTGTTCAGGTCCAGATTTTGGTCTGGTTTTCTAACTGTGGGCTCAGGTTTAGATCCTAAACCTCAGTCTGTTCCCCCCAATATGCAGAGGGCTGGGGGGTGTTGGTTTGGGCTGGGACCTCTGCCTGTTGGCAGCCTGGGCTCCAGGCCACCTTTGCCACGGCTCTGGGAGGCGATGCCTCACCGTAATGGGGGGACCGGCTGGCTGAGCCCCAGCATCACAGCCAGGACCCCCCCCAAGCTTGCTGCTTTCATGAACCCCATGGAAATGGCACGACTGCTGCCCCTGGGGAGCAGGAGGGAGCGCAGTACCTGATACACCAGGTGGGTTTAGCATCCCATGCGGCCAGGGTTGGGATTTGTCCCTCTCTCCACAGGAGGAAAGCTCCTTTCCCCCGCCAAACACTGGCTGAGTAACAGGGTTCTTCAGCAAAGGTGAACTCATGCCTCCGCAGAGAGTCAGTGACATCTTTTGTATCGCAAGCTGGGCAGGGCAGAAGGAAGATTTTCCTGGCAGAGAGAAGCGGATGCTCGGTGGAGTCCGGCGCTGCAGCCGAGGAGGGCATCCGCATCCCTGTTTCCGAGGGCGCTGCCACAGACGCCCGTGTGCCCAGGGACCCTCTGCCTGAGCCGTGGGAGCTCTTGCATCGTCCTTGCGGAGCGCTGGGATGGTTCCTGCGAGGGATGAGCAAACAAGCCAAGAAAACGCGGCACAGCAGGAGCTACCCACGTGTTCCTTGTTCAGAGGGCAGCAGCTATTTAAATTTAGAATGTTTCGATACATGTTATTTTAAAAAGAACCAATAAAAACTATTTATATGTTTGCTCAAGAAGAAAATTTGCAACAGTGGGGTTGGTTTGTTTATTTATTTATTTATTAGTCTCCCTGCTCTCATCATAGCTAGATTGATGATTTCTGTGTTTCTCCTTTTTAGGATGATGACTAGAATAATTTGCCAGCTGAATTTCTCTTTTATTTTATTCCAAGTTTTAATTTAAGACAGGAGAAGTGTGGCTAAGCTTCTTATTTTATGCAATTATTTTTTGGCACAGAACCTGGGGTCTCTCTAACTACACAACTATGCATTCCATATTGTTTCAATCACGCTGAGATTGAAAGGAAGGCTGTAAGCGACTGGCGACAGCCAAGTGCTGGTGACGAAGCCTCGAGACAGCAGGTGAAGCAGAACCACGTTTGCCCCCTACACGAGTTTCGCACTCGACCTGGAACTCTACAACTGCCTGACAGGAGGGGGTAGCGAGGTGGGGGTCAGCCTCTTCTCTTTGGTAATGGGCGATAGGATGAGGGGAAATGGTCTGAAGTTGCGCCAGGGCAGGTTTAGGTTAGATATTAGGAAAAATTTCTTCACAGAAAGGGTTGTCAGGCTCTGGAATGGGCTGCCCAGGGAAGTGGTCGAGTCCCCATCCCTGGAGGTATTTAAAAGAAGGGTAGAGGAGGTGCTTAGGGACCTGGTTTAGTGGTGGGATGGCAGGGTTAGGGTAACGGTTGGATGTGATGATCTTAAAGGTCTTTTCCAACCTAAATGATACCCGTACCCTGGGCTGCATCAGGAGAAGCGTGGCCAGCAGGTTGAGGGAGGTGATTCTGCCCCTCCACTCTGCTCTGGTGAGACCTCACCTGGAGTACTGCGTCCAGCTCTGGAGCCCTCAGCACAAGAAGGACATGGAACTGTTGGAGCGGGTCCAGAGGAGGGCTACTAAAATGATCCGAGGGCTGGAGCACCTCTCTTATGAGGACAGGCTGAGGGAGTTGGGGTTGTTCAGCCTGGAGAAGAGAAGGCTGCGGGGAGACCTGATTACGGCCTTTCAGTACCTAAAGGGGGCCTATAGGAAAGATGGGGAAAATCTTTTTAGTAGGGCCAGCTGTGACAGGACAAGGGGTAATGGTTTTAAACTGAAGCAGGGTAGGTTTAGACTGGATATAAGGAGGAAATTCTTTACAACGAGGGTGGTGAAACACTGGAACAGGTTGCCCAGAGAGGTGGTGGAGGCCCCATCCCTGGGAACATTCAAGGCCAGGTTGGATGGGGCTCTGAGCAACCTGATCTAGTTAGTGGTGTCCCTGCTCACTGCAGGGGGGTTGGACTAGATGACCTCTAGGGGTCCCTTCCAACCCAAAACATTCTATGATTCTATGCTTCTATGATTCTATGGTGGTGAAGCGGATGCTCTAGCCCCAGTTTGCACACCCTGATACTCTGTCAGGTAGATGACAGCGGGCGTTCATACGTACGCACACACGGATCATCAGGTGCGTTGACTTGATGATGTAATGCCTAGGTGGTGGACTGAAACTTGGCATCCAGACTAAGAAACACAGACTATTTTGTCTGTAAAAAATGTTTTTAATGGCCGACGTACTGTATCATCAAACTCCAGTGACATGCCTCTGTGGGTGAGTTCAGTGTTTAGGATGGGATGTAATTCTGGAACTTGAGTCCATAAATCCACAAGTTCACACCTGTAAATTAACTTAATTCCCATTAGACTCAATGGTGTGTCCTGTGGGTAAAGTAAGGATTTATTTGGCCAGGTATTGAAAATTAATTGACTGAAATCTCCTTTCCTCATCTGCCAGAAAGGCCATGGAAATTTCCCATCGTATGTCTTTTCTTACCCTTGCACTGCTGCCTTTTAACCGAGGTTTGGCTCCACAGCTTTATTTACATCCAGAGGCAGCAGAGGCCGGTCTGCAGACCTGCGCTATTTCTATGGACATAATATGGACACAATTTACTGTAGACTTCTTCCCACTCTTTACACGCTGCACGACATCCTGGAGCGCAGGCTGTCTGCATCATGCCTGCTCCGTCCTCTGTGCATGGGCAACCCTGAACAAACCATCCCGTGCCACTGAGATAACAGTGAATAAAGGGGCACAGATGAAATGGGTCCACCTTCCCCCAAAAGAAACCACTTCTAGTCTTCAGCATCAGGCTTGAGTTTGACTCCACGAGTTTGGGAGGCACGAACTGTAATAGAAGTTGTAAATATTATAATACTGTATTACTGGCACAAAGCGCACTTTGCCAGATTCCATGTAAATTATGGGGACAGAGCTCTCTACCAGGGAGCTCTGCCCGGCCGGGTGACCTACTTGGATGTCCATCGACTTGCTTGGATAGACTGGTCCCAGATGGGCTTTCCATATTTTCTGTAACCCAATTTAGCTTTAACAAAGTTGTTCTGATCACTTTGCTATGTTCTATGAGCTAACACTCATCTCCCCATTTTACTTGTTACAAGAATTTTCAGGAATACAAATATTTCAGCGTCTCTCCAGAGCGCCGAGAGCATCGGGAGGCCTGGAGCTGGTTAAGGCGTTGCATGGGCCATTGGCAGAGGTCTTCTCTTTCCCCTCTGATATCTTTAGCGTCAACGCGAATTTATCTTTTAGATCTACAAACCTGTGGCTGGCTTTAAAGCCCTCCCTGATTTTCCATCATCCAGGAATGCTTCAGCAACCACTTTGTTCTCAGCCACTGGCCACGTGGTGTGATATGTCGGCACTTCCTTCTCCAGTCAACATGGGAATGTTGGAAATAAAATATTGTCATTTCAAACCAGGGCTTGCTGACCCCCTGAGGCATGAGTGCCAGGTCAGTTGTTCGACACGTGTTAGGAGCCCGGGCTGGAGCGCTGGCCAGGACACGCTGCAGAGGTCCCCGGGGCAGGAGGTCCCCGGGGCAGGAGGAGGGCTCCAGTGTTGGGAGGAACCAGTTCACAGGAAACACTGGAGATCCTCAAGCAAAGCAAAACAAACATACACAAACTCCCGCAGGAGTCGGGGAAGGAGTGTAAGAGCATAAGGAAGGAATTACCAGTTTCACTGTCTCAAAGAGGATTTGGGGAAAACGTAGAGAGTTGAAAAAGAAATGATTTGGGGTTCCTCCAGCTGGTGCTTGGTGGCCAAGGAGGAGGAGGACAGTTGGGTGGTGCAGGCGGGGGGACGGGGACCTCTCTGGGCTGGAGGGATGGTTCGGAAAGGTGGTATCAGGGCTACAGATGGGCAGCATGGTGGCACCCTGCCTTGCTGACATCATCCCTGCCACCAAAAGGTCACCATCAGAGCCTGGTCACCTTGGATTAATCCTGCCCCCAGCCAATTTTGAGCTCGTTTGCTTTTATTTCCCACCCCGCACTCACTGCACCGCCCATGTGTGAGTACAGCAGAGCCGCAGCGCAAAAGGTCCCAGCATCTTCTTGCCAGGTCCCTGGTGCACCACTGTGCCCCGGGGCCTCCATAAACATCACTGTCGGGTCTGGGAGTTGATTAAAAATAATGAAAAAAGAGACCAGCAAAGAAACACAGACAGCCCCACCAGTGCAGGCAACTAAAAGGGAGGACACAGAAATAGCAAACAGCCTGTCAAGTTTAGCCTGTTGTGTTTTTTTTTTTCACTGTAAATGGAAACTCATTGTGCTGGTAATGCCCCAAGGTCCACATTGTTTCTTCCCAAAAGGTGCTTTGACAGGTCAGGTTGAGAAATACCTCTCTGGAGCTGTCGGCTCTGGCTGCTGTGAGGGACCGGGCAGCCCTTAGCTCTGACCTGGCAGCAGAGCTCAGGTGCTCCTGTGGTACCATGAAGAAACCTAGTTTTTCTCATTCTAATTCGAGTAAATGCTCATTACCAAATGTTAGCATCTTGCCTGTCAATGTAACAAATTACAGGGCTCTGGTGGCCAGAGAGACAAACACCAGCAACACTCAGTGCTTGCAACTTCTCAAACTCCAAAGATAAATTTACATGGCATGCTTCAGGCCATAAACCCTGCTGCACAACTGCATCAAGGAACCAGGCACCAAACCATCAAGTGAAATCGCTCAGACCCTGCTCCCTCCACACCTCCTCCAGCCCTGGCTTAGCTTCACCTCCTCCCCTTGCTCCTCCACTGCAGGGAGGACAGGGTAAGGGAGGGCAGATGGCCTGGCGTGGCTGGGCTCCCCGAGGCAGCTGAGCATCCCCGCTCCAGCCCTGCGGTGCCAGCCCCGCCGTAACTGCTGTCATGGCCCCGTTTTCCCAAAGCAAGAGAAGTTCAACACGGGCGGAATAATGTTTCTGAGCTGTCCTGGGCCCCACGTTCAGAGCCGCCAACCCACAGCAGCCCCAGTGAAATCAAGAGCATTGGGGAACATTTCAGATGGTAGAAAATAATCAAGAGCATTAGGGAACGTTTCGGATGGTGGAAAAAATCAGGCTGTGAATCAAGAGGTTTGCAGTCATTCAACCTCACCCCGCCAGAGAACTGTCCCTGATATGAGACTTAGACCTCATGGTGGCGGCTGAGAGCAGGCTTGACTCAGCAGCACCAGCGCTAGCTTTACTCGATAGACTTCAATCTGAATTTATTTCCCCGGCCATTCCTCTTGCTCCCCGTCCCCCAAGCGCTTTTGATGACACAAAACGTTGCCCGTGTTTCTGATAGCTCTTTGGTTTTCTTGGTAATTCGTTAAAGTCTTCAAGCAGAGCCCCGGCAGGTCCCTGCCGCCACAGCCGCCCGAGCAGCGCTGCCGCCCTCACCAGCCCCTGCTGCCCTCCTGGCCGCAAAGCCAAAGCCACAGGCGACGGCCAAGCTCACCCAGCAGCCACGACAGAAAGTCGACACCAGAATATTTCAGAAAGCAGATTATATCGCTGACTTTTTAATGTGCCATGTGCTGCAAGAAACTTTCAAAAATGCTGTGGGCTCCCTCTGCTCTGAATGGAAGCCACTTATTACAGCAAAAAGCACTACAGTTAATTTTTTTTCTTGATTTCCCCCCCTCCCCCCCTTCACTCTCCCTCTTTGGCAACAACTTTTTGCAGAAGATACATTTTTCCAGGTTGGAAAATTGCAAATTTTATTTCTCCTCAGCCTTGAATGATCTCCAAGTTAATTTCTTCACACATGGCCTTCTTGTTCATTTTTTCCCCTCTCTTTCTTTTTCACTTTTATTCTTTTCTACAGTACTTCCTCCACTTCAGAATCATTTGAGAGTGACAAAGAAAATCAAAACAAACTGGGAATTTTCCAGCTTTAGAGAAATTTGGAAAAGTTACAGAACAGAGAAGACAATTAAAAAAAAGAAAAAAAAGAAAGGAAAATAAAATTTAAAAATTACATTGAGTTAAGAAGGGGAGAAAAAGCAGGAACGAAAGGGAAAATCAAAACAGTTAAATATTTAAAATTATTTTTCAGCAGTATTAAATCTTTAAAATTGCTTAATTTCAAACCTGAAAGCAGTAGAAAATTTGATTTTTTCCACAGACACAGATAAAACAGTAGAAGGATAAAGTACACTGAGCTTAAATAAGAAGGCAAATTATCTTTCTACAGACAGAAAGCAATTGAGAAAGGCAGAAAATCCTTTCGCGCTCAAATGCTCTCAGCAGTGTCTACAGCCACCAAGACCTTGTGCATCTCAGAAGCAAAGGCTGAGGGGTTGGGGTCCAGGTTTGTTTCTAACCACATCTCCTGGCTTGCAGGCCATTAGGCTGAAGAAAAAAAATGCATTTCACCCGTGCATGTGGAAGCTGCTTCTACACCAGCAAATGTCCCAGTGCCAGGGAGCGCTCCCGCATGGTGGCACTCCATCACCTGGTAGTATCATCAAGGCATTAGACCTCTCGCACTGCACAAGGCTCTCCCTTGCCTGTGACAACACGTGGTCTATCCCCACAGTTTCGCATGGTCCAGGAGCCGGCAGGGCTTCTGCAGGTAAAAGAGGTCTACAGTATGGCAGTGGGATGCTCTGCTGGCATGGCCACGGAGGTGCCAGCAGCTCTACAGGTAGGTGGTGGCCTCTCGGCTCTCCCGCTCTTTAGCCTGTGCAACGGCAACGTTGAGGCACTGAAGCCACTCCTCAGCGTTCTTCTCGTCTTTGGCCTTGAAAACATAGGTTTTGCTGTCGGTGAAGATCTCAAAGGCCCGGGGAAGGCTGCGGTCTCTGCGCTTCTTTGCGACCACTTTAACACTCTGCACCTTGCTGAGCTCAATGGGGCAGTCATCGGGGTCATCTTTCTGAAACACAGGGAAGACAAACAGAACCAAGTTCACCCAGTAGAGCTTCCACCGTCTTAATAAACAGCTGATGTCTCTAGAGCTGGGCTTGTAAACATCGCTCATGCAGGCAAACGGACTGTTGGGGACTTCTCAAAAGAGCCTCAGGGGAGTCAGAAGCCCTCCTCCCACAAAGCGCCGTGCTCACCTACTGAACGCCATCGGGTTTCATGGGTGTCATGGTCTACTACACCCAATGGCCAAGGGTCCACAGCAGTGCCCATGAACTCTTCCCCCCCCCCCAGCATCGACATTTTTTAGTGCCAGCTTGAGCTGTTAACACGGGCTTGGATTTTCTTTTCTCTGGCTTTTAATAACGGTGATCTTTGTTAACAGAGCCACACACAACTCATGCCAATGGCAAATGCTTCCTGAGCACAAAAATCAGCCAGTCCTCGGGGACTGAAGAGAGCCCTCTTCTCTTAAGGAGTGATCAGTTGTTCCCCTTCTCAGAGTCTCCACCCGGAAACAGAAGCAGCAACTCCTTTTGTTTGTTTTGAAATCAGAACAGATACCTTGAGTCTGACTCAGGCACGTGAGAGAAATCATGGCATTCCTCAGTCTTGGAATGAAGAATACGGGATAGCTCAGCTGCAGTTTTGTTTGAAAACATAAAAAAGTAGGTAAGTCTAGGAAATCTTAGTGTCATTGTAAGAAATATGACCCAAGAAGTGTAAGAGATGGTTGTACAAAGTCACGGAAGTTTCCTGTGGGAGAAGGGATTTGTGAGTTCATAAAAAAAGTACGAATTGGGTCTCCAGGTGAGAAGTTTAAGCCCAAGGCCCTGATTCCTCAAGAATATTTATGTTGCTCCTCTTGAGCTTCTTAGACTTTTTACCAAGAGGAATAATGCAGATTTTCCAAAAGCTTTCTGGTCATATCATACAGGAAAAGTCTGCACTGATGTGAGTGAGAATTAGTGGTTAATTATCGTGCAGGAGCTTGAGCACGACTTGTGAGAGGCTGCGGTGTGGGAACTGCAGTCTCCAGAGCTACTCCGCCTGCCCGAGCTTTGTCTGCTCTCCCAGCAGGCCAGGTCTGAAATGCAGGGCCAGAACTGGGCAGGAAGACTTCTCCTGTAGTAATGTCTCAGTCCTTCTGGGAAAGAGCCAGGAACATTTTACTGTTCTAAGGAAAAGCTCATCTGAAAAGACCATCCAAAAGGAGTGCCCAAGCCCAATGGCTGTGATACCTCTCTGGGATTTGATAGTCCCCTACCCTTACCACTGATCTGCCATTTTTCTACATAGATAATGAATACCCAGGATGAGTTTCCCAACTTTTGGAGCTCTTCTGTGTGGCATACGTATGTATCATTTGCAGTCAAGGTCTCCTACATTCCTGAAGTGCCATAATCCCTGGGCAATTCCCTCCTTCCTGACTCAAACCAGCATTGAATCCATCCCTTGACCAGAGCAGCTCTCCAGCAGGAGAGGCTGGCACAAACCCCTTGGCAGGGCCAGCGGCTGGGTAAGCAGACAGACCCCTCTGGGACATGGGAGGTCCCTGGGCTGCGAACAGCAGTGACAGTGCAGAGCCATCGTCTTCCTAGCACTTCTCCATCCCCTGGTGTTGCTATTGCTCATTCTTGGATGGGACATTTATTTGTCTGTCTCATTCATTTTTTATCAGGGACCCCATTCCAGACCTGAGAAGTTTTCTGTAGATGGATAATTTCCCACTAGAATGTTCAGTTCTGACCAAACAACTTTCCACAAACAATTAAGTTAATCTCCAACTTCACGTGGGAACAAATATTTCCAGAGCCATCACTGATTCCCTGTGCACAACCACAGGACCACAGCAGTGGCCCACCCTCCCCTGCTTCCACACACACTGGTGGTTGCTTTACCTGGCATAAACATTATGAACATTTTATCACAGAAAATACAAAGCAACGATAGACTTGAGAGCCAAAACTTTGCACCCCATGAGCCAGACCCTTAGACTTAGAAGCCTATCTAGCAAAAATTATATATTACCTTCATTACCACACAGTGTTTGACCTCAAGTTGCTAAAGAAAGTTGATTGTACCCTAGGCACACCACAATTTTCCAGGAGTTTAGGATGTGGCTGGCTTTCAGACCTCTTATATTTTGCCTTTCTGCTACCTCCCCTTTACCCACTGGCCATACAGTTGCTTACACAGAGTGAATATTGTCCACATGGCTGCTCTGACAAAGGCAAGGTTCATGGTGGGGCTCCAGGAATAAGCAGGCAGAGCCAGCTGGCCATCTCACAATGCCTCCTCTGTGTTAGGTTTGTATTTTTAAGGGAGCAGCATGTAAAGTCCAAACGCCCACACAGCACCCAGCCCTGCTCCACGATGCCACGGGAGACAGGGCAGAGCTGTCACGCTCAGCCAGGCAAGCACCGTCTGGCCTCGAAGACTGGAACAAGCCCCAGATGCAGCTGGGCAGGAGCCTCTATCACCGCTTTAGCCGGCCACAGCCTGTAGCCCTGCGTCTTGCAATGCTGTTGGCACCAGCGCCTGGGCAGCGAGGCGCGGGGCTGGTCCTTCCACCGGGTGCCGGAGGTGTGCAGGAGCAGATCTCCTGTGGGATCCAAAAATCACCCTTTCATTGTCCAAACCACCTCTGTGAGGCTCCAGCCCTGCTTAAAGAGCTCAACATTTTCTGTTTGGTGTCTGCAATAGTCAGCCCAGGGCACGTGTGCAACCTAAACTGGTAGGCTCAGGGTTGCTCCAGGCTGCAACCCAAGCAATGGTTAATGGGAGGACTTGACTCTCGAATTTAGGCCAAAAATGTAGAAGTAACAGGATACAACGCACCAGCTTGAAAGACTGATTACCCAGGCACCATAACCCTGCTGCTGTCTGCGGGGGGCCAGACGCCAGCCTGCTACACCGACAAACCAGTCCGGGTATTTGTGTTCAACTTTAAAAAAAGAGCAAAGAGGCCTTGAATTTGCCAGTTAGCAAAGGAAAGTTAATCTATATGAATTACACCGTGAGCAAGATCTGCTGTTCAACGATCTAATCTGCCAGCTTCACCCGCCTGCCACGTGTTGCACGTTCCCCACGTGAACACGGGGAGCGCTGAGAATGCAAATCCAAGGAGGCAATTCCTGCGTGCTAATTGCATCCCAGGAGTAATCAAGGTACCCTGACGTGCCTCATGCTTGGCTTGTTTGGAGAGCTAATTAAAGTAATTCCATTAAATATATTCCTATAAGCCAATCGACTTGCTGAAAAGTGACAATTATTCTGGTGCTCTTTCAGAAGGGAACATCAGCCAGTATTGAGCTGCAGCTACAGAACATGTCTGGATTAAACTGTCCTCAGAATCTCAACCAAAACACCAGAAAAAGTCACTAGAAAGTAAGGAAAAGGCCGTTTCATAAACTGCTTGCGTTCGGGAGGATGGTGTTGTCCCATGAAAGGCAGGTGCTCCTCCTAGGCAGGACACCCTGTTGTATGTCTTATAGGAAGGAGCTCAGCAAGCCATTTAAGCAGCTTAAAGAGCTTTACTAGGTTTCTGTAATAATAAAGACTGTTTACCAGAAATATTAAGGTTTGGCTATAGTTAGAGGACGCTGCTATTTTTGGATTATCTAAGAGAGAGCTCTTGTAACAAAAATAAATAGACTGTTTGGCACAACATTTGATAATTCTCATTGTGAAAAGCTGAAGAAAATTAGTTTCTAATAACCGAGAAGCAATAACTAACGAGGACTGGATCCAATTACCTGCTCTTCCACGCCCTGGGACACACTTGTCTCTCAGCCCTATCATTATAAATTTCAAACAATTTCACAGAAATTTCAGCAGAATTTCTCTGAATTTAGATAAGGGTAGAACTGAAAGCAAAAAAAACAACAACCCAAAACTCTGTTCCTTTGGGAGAAAAGCATTTTAGCATCAACTTGCTTTAAACACGGTTGAATTTCCTGTACAAATAACACCAATTATAATGCCGTCATCTAAAGAACAGTCATTAATGTACAAAAGCAGGCAAGACTTTCAAAAAAGGTGAAGAGTTGCTTGATTTTGGAGATTGCCCTGAGATGTTCAGAAGGGCCTGACTTTCCAGATATGCTGATCATAACCATCTCTCCCCCAAACACTGCTGGCCACATGAAAACTGGGGACCCAGAAATGACAGCTCACTTGCAGACATTGGCTGTGGCTGCTACATACCTTGCTGTCCCATACCGTGCACTTTGCAAGTGAAAAAAAATATATTTACCTGAGCAGAATTTCTTGAATTTGTGCTTATTCAAGGAAATAAAGAATCACTGGTCAAGACTGGAAACTATTTTTTAAGGCACTGTAATTCCTTCAGGAACAGACGCTTTTGCAATATCCGAGAAGCGACCCTGGGATGCCTTGAGGCAGAGGGGACGATGCTCAGGCACGGCTCATCAGCCGGTCAGGTATAAGTTACTGAGATGTGGGAGCTGCAGTGCTGAGCCCTGGGCATTTGTTGCCTGAAAAAGAGCAGTGCCAGCCTAATGCTCTCGAAAATCTCACGTTCTTGATCCAGAGAGAAAAATATAACTAAGGCCAGCGAGCAGCCCCTTGGCTGAAGTTAGCCATATGGCGTACAGAGACCACGGGCAAAGCTGAGCGGTAAACACCTCTGGGAAATGGTGTTGGGGAGGAGGGAAAGAGAGAAACCAAACTGACGGTCTTCTGACTTACGGATTTTCCTTTCCGAAAAAGCAGCTGGTTGCCAGCCAGAGTGAAGTAGCGAGTTTTCCACCTTTTGATAAACTTCCATCGGACTTGCTTCTCTTTAAGTTTGCCTTCAATCAGAGGTTGGCCATCCTGATTTACAACTGGGGAGGTGAACACACAACAAGGGTGTTATTTCTGTCCTCCCTTTGCCCCAGCCGAGAGCCAGGCTTTTGCTGCGTTGCAGAAAAGTTTTTTTTGCAGCTTAGCAGTGTCAGCTCCAACAACACATTCCTCCCAACCTCAAGCATTCAGCTGTCACTCCAGAAAGACATTTCAGCCCTGAGTCATGTTTTGCTTGGGAGGCCTAGCAGATGGAGCTGACAGCTCGGACTTCTCTGTCCATCACTGTTTCTATTCCCTTAGCCATCACGTATTTATCCCCACCATTACATCCCCCAATTGTTCCTCAGCCCTGCAAGAATAATTTGTAATTTCATGGAATTGAAAGTAGGGATTTGTGTTGTCTCTGAGGCTTTAATCCACACTACAGAGTTCAATACAATTACATTCCTGCTGTGCAGTATTTTGGATAGGAATAGTTTGAGGATATCGCTCTCCAGTAACTGCAATAGCTTGCTACATTGCAGCAGCAGCCCTATGGAGAAGGAATTAAGAGCCAGAAGCGGGATGTCCATGTGGGGCTGGGAGACTTGGCACCATCCCACTGGAACAAGCGCCAACCTCTCATAGGTAATTCCAGCCCAGAAATGTGACTTTTTGCTGAGAAAGGGGTTGGTGAGTGCCAGGCCTTTGTCTCCCAGGCATGACCCTTCCCTTCCTCACCCTCCCGAGACACAGCTCTGTCTTCCCTTGGGAAAGGGATGTCTTTATTATCAGCCCTGCCTTATCCAGTGTTTGAGCAATAACCTAGCCCTGCATTTTGTGGACGTCACTCCCTGTTACAGCTTTATTATCTTGCCCAGTTCTCTCTTCAGGAATATTTCAAAAGGCATTTAACATTAGCGATCCATTTTGTAAAAAATCATCTTTACAACAAACCCAGAGTTACATCCTGTAAATCTCACAGCACTGACCAGTGGGGAATATGATGTTTTCTATCACTTTTGCATTTCTAAACCAACAAAATTTATTTTGACATCTGGACTGCCAAAGGCCAGAGCAACTCACAGCTGAGCCCCGAAGGACCCGGTGTCTGTCCTGCTCCCTCAGGACCAGTTGGGTTTCATCATGTTACCCATGGAGAACACTGATGTTTTTACCATCTTGTGGCAAAATTAACTTACAAACTATTAGCGTGTCACTGGCCAATAACACTGCCTCGCCTGTACCTGGGTGGTAAGAGCTAAAACAGCATTTCTGCCACGCGTGTGCGTAAACGCCGTCCTGACCGAGCCTGCTTTAAATACAGGGTGGGTAACTCTGCCCAAGCCAAAGGCGAGGAGGGAGAAGGAGGAGAGACACAAAAGCTTCTGTCCCTCCCAATGACCTGCGCTACAGTGCGTTGCCCAAGAATAATCTAAATGTAATTAACAATACATGGCATACAGCATAGAGTTCAGTATCCATAGTGACTGTAATCGGCATGGAAGCACAAATACAGCCACAGTCAGAAACCTTCGGCTCAGCCACTTTCCAGTCCATTTATCTTCTGTAGTGGTCTGAAAAGTGGCTTCAATTAGAAAAATAAGTTATGTTTGTCACTATAGATTTTCCTTCAATCAATTCCCTTAAAAACAAAAACCAAATAAAGCCTCTAGGAAAGGGAAAGAAACCCTTCTTGAAAAATTATTGCTACATTTAAAATTATTTTCAGAATTCCAAGCACTGCCTGAATATTGGGACACCTTGTACTTCCATGTAAGCATGGTTGTAAGATTATGGCCACCTCTGCCGCCAGGCCGGTGACCATGGTGCTCACCCGTGATCAATACTCACTGGCACTTACCTTGGCTGGAAGCATGTGAGGTTTTGGGAGCTGGAAGAGCATTCCCAAACCTTATACACAAAAAAGAATTTTCCAGCACAAGAAAAGTCCAGCAACCAAGGGGATCACCATGGGCTTTAAACCACGACCACAGAGCAAACTCGAGATGCTGCCCTTCGTGTATGGAGTAGACAATTTAAAAATTCTTTAATACCATGGCTGGGTTTCTTTTTCCTTTCTCTTCTGTTTTTACACTGATAAGACAGGACATGATGGATCAGATAGACTGGAGAGCAGTCCAAGGCGTAAGCAGTCTGAGAATGGATGTGTTTTGATGTGATGTTTGATTTGGAGCCTTTCCCAGCATCTGTCAGATGGTCAGTTGTCCTCTGTCTGGCCGTACTTGCAAACCTGAGCATGAAATGTTTAGCCAGTAACGCTTTTGCTTGAAAGCATTTGCTGTCATCTGTGCCTTTCAGAGCCCAAAATGCAGTCGGCTGGCGTGATGCTGAGGATGCGAGGGGAGCGGGGTGGCCAAGTGCAGCCACCACAGGTAGCACCTGGGGTTTCTAAGGCTTTATAGCTTTTTGGACACATACGTCTCTTCACTACCTCCTGGCTGGCAGGGGAAAAACAAACAACGCAAATACAATGCATCAGATTTAGATAAAGTATGGTTTTTTTCCCCAGCGTTGTTTATATTGGCAGAGAAGCAGGCTTTGGGGGTCTTCAGTGTGTACTATTTCAATTTCCTCAAGAAAGGCTATAAATATTTCTGTCTCTGTAGACCGAGTTTTGGGAAGGAGATGGACTGAATGAAAAGGGGGGTGGCTAAGTTTCAGCTTTGACAGGGAACTGCAGCTGTGATTTCCACGATAAAAACAGGTCGTGCTCTGCTCCTTGCAGCCCACTACACCCCTAGCTCGACACAGCAGCCCTTTTCTGTATATTTTCATGCCAGCATCGGTGCATTACACCACCCAGCCTGGCACAGAACAAAGTAAAACAGAGACTTGCATTCTCCCTACATAATTTTTGTCACTGCAAAATGGCACAAATTTACAGGGAAGCTGGTTTGGAGCTGCACCCATTTCACACCATGCTCTTTAGCAGGATGGAGCCATGTTTTACAGTGTGCCCCTTCCTAAAAACTTTGCAACTGTGTTAAATATTGTTCTCAGAACTATTACAGATACACATTTTCACTTGTTTTGGAGATTTCCTCAACTGACCATCTTTTCTCCCCAGCCTTTCAGAGAAGCGTGGCCGGGATGGGGGCTGTTTTCAACTAAATACCCAGTTTATGTGAAAATCCTGGAAATGGAGCCAAGAAAATGCAAAGCTGAGGGGATTTAAAGTCTTCTTTGGACACTGAGCACGTTACGACGTGCAGTGATGCAGTGCGTCTGCGATAGCGCTTTGCTGAGGGCTGTACATGGGGACAGGGGAACACCACTAAAATGACGGATCTGGGGCTGGATATTACACCTGGGCTTGGGCTTTTTAAGCCCTCTGCTGAACAGGGTTGTGCAGAGGGGATGAAAAAGGCCACAGGGAATCTCCCTGCTCTATGGCAGGGAAAACCCAAAAGTGGGCAGACCAAACCACCCAAACTCCATACATCCCTCTGCCTCCCTGGCATGGCTTTCTGAAGCACCAGTCCAGGGCAGATGCCTTTGTGAAACAGCCTTGTGCCATACAGTCTACGCTGAATTTACACTCATACAAAGCACATAGAATTAACTGCTGATGAATCGATGGAAAAAAAATCCTGCAGAGGCACACTTGCCATTTTCTAGACAGGAGAAACACTGTCCTGTGGCAAAGCTCCCTAATAACAACTGACCTTGTTCAAACAGAGCAGAAGGCGGCTGAAATCCAGCTCACACAGGTAACAAGATGCACACAAAGTATCACCAAATGCTACGGAACAAAAAAGTACTGGAGAAAATAATAATCCATTTTGAGCAAGAAAAAATCTGGGTTTTTTTTTTTTTTCTTCAGATAAATGGCCTGGGTCCATCAGATTTGAGATAAGCCTTGGCTTTTTCACCTGCACAGGACCGTGCAGTCATTTCTGCTGCTGGCTGTGCTGATGTCCTGTTAGAGGGGACACCGTCTGCCAAAAGCTGCTTCATGGGGTAAAGGTACTGGGAACAGAAGGGCTGTTTTTCTTCCTAAACAGCTTTCTAAGACTGTATCAGGTATTATCTGGCATTTTGGCAGCTGGGATGCCCATAATGGTCACCCCTAGGAGTCATTTGTCTTTGGGAGCTGAGCAAAAGGACCATCCCATAGGGCCAGCAGCTGTCTAGCAGGTCTGAGGACGAGTCCTCGTGCCCTCATACCAGCTAGTTCATCTTCTGGTGACTTTGTTCTCCATTTATAAAATCAGCATTACAATTTGTCAGGTTTGTGAGAACGGCTAAAAAGTTTTACATTTTTATAATTAGTTTTAAACAGCATCTAAGCTGATATTTTGCTTATTGTGCAAATGCCTCACCAAATTTCTGACTTAACATTGTACAGGGTAATATCCCTGTCATTTCTCACCGTGAGAATATGCAATTTGGCATCAGGAAATTACCATCTCAGTAGCATGTGGGTGATAATAACAGGGCATGGCTCTGTATTGTCTCCCAAGATGAAGTGTCAGAACCCCTATGACAAAGTCTACCCAGCAAGATGGCGAGCAAAAAGCTGTGGACCTGAGAAACTCAAACCAGCAGCATCAAGAAGCAAGCTTTCCTGGAGTGTGCATAAAATAAAGAGGAGAAAACTTCACTTTAATAAAAAATGACAATGATAGGACAGGAAAAGAATTTTTACTCCTACATGATAACAATAAAGAATTCATAATGTGCACAGTGACCTTCAGAGCAGGATGACAGCTGTATAAACATCTAGATACAGGAAAAGAAGTACTTGATATGAAAAAAGAATTGCTCAGTGGCTGGGTCTTGTGCATCTACCTGGCTCCTGGTTCTACAGGAATGGCTTTGATACCAATTCCAGTGCAGTAGGAACATGCTTTAACCCAAAATAAGAAGGTGTAAAGCACAAAAAGTTTGGAAACCAGACGATACTGAGATGGTTGGTGGTCAGGAATGCAACATGAGAAAGGAAGTGAATGTGCAATTTTGGCCTAAAGTGGGTTTTTATGGCCAAAATCTTTCAAAACCAGGATTTACTAAAGAAATGCTGATCTCTCTTTAAGCACACGGTGGCTGGAAGCAATGCTAACAGAGCACTTCTCATGTACATCCACAAAGAAGCCCATGGGGAATTCTGATGTCAGCTTCCAAAGTCGTCGTAATGAATCTGATGCCAGTATGTCTGAGAGTCTGATTAGAAGAAAAAGATTCATGAAAGATAAGAATGAAGCTCTTTTCCAATATTTTTCTAAGTCCTTTTGCTTATTTTCATTGTGGTTAACTTCACAGAATCACAGAATAATTCAGCTGGAAGGGAGCTCAAGGGGTCTCTCATCCAACCTCCTTCTCAAAGCAAGGTCACCTATGGGGGCAGACTAGGTTGCTCATGAATTTATCCATCCAGGACTTGAAAATCTCAACAATATATCTAGGCAAGCTGTTCCAATGCTTGACCAAGCTTGTGGTGGGAAAGCTTTCTTTTGTAGCCAGTCTGAACCTCTCTTCTTCCAATTTACGCCTGTTGCCTCTTGCCCTCCCACCACACACTACTGAAAAGATCCTGGCTCTATCTTCTTGGTGACCTCCTTGTAGTTATGGACAGAGTACTACGGAATCCCCCTTGAGCTCTGCCTGCACCAGTCCTTGTCCCTCAGCCCATCCTCACAGCACAAGAGCTTCAGCCCCCAAACATCTTGGTGGGGCCCGTCCCAATCCTTAGTGGGACTTCACTCAGTCACTGCTGTACCCATGGAATGCCTGCTGTGTGCAAAATAGGAGTAAGTGCCTGGAGCTCTGTTAGCAAGGGGCATCATGAGTAAATCTGTATGGCCTCAGAAATGCAGAGCTTTACTCTTCTGTCTGAACTCTTCCCAAAACCAAATTCAGTAGCTAGTGACCCCCACTGCTTTCCATGGCAGAGCAGGGTTATATGAAAGAAGCATCTGCACTTCTAATAAAGTTGGAAGATTTTTAAAAAATGCAATCAACTGCCAGTTGGGGTGTGCATATTCCTTATACACATATTAATTATTGGAAAATTATGTCTAGTTTTGATTTCTTCACCTTGCATGAATAAGGACAAAAGAATGATTTAAGACTGATCTTTCATATGATTATTCATATCACAGGAAACTAATGAAGTATATTCTCCTTAATTTGCCCAAGATTCAAGATGTGACATGACGAAGTCTACAAACAGAGATTTTTTTCATAGCAGGGAAGGGCATAACGCGATGCAGTGTTTAGAGACAGACTAGAAATAAACCCATGTTTTAACAGTGTGATTAAATTACCTGAGCAACAACTTAGGCACATCATGGGTTCTCCTTCACTTGACTTTTAAAAATCAGGTTTAGACATCTTTAGAAAGACATGCAAAAGTAATACAGATCAAAGGGAAAACATTTCTTTGATATAAGCACTATTGGACTAGATTCTTTGACTATTTTATAGAAGGTCAAACTAGGTGATCACATCATCTCTGGGTTTGAGATCACTCTGTGTGGTTGTATCTTTACATATATCTTTAGCACAAAACCCAAAAGAGTTAAAGGATTCAAAAGGTTATATTTAGTATATATTTGTTTTTTGTTTTTTTTCCTGCGGGACACACAATAAAAAGCTAAAAATATTACCCAAACTCAAAATGAAGAATTATTTACTAATAATACCTATTGCTTCTTAAACCACCTCAATATAGAGACACTAACTCCAAAATCAATTTAACCCTGAATAGTACCCATTGATATAAGTGTCCACTGGATAATTTTATTTTGCTTCCTTTGCAGAACTACAATGCATCAAGTTTGGGTACTGAATAAAAAGTAGAAAACCCTCCAAACTCTTCCAAGATGAACTCAAGACAGATAAAACCCAAAGCATTAAATCTTGCATTTGATGAAACATAAAATCATCCACAAAAATTCAGTCCAATCATGAATGATCTCAATGATAATAAACTGCTCTTAACTTGAAAGAATGGAATGTGTGGGTGGCAAGCAGACAAAGATAAATGCAATTAACCTAAGGGAATATGGATTCACTCTCTCTCATTAATCATCACATTTGGTTTTGTTGAAAACCTGGAAAGGACACATTACCGAATGCCACTTTTTATAATTTTCAAGCAAGCATTATAGCTGGGGTATTTCAGTTCACTAGATAATCACCACTGCTAGCAAAAGATAAATGTATTCAGAAGTTAATATGGTGTAGGCTATTCTGAGTGAATTGCTTTCTTAAAAGATGAATTCATAAAAAAACCCTCAGTTTTACCCGAATCATTGCCCATGGGCACAATGTCTCTTCTGCAGCCCACAGGGATTACTGCAATTTCTTTGTAAGCTTCCAGAATAGGGAACGTACTGCAATTCCCTCTCCAGCTATCAAGTGGTTTTAGTGAATTTTTTTGTGCAAGAGCTTGTGAAGCCAACTGTCAATACAGGAGGTTATGTTGAAATGAGGCTCTTAAAAGCCAGCTTTTCCTAACAAGAGGCACACACTGCATTTACCAAAATTTCAAATGCCTTGTATCTATGCTAGAATGATCATTATTAAAAAAAAAAAAAAATAGTGTAGCCTGGTTTTCCTAGCTGTGAGACCAGCTACACAGTCAGGGCACATACGTGTATTTGAGCAGATGAGTAGGATTTGTGGGAATGCTCTTCCTGGGTGGCAGGAAAAAACAATTTGGGATGATTTAACAGCACTTCTGGAAAAGTGTGGTTGTATAAGAAATGCTTTGTAATCAGAAGAATGCATGAGAAATATTCAAACTTTCTCTGGGTTAATTGCCACTTTGAGTACATCCACCACATTGCCTAAGCATAACTGCCTCTTTCCTCACAAACTCAGCTCCAAGTGCAGTCCGGCTCCAAAAATCCTCCCAGCTACATCCGAAAAAACCATAATCGATCTGGCATCTTAAGGCAAGATCGAGGCTTTAAGGCATAATGCTTTCATAAGTCTGGAGGATAAATGGCATCTTGCAACATGGCATCCAAAAAATGCAACAAAACCCAACATTAACAAAAAACAAAAGACAATAATAGAAAAAGAATTTGCCTCTGAATTCCTTCTTAAAGAATAATTTGGTTGCTAAACAGCATTGCTGAGAGGGAGAAATTACATTCTTGTCTTTCAAAAGTATTTGGGATTTCAAAGGGTCTGTCCCACTGTGGAATGAAAATAAAAGATGTTTCACAGCCTTTACATTTCTTACCAATTCAGGGAGACCTCTGAATCCTCTTTTTGTCTCAGATCTTATAAATGCAAAAAGACCGTGGGGTGTCTCCCCCTCTGGTACAACTTTTCCCAGCTGCCACAACTCTACATCACCAAAACCCAGGTGAATTTGTCATTCACCTGCAGATTTTTATTCCACTGAGCACTATCTTCTATGTTCCTTTCCTCCACCTGAGCTTTTTTCTGACCCGTACAATACATTATTTTCTTGGGCTTCTAAAGGCTTTTAGAGCTGAGAAGCAAATCCTGTTATTCACAACATGCCTTTCTTACAGATTTTTCTTTAAACCGAGGCAAAGAGAGTAATTGCTTAAGAGCAATTTTAAGAAACAGGCAGATACAGTCCAAAACCACTCTGTGCCTAGTTCCTCCTGTTCCTGGCCATCCTCAAAGACGTCCCTGAACACTCAGCCCTGGCTCTAAAACAAAGGGTAAATGGTGATTTCATACATGCTGACATTTATTGAAGTCTTCTCCCGGTGGCTGGGCAGGGAGGAGGACAGGCTGGAAACTCTTCTGAACAGGGGAGAGGCAGGCAAAGCTGGGGGCAGTGATAACCCTGCAAACTCCAGGCACCACCCTCCATGCCTTCAGTGCCTGAGGAGGGAAAAACTTCTTCCAAATGTCCAGGCATCCTCCATGCTCTTGAGTATTTGTGGTGCTTGAGAAAAAGAACACAAAGCCTCAAGCTAGAGCATCTGCTGAGAAGGTAGCATTTCACTTAACACCTGAGTGCTGCACTTGCATTTTTTTTCATTGGGCTTTAGTTGACATAGAATCATAGAATTGCTTAGGTTGGAAAAGACCTTTAAGATCATCATGTCTGACTGTTACCCTAACCCTGCCATCGCACCGCTAAACCATGTCCCTAAGCACCTTGTCTACTTGTCTTTTACATACCTCCAGGGATGGGGACTCAACCACCTCCCTGGGCAACCCAACATCATACAGATACAAGCTAGAAAAAAGGTAAATCTAAAAAAAATAATTTGTTTTTCCACTCCTAGAAGAGGCAGTATAATTTACAAGGGCCTGTATAAATACCAGCGTATAGGAATGAAAGTCTAATTTGTACCCGGGCCTTCTGGGTGAGCTTGATGAGGGCAGACCCCCTTTGCCCAGCTGGCCAAGCGCTCCCACACTCGCACAACTCCATGCAGAGTGGATTTTGGCACTTCTTGGGAAGGACAGAACTGCTGCGCTGCTGGGGGGACACCGCTCAGGCTGGAGGGCAGAGCTCTGGATATATTAATCCTTTCCACTGACCCCAGTGTGCAAATGGAGAACCGCATTTACGCACTCAGGGAAGTGGGATCGGTGCATGCATCTCACTGCAGCCTTTTCACAGCAGCTAGGGGAAATGCTGGACCCTTGGGAGTGATGTGACCTTTCCCTCGTCTCTGTGGGACATTGCTACACCAAATCTACAACCTACGACCCTGAAATGTGATTTTTCACCAGCCTGAAACAACGATGAATAGGCGAGAGGCAGCATACCAAACTCCACGGCAGGCATTAGGCTCCCACTTCCCGAAGACCATCAGTGTCAGGCAGAATATACAGTTTACCCTACTCAAGATGTCAGTTTAAGTGCTCTGCAAACAGACTCAAGAGCCTCTTGTCAGTGGTACAGAGACGGTCCCCACTTTCGTAAGCTCTTGTACTAACCAAAGAGCACTGAAGAGCTCACTGCGAATTGCTGCCTGCTGTTGCAGTCTTTTGTTGCCCTTTGCCTTGAGTTCAGACCCAGTTGAAAATACCAGCTCTATACTGGTTTTACTCGTGGGGTCTGGATCCCAGTCCCAACACTGCACTCCTGGCACCGGAATGGCGGTCTTGTGCCACATGGACCTCGCCGTGCTGCATCCTGCTTCCAGCCCTTCTTAGACCCCTCCTTGGAGGACACAGCACTTTGGCAGCAGAGCAGCAGGGAAGCAAGGTGTCAGCTGGCCTTTGATGTCTCCAGACCAGTGTCATCAGCAAAACCCATGGCAGCATAAGGAAATGATGCCTTTGCCACCTTCATGTGCTCTGTTGGCTCTAATACAGCCATCCTACCAGAATAATCAACAACTTGCTACAAACACTCCCCTTTTTGGACTAGTTAGAAGTTTTTGAAAATTCAGAACAAAGTAATTTCATTAGGCTTTGAAATTTCAGGCAAGACAGGCTCCTTTTCCTTGTAGCTGACCTACATCTATCACTGATGTGATGGACAAACCACAGAAACACCACGGTACCAAGATGAAATTTCAGCTCAAAGTGTGATTTCTTCTATGGTTGTTGAGTCCCATGAGAGTTACGGAAGGAGGAAGATGGTCAAAACCCCATGAAATGAGCACGAGCAGCCCAGCCTGCAGCAGTGGCTGTGCCACTCTTGCAAGACTAAATTCAGGGTTGATGAAATATAAAGAGATGCTAGCTGTTAAAATAAATAGCTCAGAGCGCCAATTATTGAAAGGTTTGGCCAAAATATTCAAAATTCTTGGCCAGAATTGTGCGTGCTTTTACAGACTGGCAAAAAACATCTAAGAAAAAGGCCAGTCCTCCAAATTTCAGCGTACTGATCTAAAACACATGGGTATGAGTAGGCTTCAAAAAAAAAGGTCACTAGAATCTTTTACTTGGGAAAAAGTGGGGTTTGTACTTACCCTGTTTTCTAATATTGCTGAAGTATGACGGCTGTTCTTAAGCATTGCCCTGTTCCTAAGAAGACGTGTACTATGAATTCAATTATGTTAAAGCAAATAATTGTGAGAACGAAGATGGCATGAATTTGGTGTAGTATCTAGGCCAATGTCCCCTGACATGTGGCACCTGGGCAGTCTCCAGAGGACTTGGGACATGGTCCAGCAGATGCAGCTCCTTTATTTGGACGCTGCAAGGTGGGTGCAAGTCTCTCCTGCTCCCCAGGGGTTAGCAGTCGTGCAGATTTATAAGTCTACATTAATTTTTGATTGTATCCTTCTAAGCATACACCAATTAAGGTTTGTGCTTGACACTATATCTCACCAGTGACGCTGAGATGAGAGGTGTTTAACGGAGAATTCCAACTAAAATAGGCACTGCCTATGCTATGCTGGAAAGTTTGTTTTCCCTTTTCACAGGGAAATTGTTGAGGTTGGAAAAGCCCTTTAAGCTCATCAAACCCAACTGTTCCCCTAACCCTGCCATCCCACCACTAAACCATGTCACTAAGCATCTCATCTGCCCGTCTTTTAAATACCTCCAGGGATGGGGACTCAACCACTTCCCTCAGCAGCCGCTTCTAATGCTTAACAACGCTTTCAGTGAAAAATTTTTTCCTAGTGTCCAACCTAAACCTTTCCCCTTGTCCTGTGGCCTGTTACCAGGGAGAAGAGACCAACACCCACCTCACTACCCCCTCCTGTCAGGTAGTTGTAGAGGGCGATAAGGTCTCAGCCTCCTTTTCTCCAGGCTGAAACACCCCAACTTCTGCCACCCTCACCAAAGACACAGTGTTATCCGTGAGCTTCACTCCATCCTCCGCCCGCCACAGCCCCACCACCAGCGACGCAGGCAGACCACTCACCTGTGGCCTTTTCAGGGTTATTGCACATGAAGCACTGCCAAGTTCCTGCTTCCTCGCTGTAGCCAAATAAATCGAAGAACCTCACTTCTTCCAGGTGCATCTGCACGTGGTCCAGGTCCTAGGCCAATAATGAGAAAAACCAAACTCACTCACGGGGCGACCCCCTGTACAGTTAACAGCTCGTAACCCAAAATCACAGAGGGATGCGTGGCAGGCGCCAATGAGTCTCCTCTTCCACGTGTCTCCTGTGGGCGTACAACCTGCCAGGGCAAATGTGCTAAGCAGGACGTTTCTCTCTTGCTATCATGGGTACCAGCTTATAATTATATAGAGATACAATATCAAACAAGTCTGTAGGAGGCAGAGGACTGGTCTGGGTCTTTTTTTGTCTCTTCAACACTGCTGCCAGCAGCACACTCAGCAGTCCTGCCCAGCATGTTTCCCACCAGCTGAACCACGCTGATTACCTCCAGCCCTCTCTCAGGATTTTTTTCAATGATCCACAAGGTAGTGGTCTCTGCTAACACGCTACAGTCCTAGGGACTTCGTCCTCTCCAGCAAGATCCCCCATCAAAGCAAGAGTTAGTGACTGGGGACCACTTTATTTTTCTTTTTACTTTTTTTTCCCGCCTGTGAGAAGCACTAACACAAATGTTTGATGTGAATGTTCACGTGAACATTGCCAAAAACCCAGCAACAACAAGGCTGGTTTATCTCACACAAAATACACCCAGGTAAACGTGGCGTTATTTTGCCAGCGACGAGCCAGGGAAGTAAGGGTTATGCATCTGCAAAGTAAACTGAATGTCTGACTTGATCAAAGAATCCTACAGAAAGTACACTCGCAGCTTCAAGCACAAGAAAAGCCAGAGGGTACTGGTTTTGAGGCGATTAATAACACTGTATAATTCAGTGTATTTTAAACCCTGTTATTTAATTTTAAAACAGATGGTAATCTCCCATTTAAACAAACATTGGTGTTAGATAACAGCAACCAAGTTACTTGCTGCAAACAGAAAGGGAGTTGCCAGGACTGCTCAGAACACGCTCCTATTTATTTGCGTGGGGTCTTTACAGACCTGCAACGCTCACGCAGCAGCCCAAAGAAAACACGGATTTACGCAGTCAGTGGGGAAAATACCATCCCTTGCCAGGGACATTAGTTCAACGCACTGAACAAGGCTGTGCAAAGGACAGAGTTGTTCAATTTGGGCCTTTCCAGAGAAGCTTTAGCAAAGGAAAGGGAGCAGGAGGCTGGCAGGCTCAGGGAGACCCAGCAGCACAGCGTCTCTCCTCCCCAGCCACTTTCAACCCGGGAAATGGCCAGGAAATGGGTTTCACAAAAATCGAAATGCCCCGAGACCACTTCAGACCTCCAGCCATCGTCTCGGATAACAAGCTCTGCTGAGCCAAACGTCAAGTTTTAACTTAACAGAGGCTCCTGGGTGCCCCCACCCTCTGTACGCTGGAAGCCATCTCCTGATGGATTTTAGGCTGCCTGAAAGAAGGATAGCAAGGCAGAACGGGGAGCACGACTCACATCACCTGAGAACGACAAAGGTTTTCTTCCCTCTCCAGCAGGAATGTGCAGAGAAATGGGCTTCACAACACATGGGAAGACAATGACCATACACAAAAGGTCCTGGACACGCGTTGGCTTTGTTTACAAGAGGGTGCTGTGGGGCAGCAGCCCCACAGCCTGGCTCTTCTCTCCATCCTTGCGTGGCAGAGAAGCAGCCAGGCTGCAGCAGAGAGGTCCCCTGTACTCCTCAGCTGCCTCGGCAGGCTCCCTCATAACGCTTGGCTGTGAAATTTCTTGTGTGCTTATTTGCCGGGCTCAGGGCTGCATCCGTACCTCTGCACGGTCAGCTGCTGGGCTCAAACTGGCTTATACTGGGGATCACGGGTAAAACTTGGTTATTTTGCTCTTCATACATTGCTGAAGTTCTTGTTTTCCTCCAAAGAGGGGTTCTATACATTTGAGGAATTTAGCTGGCTGCTGTGCTGTGTAGCAGGAGCGCTGTGCAGCTTCTCTCCATATTTCTCCTGCTGGTCTGTGGGCAGTGGATCTGACAGTCTGGGGCTCCCTGCATCCCTTCCGAAACTTCGCGCCTGGTGTGGGATCCCGAGCAGATGCTTCCCTGGGTGGGAGGGCCAAGTCCCCAGGAGGGACAAACCACACCAGCCCCCTGGGGTCTCCTCTCCCTGCTGCGGGCTCCCGATGGAGGGGCAGATGTCCCTGTGAGGAGGGGATGGCAGAGCAGAGCAGAGCATGGCCAGCAACGCACCCTGCCCTGACGTGCCCTGATCCTCCTCCCGCTGTGGCATCTGGGAGGATGCAAGCTGGGCAAAATAACAATGGTGCTGCTCTCAGTGGGTCTGTGCAGGACATGATAAGGGCAGGTGGATCATGCTCAACAAAAAGCCTAGGAGCTTCTTCACCCTGTGAAAAATATTTTAGTAGCTGCAATGAGCCAACTCTAGAATGAAAGAGAACAAAGATCACCGAAATACCAATGTAGCAATCTTTCTTTTCCACTCTGTACTCTAGTATGCTTGAAATAATCTGCAATAAGCCACTTGCTTCAGGAGGGGAAGCACAGGGAAAAAGCCTAATTGGAGAGGAGAGATTTATCTCATCCCCTTGCTCCATCATCTTGAAAACTTCAGTGACTCCATTGTGAAAACGGGGCGCTGCTTTCTGCTGTGTAAACTGAGATAGCAAACAAAGGATCGGGAAGAACAGAACTAACAAGGGCTTAAAAATGTTAATTGTTCTCTTGCAACACTGCTCAACAATAGGCTCTCTTCAGGCATCACATGAGGCTTGTAAAGTAGTCACCATCTCGCTCTTCTGACACAGCATGAGTCAACACAAAGAATTCAGCAATGAGCTCAAAACTGGCTTAGTTGTTGTAATGTGGCCTGTGCGTACTTTGATAAAGGACTATGAAGCAACTGAACGGAAATCTGTAAGGATGTACATCTGGAAATGCTTTACTTCTGGCACATCCTAAGCTGTGCTGTATAAATATTTTTTGTGGCATGAACAGGCTGCCCAGTGAAACACGACATGCATTCTGTAAGCCAGGTATTTGCTGGAATTCCTTGCACACGCATCCTGGGCCAAATTCAGAAATCGCTTACCATGATGTAAATCTGAAACTATTTCTCAGAATTTACTCCGGAATAAATAATTTACGTAATAGATTTTCCTCTAGGTTTGCAAAATGCTTTAGAACACACATTGGAAAAAAAAAAAAAAGTCTAAATTAATTTACTCTGGATTAGCCGCAGGGTCACGGGCAAAGCAGAGCAACGGCAGAGCAGTGCTGCAGTGCTGCCTCCGCTCTGCTTCCTGGTGGCTGCTGGGGGTCGGACCTTCCCCATGTGCTCACAGCCCAGAAATTCCTCAGTTCTGATAAAGCGTTCAGACATTGCTGTCCCATGACGCGTAAAACAACATAAAATATAATACAGGATGCTGATGCTGCATTTATATCAACAGATTCCAAAACATTTTAAATTTAAAGAGCTACGCTTATTGAAACAACACATACCCATCATTTTGCTTCCTGCACCACTGGCAGAGGAATAATATTAACAACTACAATAATTTTGTCAAATCATTCACAGTATTTGAAGTTCTGTTGGCAATGGGAAGAACTTCAGAAATGAAAATTTCAGATTACTGCAGAAGCTTAGTCTGTCAAGCAAAGTAAAGACTAGGTCATGCTGGGAATGCTCCGGCTAGATGTTTTGGGAATGTAAAAGCTAAAGGAAACCTTCCCTATGGCAGGCCTAGGTCTCGCTCCCAGAAAACTCAGTGGGACTTTTCTCAGTAAACCAAATGGCAATTGCACTAGAAACAAACTCACATTCTGTATTAAGAAGCAAAACCAAAACTGAGAAAGCAAACCCGGCAGCATACTGCAGAGACCAAGATGGAATACTAAAGGCTTTTACCATCTCAGATGCATTACATCTGCCTGATCGTCTTCAGCCTCCAAAGGCTGTTAGGCAACCTGCAGCTCCTGGAGTTTCCAAACTCAGATTCACTGCTTAATTCATTACATCAGTGAAGATCAGTATCTCATTTTCCATCTCTGCTATTTTGGGAACTCAAAGACATTCTTACTGCCACGGAGTGATGGAAGTTCCCCAAAATAGGCCAAATGCTAGTATCTGAGCAGTTGTAGGATTATGCAGCTGATGCGCTGGAGACTAATCACGTTTCTAGGGTGTTGGACATGTTTTGTAGACTTTGTGCGTGTGATGCACTATATCTAATCCTACCCATGAAGGCACGCTCTTCCCTAAGCTCTTTATTCACCCCAAACTCTTCTACACTCCACTGGCTCTGACTTTTGACTAGTAGATCTTGGCACGGACTCAAGTTAAGCCAGTATTGAACAGAAAAGAAATTCTAATGCCGTCGGATGAGTCAAGCTAGGATTTCAATAGCAGCTAAAATACTTAGTGCAAGCTCCACTGTGTCTAAGTAAAACTGGCCCATAAACTGGGTCTCAGATGTGGGGATCCCCTACTCCACTTACAAGCTGCAGCAGGAGCTCCCACTTCAATGCAACATTATCCTGGGGGTTCAGAAGGTGTTTCTAACAAAACTCCTGTTTTAAAATCACCCATAACCTTAGTAAATTAATCTCAGTCAGTCAGACATCTTCATGTGCACAATATCCTGAGACAGAGTATTTTAAAATCATGTTTGACAATTCATTTCATCCCATTGTAGTGGATGGAGATATTCAGGAATAAACAGATATTTGTTTTACAATCCTACAGCGTCCTTTTCCAAAAAGTCTGATTAATATCTTTGAAATAGCATTCACTGAAATCCCAGAGACAGTAAATGTCTTTGAAAGAGTAATCTTTTAAACTGATGGGGGTAACTAATGGTGCATGTGCAAATTATCATTTCCATAAAATCCAAGTCCGCGTTTAACAGGGTGAATTTCCAAGTGGCTGCCAAACAGTCCATAGTGGGAGCTAATCTGAATCTAGAGTTTGAGACTGCAAGCAGGAAAAAATCCGTATGTAGCATCACTAGTTTTCATCACGTCAGGAACAATCCACATGAAGCATGTAGGAGGGGGTGAAGATCAAGCCTGGAGACCTTTCAAAGCACAGCACAGAACAACATTGTGGACCCTCTGCGGAGGTTGAGGATACAATGGCTGGTGAACATTTTTCAACATCCCCACAAGCCGAGTGCTTCCTATAAAAGGGAGGTCAGAAGCACACACTACAGATCACCCTACGGCCATCCAGGAGAAGAGGACCTGGCATGGCACTAAGTGCAAATGCTCAGAAGATGACAGAGCTAAGGCAAAGAAGGGGAAGGGGCAGGGAAAGGGGTTTTGTTTTTCACAATTTGAGCACAGCAAAGACTTGCTGTAGCTGTTGTAAAGGTCTTTGTACGGCTGTTCTATAAGCCAGGGCAAAGTTCTGCTATTATTTTTTTTTCTGAGAAAAAAAAAGCTTACCTTTTGGTGTGGAAACGTAGACTGGATCATGGCAGTTTCAAAACTGTGTGTCCCCTTGAGCTGTGTTTTCTCCCACAGGGCCTTAAGGACTTGCACAGAATTACTCTGTATGGACAAAGGTTCTGCAAACAAACTCTGAAGAAAGTATTGAAAACAGGATTTCAAGTGTTTTTTTCTTGGCCATTAACAAAGAGTATCTTGTTCTTACAGTGGGACAGCCACGCACATAACCAGAGATTAGTTCATTTCTTTGTGAGGAGTTACGATGGATCAATGTGAACACAATTAGATAAATCCTCAAATATTTCATTTCCTTTGGAGCTTTTTTTTATTGTGTATCATATGTCTTTAAGGTCTGTGGCTCACCAAAGATTATCTATTGACTACCACTACACATAACAAGTTACGTGTCATTTTTGTATTGAAATGCTAGTTTATCAAAATGTTAGCAGGACTGGCCTCTGTGGACCAGGCGCAGATCTCTGTGACATGCAACTTTTTGGAAAAAGATCCTTCGTTTCCCAGTCAATGCGAAGAGATGCTTAGCACTGCTGCAGGTTTGCATATGTTTATTTGGACCTGACTGCAGCTCTCAGTCCTTGTGCGGGGAAGAGTAAGAGTGCAAATGTTTGTGACTGCACTGAACACGCAGCAGGACGAAATGCAAGAGAAAAAAACACCACAGAACACGTTCAACACAGATTTTGCTGGCAGAGCACAGGAATTTTCATCCCCTGAACATTCACAAAACAAGATGAAGCCTGTGTTGGGTTGGGTGCTTTCACCTCCAAAGCTCCCTATTTCAAAGGACAACAAGGATACAACCTTACGCTGCCTTCAGTTACTCTCGCATTTCGACAGCGTTGTATAAACTGCACATGAAGTCAACGTTCCGAGAACACTACGGCAGCTGAGAGAGCTTAGCATTTCTGCCTCCACTATATCTGCTACATGATCTTGTAATTAAAAAATGCATTTGCATGCAGAAGCCAAGTTAAGAACGCACAAAGAAATCTGATTTTCCATATTTCAAGTATTTGATTTCGCAATCTGAACAATGTCCTTTTAACGCAGGTTTCCTGGATGGACATTCCTTCTTCTCTTTCTAAGCAGAAACCCAAAGATCCTAATCCCACTGTCTGGCATCCAACTGATACAGACACACTTCAGTAAGGCGCAACCTGGAATTTTTATGGTGGCTGAGGCAATGCATTTTTTCTAGCTAAGCTGTCAGAAACAGCCAGATCATTTTGTCCGAATTAGAAGGGAGAAGCAATCAGCTCCAGGCAACCGCCTGGCACGAGAGAATGGCAGCCGCATTAGTTCGTGTTTGGCAAATTTGTGAGTGACTCTAGGGAAGGTGTTAGAAAGGGACAGGTCAGGCAGCCCCTTACTCGCTGGTGCTACCACAGCGGCGTGACACTGTCCCACCCAATGAAGGAAATTAAGCCAGAAATCATATAGCGTTAGGGGATTATTTTAATGAGTGAATCTGTGAAACTAAGCATCCTGCCTATTGAATAACCTCTCTAACATTGCCCCCTTATTCTAATTTTGTTCTTTCTGTTAATCATCACTTCACTGCAAGACAATTTCTCAGCTCTCCCCTGACACACGCTTCTCTTCCCACTGCGCCGCACTAATCATTTGCCGTTTCACAACTTCTACCCAAGGGTTTCAAAACATGACATAACTGTTCACTAATATTTTTTAAATTAAATAGAAAGCAGGGTCACAAAATTAAGGATCTGTTCTGGAGACCTGAGAGAGAAAGTCTCTCTTCTCACTTTTCCTTTTGCAGAATGCGACTCAAACAGAATATGGAACGACTGGCAAAAAAGGAATAAAAATATGGTAACTGGTATTGAAATCTTTAGAAAACATGTATTAGTCATCTGTCTGTGAATCTATGACAGATCTGCTGAAAACTACATTTTTATCGCCAGCCTTTCATTTAACTCATTATTAACACACTATAAATACATTTTATGTCAAATTTATCTCTTGTACAATTTCACAGGTTTAAATAGCATTATCCCAGGGCTGAATTTAGTGCCAGCGATCTGACAGTAAACACCATCCTTGATGCACAGCAGGCTCAAATGCTCAGTGCAACACAAGAGGAACAGAGGAACCTTTTTATTTTTTCATAAAAAAGCATATTAAGTGCTGTGTTTACAGCATCTTTGCAAAGACACAAACTAAACTGCATTGCTTTGAGCCTGGCCCTGGCAGCGGAGGGGGATTCTGCTGGGGGCTCCTTGGCATGGGAGCACCGGGGCCAGGGGTAGCACTAGCACAGCCAGAGCAAACCAGCAAGACTGTAGGGAATAAAAGCAAAGCTTTGGAAAGAGTAACTGCAGTGGGACGAAGGCAATTACCCAGCCTGGGGCAGGGAAAACCACTGGAAATGGGGGGACCAGCATTTGGGGGCAGCGTCCGAAGGAAGCAGGACCCAGCAGGGGCATGTGGGGATGGGGACGCAGGGCAATGGGCACCTGGGTGCAGAGGAATGGGGAAGGAGAGTAATATTGCCCCTGTGAGCTGGGAACGGCGCAAACCTCAGCCGTCCTGATAAAAGATGGAACTGGCAGGGCCAAATGCAGAGTAATCTGGGAGGGGGTTAAAAGGAGAGCTTTTTCAATAAAAAATGTATCATAAAAAGGCTAGGCACCAGGGATTAAAGGTGGATCGGTGATTGAATTTTTGGGGCAGCTCTGCCACCCCTCCCCTCCGCTTCTGCTCCTCCTTTCTCCTTTTTGTGTGCTTTAGTACTTCTGTCTGTATTTTTCAACATCTGTTTTCCTTTCATCAGGACTAAAGTGATACATTCGTAACATAATTCATTTATTCTCTCTAGATCCTGTTAAAATTCAACCTCTTTCTTTTCATTTACAGAGTAATTCATCTCCTTTATTTTCAACCTTTCATATTGCCTTCTCACCCGTCTCTGCCTCTGCTCTTCTTTGCTTCCCTTGCTCTGCTCTGCCACTGTCCTCTCCTTCCCTGACCATCTCTCAGCTTGGCTCTTGACCGCCCTTGTTCCTCACCTACAGCAAAGCCCCCATCCCCACGCACAGCTCACACAGGCGCCGCTGGAGCCATGGAGACCACGTCTTGTACTGAAGCAGCCAAACACTCCTACTGACCCACCTTTTATTAAAAACGTTTTTTGTTGTTTATTTCTAGGAGCAACACAGGGAAGAGTGATTTGAGCTGTTAAATTCACAGCATAACTTGCCGTGCATGCTTGAAATTTCAGATAAATCCTTTGTATTTCTGAGGTTGCGTTAGGGTGGGACGAACTGTGGTGAATAGATCTGAATAGGTTAAGAAACCGAACCTTACTATTTGAACACAGAAGTCATCTGTTTCATCTTGAAGTGTGAACATGGGGTTTTCTCTTATACGTTCATACTATTTGTAACCTATTAGGAAACTCTACATATATCCAAATACTGGGCTGTATTCAGAAATGGTATTAAACGTGAGCAAATAGCTTTAGGGTTGGTAAGAGAATAGCACCAATCAGATTTACAAATCCTGCTCAGTCAAAAACTTCTGCAGTAAAAAAATCCCAGTGGATGCACTGACCTCCACTTGCATCCTGGGGTTGATTCTGGTCCCCTACAAATCCACTGCAATGCCCCTGCTTGTTTGCAAGGCACCTGGGACTTACTGGAAGTTTTGCCTGAATAAGGGCAATAAGGTTTGGTCCCACTTTTTTATCCCCAGACTTTTCTGTCTCTCCAGACAATTTGAATTTGTTGTATTTAACAGAAATACAAAAACTTATAACTGCAAAATCACTTCAAGCTACTATAATGACTTTCTGAGATATCACAAGGGTTACAAAGCACTGTGGATTAGAAGCGTATTTAGAGAGATAAACCATTAAAACTTTTTTTTTTTCCAAGTACAAAGTTAGCACCAGGGAGGTGCCACTAATTTGCATTGCACACACCTGCTGAAAGAGGAACATGATGTGGATCCACAGAGGAGGCTGCCGGCTGATGAGGGTGAAACTGGATTTACTGTACAGGCAGTAGTGGCCCTTCAGGGCACAGCTGAAGAACAGCTTTGCTACGCAACTTCTAACTGTATCTAGAAATAAATATACAGAATATTAAAATCAGCTACATAAAAGACAGAAACCTGACCGTCCATTACCAGTGGACGTGCAATGAAGCAGCTCGTGGGCGTACATTTCCACTACGGGGGTATCTCAAGCTGGGTCAACTCCTGTGGTGTTCAGAAGGGCATCACTGTGTCTGCAGCCTTAAATTAAACACAAGCCATCTGACAGGGCTAGAGAAATTTAGTCTCCAGTGCCTTAAATCTTATATAGTAATCATTTATTCCCAAATGCAAAAGGTGCAAGACAGTGCACAGTCAGGCTGTTGATGATCTTTGTGCTTTCTCATGCATTCAGTACCGTCGTTTAGCTCATCAAACCAGACAGATGTGTCAAAACTGTGCATCACTTATTCTTATTTAAACAGTTTTGTTGGAAAAAACATCCCATGTTAGGCAACAGCCATATGGGGGTCTGACATCTGCAGGATCCTTGCCGAGACTTTGCGCAGCTGAAAGCTGGGATGGAGGAGTGCAATGCGCGGCTCCCAGCCAGGAACGGGCTCATTCAGCTGCTGGTAAAAGCCATGGTACTTCCCCTCTTTGCAATGGATCCTCCAGGAGCCAAAAGATGCATAAATTGATTTACAACACTACTGCGCACGTAGCACGTTTGCTGTACAGGCCATCCTATATAAACTCATCAGAAATAGCACAGCTGGAAAGAAGAGCATTAGTGGGTATTCACTGAGCCCTGCGATGCGGTGGGGAGCTGATGTGCCAGGTCCTGCCCCGCACCATGAGGGCTCCTAGCCACAGCCCCTCTCCCCGTCCACCCAGGAGCCCTGGCCCAAGCTCAAGTCTGCCTGAACTTGCCCGTGCAGAGATGCTCTGGCTACAGCCTGGCTTCTAGGTGCTCCAGGGGCTACAGACTCCACTTTTCATCAAGCACAGATCTGCTCCTCATACCCATTTTTTTTTTTTTTTTTTTTTTTTACGCACTAAGCCAGGATGCTGGAGCTTTTGCAGCCATTCGCTGAGAGGCACAACACGCAAGGGTCAGGAATCACTGCTGGTGCCATACTGCAAGGGACAACGCGACACAGTGACTTGCTCAGATCCGCAAGCCACTGCACAGGCAGCCGCTGGCAGAACCTGCGGGCCACGACTGCTGGTGCAGCCACAGACTTGGCAGCAAGAAAATGCTTGGAGAAGGAAAAGGTGTGGAGCTCCAGGTCCTACAGGACAAGGGACTGCAAATGCACACAGAGTTACACACCAGGGAAGGTGGAACGTGTCCCTTCACATCTGATTCAGGGGCACTCACAGGCCCAGCTCCGGTGCCCTACAGACAAAGCATCTCCCATTCTCACTGCTTTGTCAAACACCAACCATTTAGGCCATTTGTGGCCATGTCATCTGTTGATAAAAATCCTGTGGTGGTTACATACAATCTGAAGGTGCCCTTTGGGATCAACACTGCCATACAAAAAGCTATATGCTGTGCAACGTTACCTGACTCTAAACTTCCCATGCTGGTTTTAACCGGAAATTAAGCCCTTGAGATACATGATTCTGCTTTTGCAAAATATTGACCTTGAGCCCTCGTTTTCTGTCTTTGGATGACTATTGATAATGGTAACAGAATGCTAGGCACAACCTAATCAGACTTCTTTATTAACTTAAAATACCAGTATCATTTTATAGCCCCTTTGAACAGGACCAAATGGCTATCCAAGGGAAAAGGCACAGAAAACCAAAGATGGAGATCCTTAGTTAATGACCTTGGTGCAAACACAGGGCAGAGCTGCACCCTCTTCACCCAGCTGGAGTTGAACGTGGAATGGGAGGGGAACAACTGGCCCCACCAAGCTGCTGCCTCCACACTTGTTTCCTAGCTAAAGACAGGAATGACACACAGACAGACAGACAAGCTGCCCTGCACTTGCAGATCAGCCCGCTAGACTGATCCATGCACAAAGCCATGGGTGCTCACCTCTCCTGTGGCCCTGTCCTGTCAGCACCTGCAGAGTCAAAGCCAAAACATTTTCAAGGAGAACAGAGAGGGGCACAGGCTCCTGCGGAGCCGGCCGGCCAGGTCTTGCCGTGCAGCATCCACAGAAGGAATGACGCGGTTGAGAAGGCTGCCACGGGCCAGCCACGCAGGGAGCATTGCTCAGTGTCTTGCACTACCCTGGTGAGTCACCGCGTGGCAAAGGTGTAGGTAATAAATGCTGTAAGAAAATATCCTAATTGGAAAAATGAGTTGTAACTTTTTAGAAAATGTGGCTAACAGGAGACAGTTTCAATAGCAGAGCCTTCTGGAGCTACTGACAATGAGAGCCAGCAACAAGGAAGACTGATATCAGAAGGCAGCCTTTCTGTCCAACAACAGAACATCTTGAAATACTTGTTGTTTTTAACATTTTTCATCTAATCAAGCTATGAAAGCATAGGAGAGAAATGTAATAAATTCTGTATTTCACATAAAGAACCACCATGTATGAGGAATGAGTTTACCAGAGGTACAAAAAGATGGGTCCCTTGAGCAAAATTATCAATGGATCAGATTGTCACTAAAGCCTCAGAAAATTCAGAACTGGGATGTCGGGACCTGCTGAAGATGCTACAGAGAGGCCAGATGGCTGTTAGGCTGGGGGGAAAAACTCCAGAAACTGGCAAGTGGAAACCACTTTATTATCCTTTGACAAAGCTGTTTGAATGTGCCAAGAAAAGGAAGTCACCGGTGTCACACTGGGACTGCAGAGCTCATTGAGACTCCACTGTAGCACAAGAGATCTGAGATGTAAAGGTACAGGAAGATTAAAGTTAGACTCCACAAAACCCAGTAGAGTTACTGCGCATACTGTGGGGAAACACGCAGGAGCCAAGACAACGCATAATATTTAGAAGTGAATGCAAGAACCCAACAAGATTATACCGACCGTAGAGAAAAAGATAACAGCACTCCTTCCTCAGAGGATCACTTATAAGATAAAACCAGCAACGTTACAGCAGATGAAGCTTGGATTATCTGGAAACCAACAGGGTGTTCATTAATCTTTAATCATAGGCAAGTGCATAAGCCAATATGGGTCCAGAAGGAGAAAGCAGAAGAAAACCCACGGCACCAGGAGATCCGAGGGTCAGACCAGGCGCTGAGCTTTCCTCCCAGACAGGGAGTTCATAAACCAAATCAAAGTGATGTTGAGCTGAACAGGACCTCAAACATCATCCAGATCACTCCCCTCCAAAGACACAGGAGGAAGGACCTAGACCAGCCCCAGCTCTCCTAAACCATGGGTGAGACAACAAGAAAACCCATCCATATTTATCTCTAGAAAGTGTATTTAGCAGAGGACAACCCTGAAGATATTTCATTTGCTCTGAGACAGCAATGGAAAGAGAAGCTGAAGTGAGGTCACTGCTCTTGGCTTCACTGGACATACCAAAAAAAGAGGCACGCTCATGGGTGTTAGGAAACATGGCACTCTTTCCTCTTATGTAGGCCTGAAAAAATGAATATATTGCAGGAGAATGTTGCCTTGAGGAAGGGAAGAATCCACATGAAATGGTGGCTTGGTGCCAAGCATTGGGCATTTGTAGGCTGCTCTTTGAAGATGACAATATTGATTTGTGCACATTGACAAAATCCTGTGGAATGTGGAAGTGCTGGTTGGGTCGTGTCAATCGCCCGAGCACAAACACACTCTGAGATCTACAGTAGGACAATATTAGAAGCATACAACCGTATGGAGGAAAAACTTCTTTACTCTGAGGGCGATGGAGCCCTGGAACAGGCTGCCCAGGGGGGTTGTGGAGTCTCCTTCTCTGGAGATATTCAAAGCCCGCCTGGACGAAGTCCTGTGTAACATGCTCTAGGAGAACCTGCTTTAGCAGGGGGGTTGGACTAGATGATCTCCCGAGCTCCCTTCCAACCCTTGTGATTCTGTGATTCTGTAAGCTTTCAGCAGTAGAGAGCCAGGGGTTAAAGTTAAACCAACAAAGATGCAAATGCTGCTAAACTGAGATAACAGTTCTGAAAAGAAAACTGACTTTGCTGCAAATCGCAGATACGCTATGCCCATAAGCAATGCACTCACCCTAGCAGGAAAAAGATGGGGCATAAAATCCACTACTCTTGGATTAGTGGCTAGGGGGGAAAAAAAATCTGAGTTTAACCTAATTACCCAAACCTACTGGTTCATACCCAAACCTGCCAATGTTCAATATAAAGGAGGAGTTTGAGAAATGGAAAGGGTTAATTAGAGCGACCCTATGTCCTGGGACATATTAAAGCTAAATGATGTCTTCAAGGAGGCTGTTGATGGAATGCTCTTCCAACGGCATGGTCCAAACTAAAGATCCCTGGTTTATGCATCACAGATGCTAATAAAATCTTAACTTCAATACACTCAACCAGAAGTAGAGGCTTGGCCTTGGTCCATGTGTGTGAAAAGTTTAATGCTTCATTATGAGAAATCACGCTTAGCTAAAAGTGACCATAAACCACATACTGCCACCACAAAAAGGAGCTGGCAGTTGATGCCCTCCTCCTCAGTGAGTGTGGCAGTTATTTTTTCAGTTGCAAATATATGAGTTGACAAGAAACCTGGGAGGCGTTCAAAGCCTGCAGGCAAACATTGGAGTGCATTAAACAACCATGCGAGGCAGTAGAGCCCAGAGCTAGATTTCTTGTCGCCCGCAGTAGGTCCACACCAAGCTGATTAAATCCCACCTGGACAGTCTCCTACAGAAGTCATTGCGGCTGTGAGTAGAGCATGGCAGAGCTCCAGGACACCGGCCCTGGGTTAGCAGTTAAGAAAGGGTGCTCAGTGCTAGGTGGGACTGTGTTTGAAGGGACTGTGAAGGAAGTTCCTAAATGAACAAAAAATTGCAAAGGATACATGGAGAGACACAAAACCCTTACAAATTGCTTAGAAAGGCACTGTGGATGACTCTGAGAAAAATGCTGAGGCTGATAATACGTGCCAACATAAATGTCAGCTCAAGTGCTGGAGTCCATGCTGGCTGAGCAAAAAGTTAGTTCCTGGAAAAAAGCAGCATTAATTTGTCAATACCAGTGGAAAAAAAGCCTCCTACTCAGACAGTCTTCAAACCTCTGGTATGAGATGAGCAATTCTGCTGCATTTGATATGTTGAATTTGACAATGTCTGATAACAAGCCAAATTTTACTACATGTGTTTTTCAATGGTTTACAGTGAACTACGAGTTTCAACACGTAACAGCTAATCTCAGTTATCCCAAAATCAGTGGGAAGTAGTATTTAAATAATAAACCTATTCTGATGAAGACTAAGATGACCCTGATCCAGATAGCACCATTACACTGCATTTCACTCAAGTGCAAACCAATACAACAGTACCATGAGAACTCATTTTCGTGGTCATGGGAGACATGTAAATAGGCAAGGCAAAATGAGTTTCTTGCCATCATCTGGGCACATGAAGCTGGGCACATTTTCAGGAAAATGATGTGTCAGAAAAATATCTACATTGTGCCATTTCATAAACTGTTTAAAATGGAAAAAAACCTGATCATCAGAGACTGACCCACAGCACATGAGGCCAGCACACTGGATGCACACGCACTGAAGAACAACCAGTGGCCTGTCATATCACTAACTCCCACACAGAGACAGATCTCTCTAACCAAAAATACAGATTGTAATAGTCACATAGGTTGGCTCATAGTCTTCCAAAATTTGACAGCATCCACTGAAGGTGAAGAAGCAGAACTGAAAGCCCTGTCTTCCTGCAGTACCACCCACTAGAGCATTCCCTCCCAGGAATGTCCATGTCTGCTCACAAGTTACTAAGGGCTCAGGTGTCTGGCCAAAGTTTTGAGAGGTCTTTAACCACTACAGCTTTCTCTTTCTAGCATTATGAATAATAAATTAGGTTTAAACTTTTATTCAAATGTAACCATGGCAGTAGCGTTCTCTTGTACTGCACCCCATGCAGACATTGCAGATGATGTAAATATCTGACAGGATATCAGAGTCTGTTGTGCTCAAAATATCCCCCCAAATGTCTGTATTATATATGGCAAGTGTTACCCTAAAACCCAGCCATTGTTAGACACTAACTTTTGTATGCTACGTTTTCAAGAAGCAAACGAAAGCATTGAACTTTTCTAGAAGTGACAATATTACTCTTTCCAAGTATTTTCCCCTCTCGTGTAGCAATTTCAATTCGGAGTCTATGCATGGTATCCCACTGTAGCAGAGTAACAACATTCACCATGGGCTTTGATATTTCTAGTATAATATTGCACTTTTATAATATCTTATTCAAGGATCCCAAAGAACCATTACCTAAACCTCAAAACGTCCATCGCAGGAGGTCATTTTTGCTGTACCTTGTGGATAAGTTAGAAGCATGGCGAGATGGCTTAGGAGCGAAGCATGCGTGTAACACGTCCCTGTTCTTACTGCGCAGGCACACTCTAACCGAGAATGAGAAAGCTGCTTTTAAAATCATTGTAGTATTTACGAATTGCAGGTACTTCTGTACTTGGTATGATATGCAGCTTAAGAACAGACATTTTGGGCTTTCCTAAAACACATGTACATAAATTGGCTGAGCTTTAGGCAAGTTCTGTTGCATACTTTTCCCAGTCCATCATCGCAATGTTATATGAAATACTATGAACCAAATATCAACCTTGTGTAATCCCAATGGATTTCAGAGGAGTTAAAGCAGAGATAATACAACATAGCAAGACCTATTCATACCTGTGAAACTTGAAGGCCGTCATTTCTAGGGCAAACAACTCTGCATTTGCACTTGGCAATGCACAGCGCCAACAAAGGGGAATCTGATGAGTGAGCAGGGATCAGGACTGTAGGAAGGGGGAGGATACAACAATTTTTTGCTAGGAAGAACAAAAAATAAATCACTTGCAGGCTTGAGTTAGCAAAAAGCTTTGAAGGCGAAAAGAAACTAGTCTCAGCCTATGAAGGTGGAGACAATTCAGTTCCCTGAATCTCTGTGTAATTCCCTGTGTGGAAACATGTAACCACTCACCCTGACTTCGCCTAGTAAGGAAAGATGAATTTAGCTCCGAAGAAACTTTCCAGATATCAGTAAGACACAACACACAGGAGATTCCTGTCAACAAAACCTACTTGCTCTGCAACAGCTCCCCCAGCACATGGCACATCTTGGCGAATGCCAGCAATCCAGTGTTGACTAAAGGTTCTTTTGATGTGATTTAAAGCAATGAAGTCCCAATTATGGCAAAGATGGATCTGCAACTCTTTAAAATAATTGGTCAAAAGTATGTTAGAGAGAGAGGAAGGAAAAAATTAGCTAATTTCCCTGAGGACATTAAGCCCATTACATTGGTCACATTTAAGCTACACATTTACAGACTCTAGAACCAGTTTTGTTCTTTAAAAGCTACTGTCACTTCTGTAATGTGGAAAGCAAATTTGAAGCAGGGTGTTTATGCTGACTTCTGTTTCAATGAGTAACCTGTCCCATCTGACCTAAGTTAGAATTCACACAAACACCATTTCAATGACTAGATCTGTGACTCTAATAGCACTTCTATACTGCACAGGCTCATAGAAGCTTTGACTGTGGAAAAGGAAAAAGAAAACAAAAAAAAATAGAGGCAGACTTTCTTATGACTATTTAAGAGTGCTAGCTTTTGGAGCTGGACGATGGATACGATCATTTTGCTTGGGCTAGGAAAATCCCTTGTACATGTCAACACATCAAAAGATACTGCATGAGGAGGAAAGGAACAGTTCAGGGACAAGATGATATGACACCAGGTACGTCTTCATTGTGGCATTGACTTAGTATAGGCAGTCATGGGTAAATACACACACCGCCTTGGTCTGAACACCAGCCAGCCCATAGCCGTGCTGCTGCTGTAGTACTTGCATGAAAAATGAGCTTCTCCTGCACCCATGAGTTGCTGTTGGCTGAGCCATGCTCTGACGTTCTCAGAGAGAATTACAGCACATTTTGTATATCTCGTCAGCACTCCCTTTGGTAACGGCAGAGAAACCAGTTTCTCAGCACTTGGGATCTCAGCCTGTGCCCCGCATTCAGGGGCAAAGGTGGCCAGCCTGGATCTACCCCATACTCAGGGAGAGGCCAGTAAGCTCTGGTGCAAAGCAGGTTTATTAGGTGAGAAGTCTGTGTATGCGCATGAGAGCTGTGTTTAGGTTAAGCACCAGCTCAGTTAACTCAGCAAAGGAGGAAAGTTCATAGCTCTGCTTTATCCCATTAGCAGCAAAGAAATACCTACTGCTGCCAAGTCTCTGGGGTAACACACTGAACAGGCAGAACAATTGCTTGTTTTATCCGGTTACTGTGAATTATCCCTATTGACGAGTAAATAAGAGAAAACCTAAGCATTTCAGAGCTCTGTGCATCCCTCCACTCAAGCAGCTCCTCATCTCAGCCTCCCCTGGGCATCGTACCCAGCTGCACCTGCGTCCTGCTCTCCTGCATCCCTGGCAGCAGCAGCTGGTGACACTTGGGCACATCTTCTCCATAAAGCAGGATGAGTTCTCCTCCTTCCTCCGCCTGGCTCTGGCTTGGTTGGAAGGAGAGTCTGAGTAACACAGTTTTGAAACATGAAGACCCTATGAAAGGCAATGCAAGGCACAAAACAACACAACAACATCATCATCACCAAATGCCCCAGATACGGCAGAGACCCATCGAGAACCCAAGGAAACACTCCTCCAGTCAAGGAACATTTCTCATCACATCTGTTGGCAAGTCTCAAACTTCTAGCAAGAGAACAAGCAACAACTTGTTTTTCCTACAGGAAACGAGAGAATATATGTTGCAATTTTAAAGTTCACTACTAAGTGGTTGTGCCTGGGGAAAAGGAACAAAGTGTAAACAGAGAGTTGTTAGTTGTTGTTTATTCCAGCTTAAGATCCTGGGCTAAATGAAGAGGGACAGAGGCAAGTAGGTGCAGAGTCATTGGTTCTGGAAACAATTAATGCATTATGTGATTTATATTGGTAACCCTTTAATGCTAAATAGAATCTGTTAATAGGAGTAAAAATATGCTCATAAATTTCCCAAATAGAATCAAACCCACACATAAACATGAAACCGGAGAATAAGAAACTAATAGAACTTTCAAAATTTCAGTTTTAAGCCTTTTTCAACTTCCTCAGTTTCCTTTTCCTGATCTCTTGAGTTTGGTTTACAAGTAAGTATGCAAAAAATAAATACGTTTATAGGAGAAAGGGGTAATTTTTAAAGCAATCAGCTTCAAGAAATGCTGATTTATATCTTTTTTAACATTAATAACTTTGCATGCATGCCACAACTCAGTCCAATAGATTTCACCTCCAGTAAGTTACCCAAAAATTAATGGAGAAGGCACAACTATAATGGGGTCTGGACAGCCACTACAATGCACTCAGTACACCGAGGCCAAATCTGAGTGGCAAAAGCCATGTTTAAGAACATACAGATTATCTTAACTTCGTAAAACCTTTTACCATCAGGGTAACGAGAAGCCTGTGTCATTTGGGAAGGAACAGCAGTAAAACACCTCCGCCACATTGTCCCATCTTCAGAAGCAAAAGCACATTTACCTTTCCGCTGCCTGTATTGATGACTGAAGTGCAAAGAGCCGATAAGGCATGTGCAGGAAAGTGGGGTTTTGGGAAAACATCCCACTCCTGCCGCTGCCTGGCTCCTCTGTGTCCCAGCCGCATCCCTCAGCCTCCTCTGCCCAGCATGCCCCACCAGGCCGAGGGCTGCCGGCTCACCCTGCCTGCACAGCGGGCAGAGGCAGCTCCGGCAGGACCTGTGAGGTCCATCCTGGTCCAACCCAGAAACTCAGAAGTCAGTCCTCTGGTTTGGCTTTCCCGCAGGAGAGTGATAACACCACCCCACCAGGAATCTCCCAGCTACCAGGTAAAGTGCATCTGGAGAGCAGCCTGTTTAAACTGATGCTTCCAGATTAGGTGCAAAGCACACATGATTTGCTATTATCACATATGCGAGGGCAGCAAGTTATGAGCGTGTTCATGTTCCTATTAGGCTCCCCATTGCACTGGGAGTTTCTCTGCGGTCTGACGATGCAGATCACCGCAAGCGTGATGGCCATCCTGTGAGTTAGCACTTCCATTCTCACTGCCAGCCCACACATTTGGGATACATTTGAAATACCGTTCCTGTAGCATAAAATGCCAACTAATATTTTTTTTTTGGCCTAGCAGCAGCAAAGTTCATCTCTGGAAACGCTGGCCTGAGCCTAAGCAACTTTGTGGTCCCACTGAAGGGGCAGAGGCCCATCTGTTCCAAATCAACGTTTGGCTTATGGAATGCTGGAATTTATCAGACCAGTGCAGGGGCGAGCACTGCAGGGGAGCAATGAGCTTTTCCATCTACACCATCATATGGTACCGATTATCTCTCAGTACAGCATAAAACATAATAACAACCAGATTTAGGGCCAGCATACTGCAACCTGTTTCCCCTGCTGCCTCCTCCTCTTTCAGCATTCTGTCATTAATCCCACAAAATGTTTGTTGTTTGCATTTCCTCCTGTAGGGCACCAAGGAGCCAGGAGTGACTTACTGCTATAAAATGGTTACAATATTTTTCATTGGATGGCATTGCATTTTGAATGCGGCTTCAGTGACCAAGTGTTGAATGATGCACTAGATCTCCCTGGGCTGTATCCTTTTAAAAAGAAGGCTAGGCAGGCTGGAGATGTGCAAATCCTTCTGAATCCTCTATACATGTCTATTATCAAATGCTTTCTTTCCAACAGCTCGCTTGACACTCAATGCTCTGAGCTGTTTATGGTGGCATTTTTATCCCAATTATCTAAAGAGCAAGTAGAGCTAGAGTGGAAAATGAGGACTTGCCCTCAAGCTATAACCAAATCCAGCAGCTGTACAGGCTTGTGTCTGGGAACCATCTGACACTAGCCACACTCAGAGGCAGGATACACACGGCCATGCGTTTGAGCCACCATCCCTACGCGTCTGGGAAATAAGAAGAATAAGACAAAAATCATCCAACATGCAGGGTTTCAAGGTGAGACACAGCAAGGTGGAGCCTGGCAGCTCCTCAAGAGCCCTGTGCTCTGTGCAGGGGTAATCGGGGCCACACCAGGTAAAACAGAGTGGGCTCAGGTCTCAGCTGGATGTTGTGGCACTCCCGAAGCCACCAACTCTGGCAGGTCATAAACCTGATAATGCCTAATACAGGAATTCCATCTTTCACCTAAGCCCTTTGAAGAAACCTACTCAAACCATTGCCAGCCCTATCTCCCCAGAAGGGGACACGAGACCTAGAAAAGCAGAAAGGCTGAAGGACATTTCAGAGAGCACCGACTGCAGCCAGTGAGGAAACTGCAAATGCAACACCAGGAAGTTGAACACGGGCTCCTATCACTGGGACCCCAGCCACACCAAGGCAGCAGAAATCCTGCCCAGCCTACGCTGCAAAGCAATAACCAAACTCAGCAGCATTCAGGAAATTATAGATGCACAAGTCTGGGCCACTGCCATCGGCAAGATCCTGGAGGTACCAATAAGATATAAGATCACAAACCATCTGGAAAAATATGGGCTGATGAAAACTGCTTTGCTTAGCTCCATGAAAGCTAAAGTGCCTGACAAACATTGTGGTGCTTTTTTTTTTTTTTTTTTTTTGGAAAAGATCTACAGATTAAGAGGATTAAAGAGATGAGATGAGCATGATATAAAAGGATGCCTCAAATTGCTTAAGGTATGGCAGAGATGCAAATCTGGGAAAAGTGGTTCAAACTAAGCAGGAACTGAACGACACCATCAGCCCCAAACTGAAACAAGCTAAAATAAATGGATTTTTGTGGTTTCAGATGCCTTCTTTCCGCCCCCGTTTAAATCTCCTCTCTGACTGCAGTGTTAGTTCCAAAAGATTCACTTATGTACATACACACATGCATCTGGTAAGCTGTTGTAGCTTGCCTGTTGTTCAAAACACCCTCAACTTGACCAGTTTCTTAGTACAAGGCATTCTGTCCAACAGCCCAGTCTTAACCCTGGTTAATCCTGCTGTAGGATCATCACCCAATTCACAACTCTCCTCTGTCTGAAGCACAGGCAGCCAAAAATAGTAAATACTAGATGAGATAACAGAGCTGAGGCCACGTCAATTTTTCAATGTGTATAGGAGGCATCTTCAAACCATCACAGACAGGTCATGGAGCCACACCCTTACCATTCTTAACCTGTATCCCTTCACAGCTGTAAAATCTAACACTTAATATTACATAAATTTGACATAGTATAATTCAAATGAGCTTGTAAGTCAACAAGGAGACTGAAAAAAACACACCCTGTCAAGCAAAAATAGCTAAGACCTACATGGCAAATGTCGGACTCAACAGCAAAAAAAACCCCTTGCAAATCACAGATGTTACAGAGCAGAGGATCCAATCAAAGACATGCATGGGAACTGGTGGTCCAGCTAGAGAGCTTTTTCTACTGTTTAAGCTGAATTTTTGTTGGTATTTAAGCTCATTATTTCTTGTCTTGTCCAGCATGGGCTGTTCCCTTAACGGTCTGCACATAGCTGAAAATTTTTATCAAAGTCCTCCTTTGGTTTTCTCCTACTTTGGTTAAGAAACCAAATTTTCTCAATTTTTCTCCTTTTGAGGGATGTTGGAATGGCAATTCTGATTTGAGTCAGAAAGTTCCACCAGCACCTTACCCTGGTAGTAGCTCACAAAGGGCGAGTAAAAGAGCTGTAAGCAAGGAGTGCAAGAGCAGAACAAGCACACAGCAGTGATTTCCCTCCTGCTCTCCCGGTACCTCCATCTTTGGCTCCAGCATTTCCACAGTCAGGGGTGGTATTATTTTGATAACCCTTTAATGGCTCTAATCCATGAATTTGCCTAATCACTTTTGAAACCAGGTACCCTCTCAGTGTACTTAATGTACTGTAGCCATCAGTTCTGCCATTTAATTGAGTTTATCCAATTACGTATTAAGAGGTGCCTATTTTGTGTATTTTGAATTTGTTTCCTGACAACTTCATTACACGTTCTCTAGTACCCATATTAGGACAGTGAGCCACCACTCCTAATTAACCTTCTCAGTCATTAATGATATTGCAAATCTCTATCAGCCGTCCCTTTTCTGGACTGTGAAGTCTCAGTCCATTTTTCTTCATATGGAGGTCTCTGATTATCCTCATGCTCCTGCTACCAGTCTCCTTTGTCCTTCAAGGTTCAGGCTCCAATTAATGCAGACAAGGACGTAACGACGTCATTTGATGTATCTATTTTTCTTAATAATTCTTCCCTTGTCCATTTGCTTTCTTGTCAGCTGCTGAGCACTGAACTGAATGTCCTCCGTCATTCTGCAAGGCAGTGACTCCGTATTGGGAAAACCTCAGCAGCCCCCTGCTTTCATTCCTACTGCTCTTGATTAGATCTGGCAGGGGCCATGGCACTCTAGTTTTGGATGTATCCAAATGCACACAAGCAGCTTCTGTCCTCACCAGTACGTCATTGCAGCATCCTTTCGGGGATGCCACCCAGTCTCAGTTTTAAGCAATAAGGAATTCATGTTCACAGACAGCATGCCCAAAGCTTAGACATCATCATCAGTAGAAATGCAAGCAGGGGTTTGGATTCTCTTTAAGTGAAGTGAACAGAATTTGGCCCATCATTACTTAGGAATTCTTACAACTGACATTAACGCTCCCTTGACCTGTGTGAGAGCTGCCCCTTGAAAGCCCAGGAAAGGCAGGACCCTAACGAAGAGATACGGACTATGAAATTTGCACTCTCTGTTATTAGCAAACTGCAGTGCCATTTTGCAACACCTTTTGCCACTATTTCCTCCAAGTACTCTGTATCATGGGAGATTGCCCTGAAGTGCCTATCTTTTCATATTGTCCCTGGTTTACCTATTACCTTTCCAGTTCAGCAAACTCCTACATAACTAACATAAAATTAGCCTACTATGTATATTAATATTTTCTAATATTTTCTTACTGTTTTCTAAACATCTTATTTGAAACATAAACCAGATACCTTTGAATGGGCCTTTTTACTGTGTGGGAATCACAGAAGTCCAATAACTGCAAGGTTTTTGGTGAAGTTGTTTATGTAATATCTGAGATATTAACAAAGCCGTCCCCTGTGTAATAAGTCAGACTGCATTTCTTCAACATATTTAGAATGAGTCATATAAATCTCCTGTTCTGCACATGTGTCCCTACTCAAAGAATTTTTCTAAGAATGCTAGCTGAGGATTTTCAGGAAATTACAATAGCTTGAATGAATTTAGAAATAGTTACATGCTTAGAACTTACCATAATAGGTACTTCAGAAAGGAAACTGAGCAATACATTTAAAAATTTTCAACATATTGTATTTGATTAATGCAAGGTCATAGCATTCAGCTCTTCCAGCCAGATTGTTCACTCTTATGTTTCTACTGTAATTGTACGAAACAAAAGTTTTATTATTAATTCTACCAAATGATTATTTCAAATAGTAAATGTGGAATTTAAGATATTTAGGAAATTCTTCAGAAACCTACGCTTTTAAAATATATATAGTTATATCCCTTTGATGGGTGGAAACTGCTTTTCAACTTCTTGACCACCGAAAAAATAAACAAAAAATATTTTTATCAACAAAAGTTGATATTTGATGGACCTGAAGTTACATAGTATTAGAAGATGACATTTTAAGTGACTGCAAATCAATTTAATTTTTTGAGGCAGCTACTCTCTGAAATCAATGTGGCCCATGAAGGGCAGGGCTGTAAATTGCTCACAACCACCAGCAAGTGGTTAGATGCACACAAATTCACATTAAAGGGAGCGGCTGCTGCTCAATATAAACAAGAGGCTCACAACCCAACCTAAAGAACTGACTTCAAAAAGGAATATCAAAGACCCATCTTGCAGCATATTCCCCATCTCCTCCACAGTCTCACAAAACCAGCTTTCTTGCTCTTGAAAACAAATACCCACCCTTGATGAAAGCAGAAAAACTTAAACATCCACAGAGAAGTGGTGAGATGGGATCCAACCCAACCCAAAGCACTGGGGATCTCATTCCGTTGTGTCTTCAAGGTGCTTTGTGTCTGGGCTGGAATGTGCCAACCTGAGGGTCCCGACCTGCTTCATTTCTGGTGTATTTTGTAAGTCAACTGATTCAATATTATCACGTAAATGAGGAAGGATACCCAGATTTGCTCTACACCAACCCAGCAGGCCAAGAAGGAAGCTTAAGGATCAGCATGTGCTTACCCATACGGCTGCATGGCAGTGCCCGACCCATGGCATGTGCTCTCTGTTGCATTCAACTCTCTGTGACCATTAGCACAGCTCCACAACTTACAGCCTGGAGCTGGATGACAGTGGGGAGGAGAAAGGCAGAAAGGCACGTTCCCCTTGCATGCCTGCCTTGCAGACGTGCCCAGAGGTACTGCAGCCCTAGCCAACAGCCGCGGCTCAGCTCAGTGTGACAGGTCATGCCTTTTCCAGAGAGCTCTGCCTTCGTTCCCTATGACAGCCAAAAGGCAATCCTCGTATTAACCTTTACAGGAGTCTGCAGTAGGCAAGCGTTGCACTATATCCCCGAAGGAAAACAACAACAGTCCTGGAAGATTCCAAAACACTGCGATTTGTGAATGACATCGCTTTATAAAACTAATGTTTCTTCCCATCCACGAGCTCTGCGCTAAAGGATCTTTGCTGCCCATCTGCCTGAACCCTGCGATGACTTGCAGCATGGCGTTAAAGTTCTCATAATGGGAAAAGCCCAGACCTCTTACCTTCAATTACACACTGATCAGGGATAGGAATTTTCCTCCCCATCTCCGTGACATACGCTTTCACTTTGCCCAGGTTTTCCTTCAAGTGCAAGTAGAGCTTGTCCTGGTATTCCATAGGGCTCATCACGCCCTCTGCGCTTCCTTCGTGGGCCTTTTCTTTAGCAGATTCTGGCAAATTTGCTGATTCCATGTAATCAATGCTTTGGTGTGAAACCAAAGAATTTCCCAGCTGCATTGCTTCAGTATCAACACTAAAATGCAATTTGTCATTTTCTTGGCTGATGTAGATCTCGCTGAAGGAGATACCAGCAGTTATCTCCCCGTTCTCCTCATCCTGTCCACTCTCTGAGTTTACCCCCTTCATGCGGACTGCATGCAAAGCGAGGCTTTTGGACCTGAAAGGTGATTAAGGAAAGGAAAGTTGCTTTGGCATAGAGGTAAGACACAAAAATCACCTGAACACATGCTCTTCAAGGTTACCTCTAATTACCTCTGTGCAGCTGGTTCAGAGAGCCGAGTGTGGGGCTCACTTAGCCAGAGGCAACTATCTTTTGGTAAATATGCATTTCAAAAGCAAAACTGGAGCCACAGCTTTAATAAGCAAATGAAACTAAATAATATCCATATATCACAACATCTGCATGCCATGGAGAGAGCTAGTTAACCTATCTGCAAGAAACTTATAACCCCAGCGCTGGAGTGTATGCTTTATTGATCACATCATAAAAATGCCATCCAGCAGCCATTTAACCGAACCAAGATTCAGCCTCCAGTTCTTCACTGCCCCGTACCTATATACTGAGGATGAAGTTAAGCCTCCGTAAGAGTAAGAAGGGTAGAAGTGAAATGACTGAAAGGGCAAATACTGGAGCAGGAGGAGAAAACCTCTGCTGTGAAGCTGCGGTGCAGCCTAAGGACACCGTGGGTGCACGCTGCTGTCCGAGCCCTTGTCACACCCTGGGCCCCGACAGAGTCACACTCATCTCACACAGCCATCTGATACATATTGCAAGCAAAAATACCCAAGAAAGGAGACTGTATCTTCTTTTCTAGCCATATGTGCATGCAAATATTTTCCTATCCTTTGTGCTGTTTTAGGGAACAGAAGAGATTAAATATATAATTTAGAAATATTTTACCCAGCCTTTGAATTCATGGGTATGAGACTTGGTTAAAATTAGACTTATGATGCATGCAGACCAAATTCTCAGTGTTTGGATAAAGTTTTATTATGAAACTGATACTCAGGAAAACCACTCACACATTTTAGAGAGCCATACCTGTTAAATCTCATATCCTTCCTTTCTTCTTTAGAAACCTGGCCTAAACTGTATCTCCGCACCGAGCCAGGAGTACTGTTGTCGACAATTATTTTCTCTTCAAAAGCCTGTATTTTAACTTGAAGCTTTTCATCTTCTTCATTTCCACTCACAACAGATTTTAAATCATCCAGTGGTACAGGAGATTCTGTTTCAGCATCATTTTCCATCCTAAGGAAGTAGAACACAGGGATTTAACGCTGGCACATTGTGTTCATAGCGATGCTGATGCTGCATTTCTGCCTGTGACCTGTATCATGTATCTGGTGAAATAATTATGTTTCAGCAGATATTCTCTTAGAGGTTGATTAATCATTTTCGGAAACATCATGATCAACGTGTCTCTTGGATCAGAAACACTGAACATCTCTGACAACCCTGGATTAGAAACTGCATGTTCTGTATCTTCACAAGCAAACCCCAACTCTTTCCCTGAGAGTCCCACTGCAAAAAGTTTTTCAGCTGAACTTAAACCATTCTCTCAAGCTTGCTAAACAGCAACTTATTACATTATTTTTATAAACCAAAAGTAGAGCTAATTGCGGAGTTTATAGAAGTCTGTGGCTTTAAAGGTTTGGCGAAAGTACATGCAGTTCCTACCAAATCATTGTACTATGAGTAAGAAAAATATCTTTCAAAACTCAGCACATGGACAGAAACAGGCTCAGGAAAAGTTCTAAGCAATATGACTGAAGTTCAGCAAGAGAGAGAAAATGAAGAGTTAAAATGAACTTGTAGGACTGCAGGACAAGCTCTTTTAAGTTTGACCGCTACATCAGTCTTAGAATTTGTAACCTTTTAATGCAAAATTTGAAGACAAATTCAAAATAAATTGGAGGGAAGCTGTTAATCTTAAAGGATAAAAAGAAACCTGTTGAATATACTGCTGGTAAAAATTTGCTTTCTAGTGATTACAATATCCTCTGACCAGTGAAAAACATTCCCTTCGTTCGAGGCCCGGCAGTGCTGCTGCAGGGGCAGTAATTGCCACCAGCCACAGCCCCAGGGCATAGCAGACGCCCTGCAGAGGGCCCCAGGACGAGAGATCCACCACCCCAGCCCAGGGCAAGGGGACTGCATGGTGATGTCCCACCCCACTCCACGCACAGCCACTTCCATGCCCCAAACCAGGTTTCCTAGATTAAGGTTTTCAGTCTGAGTTCTGGATTCCCCAAAACAGGGCTTCTGAAAACAGAGTTTTCTGGGTTCCTATGCAGCTCACGGCGAGACTCAGCTCCTCCGAATATTGGGCCATTCGCCAGAAACCTAAACCTTGGGTCCAGACTCTCCCTTGAAGATGCTGCTTGGCCTTTATGCAGCAGCAGGACGGAACTTCCCAGGGGACCACCAGCATACTGTGGCAAAAGCACTCTTGCTCCTTCCCCTCTTCGTCAGGGGGGTGCCTTCTGCTGGGGATTTTTATGTTCCCATCTTACTCCTGCAACTATGGAGTAACTAGGCCAAAAAATCACGAAAGCAGCACAGTCAGAAATCTCTTAGAGAACTAAGGGGTATTTGACAGTATTTATTTTTTAAACTCTACCCACAGCTCTAAAACAAGCTCATTTTTCTTCTGACCATTTCTTTGTTGGTTTGTTTTGGTTTTTTTTTTTTCCTGACAAGCAAACATCTGAATAGCTAAATCTGTAAGATACGGATATGGGAAGCCACAAATGAGAGTTTTAACACAGCACTTTCAAAGCAATGGAGTCTCAACAAGCCATGCTCACAGTCGGGAAGCCTATTAAAACCTCCCTAATACTGCAAATTACCAATTGTGGAAACAAAGCATATTTAAAAAAAAAAAAAAAAACCAACCAGGAATATGGCATCACAAAATGCACTTTTTCATTTGTTTTGATAAAGGCAGCTCAGGATATTTCTCAGGGGAGTTGGCAAGTTTTGTCTTGTTTTGTTTTTAATTTAGGCAAGATCTCATATTAACAATGAAGAACGCTTTGAAAAAAAAATTATTATTCTGTAATAAAGAACCTTGGTATGACCTTTGCTAACAAATCTTTCTGGAGATGTGGGATGAGATTTAATTTATTAGAAAGCTGTCACTCCAACATAACTCTCAACACTGCTCCCATTGTGGGAACTAAGCACAGAGAAAGATGTCTGTTATACATGTATATACATATAAAGCCCTCTAGCTACAGAGAGGGGATTGATGGACTGATGGGGTTTATGAATGACAGACCCAAACCAGAAAGCCTCGACAGTGGAAATAAAAATGGCCTTTTATAACAGCACCTTTTCAGTATTCTCCCGTTGAGCTCTGACGGCTTTGTGAAGGAAATAGAAAATGCTTCTGCTAGAGGAACACATTAATAAATCCTATTTGCCGTGGGTAAAGCAGCAGTAAGTTGGTGCATACAGGGCTCATCAGTGCCTGGTGCTCCTCAAACGACCACCTTGGTTTTGGCCCTGTTGGTGCCCAGGATTTCAGAGCAACTGCAAGCACTGTGGGAGGGAGGGCTCAGCCTTGGGCATGCCCCCAGGGCACCACTTGCTCTCCTGTGCTTTGAGCTTTGCGCTCGCACCAATTTCCATGAAGCCAAAAGCACATACCCTAAGCAAAACGTTCAATGAAGCCTCCACCCCACACCCAATGGGATGCCTGGCAGGCCTTCCTGCTGGCCTCCCCTTCCAGCAATAGTAAAATAAACTATTGTTTGAAATCTTGGCAAGAGACATTCGGTACATTGCTGAGGTTGCTGGAGCAGGATCAGCTTACACCAAAGCTCGGGCTGTTTTTGAGAGGAAAAGGATGCACAAACCTATCCAGAGATCATAAGGACCTGGATTGCAAAGATAGTGCTCATCGATTCACTGCTTTTAAGTTCTCTTGTAGAAAGAGATCTAAACATACAGGTCAGCGAGTCAAGAGTGATACATTAGTTTGAAGAGCATTTCTCCAGACCACCAGCACCATTATCAACATCACCAGTCAGGTGCTTAAAATGGGAAAGAGAGCATACACAAATAGAAATAGCTAAAAATGCACTTGAGACAGGATGGCTTCCAGGGCTTCAGTTCTGTGGATGGAGGCAACACAAATGGATCAAGTGCAGGTCCTTGTGGTTCATCAACGTACAGAACATCATCACCACCTCAAATATGATGGAAGTGCAGATTTGAAGAAGGCAAGGGGTGGATAACGATCTCAAAACCTCCAGCTCACAGTTGGGAAGCCCATCAAGAGCTTCCAAATATTGCTAGGGACGGATTATGGAAATGTCATCAGCTAGACAACATTCAGGGCTGAGGCGCTGCTGCAAGGTAGAGGCTGCATCCTCTGGCACTTCAGAGGCAGCAGGCTTGCAGCCTCTGCACTCGCAGGTCGTCATGGGGGAGGTCAGAACATTTTGGTAGCTGGTGCTGGGGGACATGGGCAGCAGGCAGTGGCACGTGCTGCCTGGCAGGGCTGCTGCTCCCTGGGGCCAGGCGGGACACAGACGGGCAAGGGCAGGGCACGATTCACACAGACAGGCTTCTCGGTACCGAATTAAATCACACCATAGCCCCTTACCAACATAAGAAAGTCTTAGATGCTATTACAGCTCTCTTCACTGCTACAAATGTTGATTTAAAGAAGGACAAATACAGTAGAAAATGAAAGGCAAATGAATGGCGAGTGGTGATGCCGTGTGCCAGACCTATTCTCTCCTTCAAGGAGAAAAGATAATTTCATCCAGCCACTACACTCAAATGAGCAGCACTGGTATAGCGCGTTATGCTCAGTTCTTACTCAGAATGAGGGTTTGGAAGAGTTTCTTCCTTTCTTTCCTTTCTTGCCTTCTTTTAATTGACCATGCTATACCTCTAGGTTGGATCAGTCCATTAAAACTTGGTATGCGTTCTTAAAAAGCACCTCTGAGACTGAATAACTTGCAATTTTGTGACAGTAAGGGGCAACAGAGCATCGCATGGTTTTAATTATACTCTCCACTAACTGCATGTAAAATTCCCTGTGTCAAACAACTCCAAGCCAGCCATCGCCCTAAAGAAATCAGTTTCTCCTTATGTAAACACATGATTCTGGAAGGAATGGTTATAATCCAGCCACACATTTTAAAATCCCGTTTTCCTTTCACAGCATAAGTACCCTGGATTGCTGCTCTTTAAAAAACACTGCAGGTCAGAAACTGCAGAAGCTCTGGAGCTAGGAGGGTATTTCCATTTTGACACCTGGACCAGTCCCACTCAGACTAGTACGAGTCAGAAGAACCTCCACTTAAATGAGTGGAGAACTCTCATTTTAGTCTTAACCGCTGCTTCGTACTTTTCCCTGTCCAATCTAGCTGATACTATGTTTGATTCAGGCCTGAAATGTAAACTCAAAGAATACTTAAAAACTGTAATTTTGAAAAATCCGTGTTTCACTCCGATTTCTCACAGCCACGTTGAGGTAGTAAGATGATGGCAGCTGCAAGTCAACAGGGAACCGGGGTTACAGAGGATTAAGCAGATGAAGGAGGAAAAAAATAAAATAAAATAAAAAAATCAAGCAGCAGATGGAGAATAAGGAATAATTTCAGAACGGTTTGTCGGAAAGGCTCCAGGCCCTGCCGCTGGCCCGAGACAGCAGCGTGCGGGGAGACCCCGCTGCAGCAGACACGTCCCGGGACACCGCTCCTTACCCCAAGGAGAATCGGAACAGTTTTTCCTTCCCATCATTTCTGGCTACGCTCACACCCGCATCATGGCGAGAGGGGCTGCATCACAGGGTCTGTCCTGTCTCGTAAAAGCAGCGATCTATCCACAGAAATGTTAAAAACTGCTAACAACAAAACAAACAGCGTGGAGGGATGTCTATTTTAAGTTCCTTCCACTGCAGATGCAAGGCCAAACTCTGCCCTGCCTCAAACCAGAATAAACTCTGAGCAGCTCCACTGCAGCCCTGGGATAAGGTGGGTGCATTTGCATTGCCTGCCCCCACACATGGCCCTCCAGAGTCCGTCGCCCTGGCCCTATGACAATTTCTATACTCCAGAGACAGCAATTACATTTTCATTCACTTCTATGCATGGCGGTGTTCAAACTTGTCACTCGGAAGCAAATACAACTTAAAGAAGCAACCATCCAAAGCCTTTTCCCTTTGTGGTCAGTATAATCAGTAGATTTTTTTTCGTGAAAGAAAATAAGGATATTTTCTGAAAAATCCACTGAAAAATACTGTAATTTCCTCCCTCCTCCTCCCCCAGACGCTCCACCCAAGTAGTATTTTGCATCTGTAACCACACACACGCAGATGAAGAAGCCTCTACTCCTCAGTAAAGCAAGTCCTTAAGAAAGGGGAGTTTTTGAGAGAAACGGAGAAACACAGCAACAACATTTCAATGAAAACCTTTTCTTGTTTTTTACCAGCTCTAGTGATAGATGCAGAAGATAAGGAATAGGAATACCACAACCTTTTAGCAAATAAAGCAATTTTTCCCAATGTAAACAAAGGCACAGGGTGGGCTGCATGGATAATTATTACGCTTTGTTACTGAAGCCTCAACTCCTGCACTGCTTCATTGCAGCTCCCAGAGCACAGCACCTTCCTGGTCCCCTTCACGGAGCGATACCTGGCATACTCCTCTTCGCAGATGAACTTGACTAACTTGGAAAACGCGTATGTCGTTTCATGCCCACTTTGCTATCTCCACTTAAGCTTTCTCACTATCTTCAATGAAAATTTTCATAGAAGTGGTTTCTGCCACCAGGTGAAGTTCGGATATTTCTTACAGCCTCATTGTAAAATAAGGGACAATATCAGAGTTCCTCTCCTTTTTCATTTTTAACTCTCTCCAGGATACCAATTAATTCTTTCTCGAATGACCTCAATGTTTTGGCTCCAACTCAAGTCTGTCTCCGAGGCTATCCTTCACGGTTATGAGTTTTCTGACATCTGTGTTAAATTTTATCACAGAATTACTATTCCTTTGTGCCCTCTTGACCTATTTCAGTATATACAATGCTAATTATAAGTCTCCTCCTAATTAAAAATGACTACCACCATATATTTAAAAATAACACTTCTATTCTTACTACAATGAATGCAGCAACGCTCCTAATGCTTTAACCTTAGGATACACACTTAAAAGGAGCTGAGCGAGCACATCTTTTTATACAAGCTTAAGAATTTTTTTCCAGACTTTTTTAGCAAGCCTTTATCAGGGAGCTATGCCAGTTATTGTTCTCACCAGCTTCACTGGTTTTCTTCTCGAATAAACCCAATGATAATTACATAGCCTGACTTCACCGACTTATTTTTAACTGAAGCTTTTTTAGATTCCCTTAGTCTGTTTATCTGAGACATGGCTTTATTCCTGTTCTTTAAGTGCTAAAACTTGAATAGCTTCTTTATTCTTCAGTGCCAAATGACGCAATTTCTGTTGTATGCTGTTCAGAGATCATTCTGCCTGGTAGCATGAAGCTGGTGTCTGCAGTGCATCTACAGCTCTTACTGCGATCCTTTAACTACAGATTTCTGCTTTACTGTCAATCATCCTTATGCTTGTGTTTGAAGTGCATTCCTCAAGTTACTTCTACAAGTAGGGACGTTGCCCATCAGGCGTTTGTAAACTATTTTGTGCACTTACCTGACCCTGTAAGTTGCACAATCCAATGGCTGAGTATATACCGCAATGATACAAGAGGGATACCAAGACTGATTTGAAAATGGCAACATAGCAACTTATAGGAACTGCAGTACATCTTACTTGCAGCTGATTGTTCACTCATCTCAACTTGAATATATTTGATATAAATTTATACTGCCTTACACAGCCATGGAGATGGCTGTGGGGCTTTATCATACAAAAACTAGCTTCACCTGGCTCCACACGCGTTGTCTTTCTCTAGCTGTCGGACAAGGAGCTTGGCTATGGCAGTGAAGCTATTACTCATGCGGTATATATCTCTGCTCTGGGTGCCCAAGATGCTTGAGAAGGTGTCAGTGAGACTCTTAATTTCCAGCAAAAGAATATGGTGAAATGAGTGCTCCATGTTGGCCAGCTGGTTCACCAAATACATCAGGCATATTCTGGCTCGCTCCTAGACAACACAAGGAGATAAAAACAGTTTTAAACAAATTAATTCATTGTTTGCTTGTGCAAGGGAGGTTTGTGTGCGTGCTGCTGATTAAAACATTGTCATCAGGGAATAGTGGCTACCCCACGATAACTAACAAAAGGGCAACTACATCAAAAACAGAGTCCATTTTTGGGTGCTATTGGCATTACATTTATTTCTCTTGGTATTACCTAACCTGGCCTAACGTGAGTACACCTAGTCTCCTCCTCAAACCTAGAGACAGAGCCTCTAAAATCTCTTTGAAGGGCCCTGCATTGCTCTAGGGTGGTAGATCAGCCTAGCTCAGTGATCAGAGCACCAGCAGCAGATCTAGCTCCTCTTTCATCTTTGATGAGCCTTATGAGCCTGGCCAAGCTGCTTCATGCCCCTATACCCAGTTTCTGTGCCCTTTTTTTGCTTTATTCTGTGCTGTTTGTGGCAGGCAAACTCTCTTTTAAGGGGCCAAGTGCTCATACACACTGCTCCAGTCTCCAGGGTCTTCTCCCCCGGGGTCCTTCTCCTCATGTACATACCTGACCTGTTGCACGTTGAGCTCGCAGAGGCACTAGCACAGACACAAACATAGAATAGAATCATAGAATCGTTTAGGTTGGAAAAGCCCTTTAAGATCATCGAGTCCAACCGTTAACCTAATACTCCATCCCACCACTAAACCATGTCCCTAAGCACCTCATCTACCCTTCTTTTAAATACCTCCAGGGATGGGGACTCGACCACCGCCCTGGGCAGCCCATTCCAGAGCCTGACAACCCTCTTGGTGAAGAAATTTTTCCTAATGTCCAACCTAAACCCACCCTAGCGCAACTTCAGACCATTTCCCCTCGTCCTTTCGTCCGTTACCAGGGAGAAGAGGCCGACCCCCACACGTCAGAACCTGCCAGCAGACCTCAGCCCAACAGATCCAGCAGCTCAGGTCTGCGCTGCTTTGTGGCACTGCATGACCCATGACCGACTGCGGTCTTGTGTCTTCATTACAGCCTCATTGTATTAATAGGCTAATGTCCAGATTTGTGCTTTGTCCATGTTACTCTCCACTCAAGGGTCACCAGGCAATTGCAATGAATTCTGTGTATGCCATTAGCTGTTACAAATACTTTGCCAGGACCAAAGATCTATTTTTCATAACATGTTTCCCGATCGTGACTTCCCTTCTGGACCTGTTGGGTTTTGCTGATTTGCTATATTTAGCAGTGTCACCTAAAAGCCTGTCACCACTGGTGCTACTCAGACTCAGCGGGACTCCGCCAGCACAGCGTTGGCAGAGCAGCGAGGTGCAGCGGGCCGGAGTGGGGGGACTATCAGCATCTCTTCCTGCTAACGGCAAGGGGTTAAAGTGCCTTGTAAATCACAGGGGTTCTCTCCTTTCATAGCAATTCATTTAGGAGCAACGCTCAGATTAGACTCGTGCCTAACACTGCAACAAAGAGAAGTTTAAAATGAGATTTTGTTTTAAGATCTCATCACACGCGATAAGGCGCGCGCTGGCAGCTGTATCAATCACTGCCAATGCACTGAAGTCTGATATGCCCTCTGTAAGCCAAAGCTTTGCTAGCCAATTTTCAGGGGGATATGATCTCGCCAGTTTATCAGCGAGATCACATCCCCCACAAATTAGGATTAAAGGGGCTGTTTCAGATCATAATATTAAACATGCAAATATTTTCTAGCAAAGATACTTTATCATCTCTGCTTGGCAAGAGTACACAATTCCCATTCCAAATATTTCTGTATGTACATGTACAAATTCGCATACTGAAACAGAAACTCCAAAGCTGAAGAGATGCATTAGGGTTTTTCAGTTTTGTTATAATTATCCTAAGTGTATTAGGTTGCACAATCCTAAAAATATCTAAGTGGGAAAAGCAGCAGAGAAAGAGGCAGTTAACTAACTCAGGTGCTCATACTGGATCCTCCACTGGGAAAGGCTGAAAGAGTTGGGCTTGTTTGGCTTAAAGAAGAGAAGACTGTGAGGGGATCTCATCAACACGTATGAATATCTTAAGGGTGGCTGTCACGAGGACGGAGCCAGACTCTTCTCAGTGGTGCCCTGCGACAGGACAAGGGGCAATGGGCACAAACTGAAACAGAAGAGGTTTCAGTTGAATATGAGGAAAAACTTCTTTACTCTAAGGGTGATGGAGCACTGGAACAGGCTGCCCAGGGGGGCTGTGGAATCTCCTTCTCTGGAGATATTCAAAGCCCGGCTGGATGAAGTCCTGTGCAACATGCTCTAGGAGAACCTGCTTTACCAGGAGGGTTGGACTGGGTGATCTCCCGAGCTCCCTTCCAACCCTTGCCATTCTGTGATTCTGTAACAGGGTACAGCTCCACCTCAGTGCAACCCACTTGGTACTCAGCAGATTCTTACAGAAATTGGGGGATGTTTTGCTTTTAGAGCCTGTGCTGAAACACAAGCAAAGGTACTTTAGGAAAATAAAAAATTCTCTTCTTCCCAAAGGTCAGCAGAAAAGGAGGGGAAGTCGTGTGCCATACACATCTGCAAAATGCAGGGCACTACCATTATTACCACTTCTCTTCTGGGACCACGTAATAGAAGAGAAAAAAAATGCTGAAAGTTTGATTCCAAGTACAGCTGGGCCACAAAAATACATGGGGGACTTCAGCAGAACATGGCCCAAGCATTGCAAGCACGACATTTTTTGAAGAAAAAGTCAACTTATTTCAAACAAAAGAGGACCTGCTACACCATGCCATGACAAAGATAAATGAGAAAAGTGTATCAGACAAATTGCTTCCCTTCAGCCATATGGGGAAAAACTACGGCTATGTCCTCAGATGGGCTGGGATGGTGTGACTGAATGAGCTTTTTTCTCAATGGCTTGAAAGAGGTTGACTTTTTGGTACATATTCACTAGTTTATTTGGAAGACAATCCTCCCTCCAAGAGATAAACACAGGCTCAATTAACATTTAAAACACATTTTTGTTTCCTAAACAAACTGTGCAGTAGACATAACTGGAAGAGAAGTTTTGACCATTTTCATGTCACTTTGATCCAGCTGGAGTGTCTCCAGCCATGCTGAAATGCTGCTACTCGCCTGGAGTGAGGTTAAAGAACAATAAACTCTACTGAGTAATATAATATGTAACTGTTATACAAAAAAAAATACAGCAAAATAGCTCAACATGAAAGCAGTCATTATCCTTGCCACAGTTTTTATCCAAAAATTTTCAGAAAGTCTGTTTGGATATACATAACCCATTGTTATTTTAACAATGCTTATTTTATGTATTCATGGATTTTTTCATAAGCATCCCTTGCATTTTATGGCATTACATCTGCCAGTAGGTGCAGATCTAAAATACAAGCAATGAGGCGTGGCAAAGTATTTCACTTAATCTTAAAATCAGGCTCAGGAGACTATAAAAAGAGATCACAAGGCTTTCACAAGTAACTCCGATTTCCAGGTGGTTCAAAACATACAGTTATTGAAAAAAAAAAAATTATTAAAATGTTCGATTGACCTACGCCCCAAGGTGGCATTTTGATTTGCACAGATTTATGGTTAAGGGACAAGTTCTGATTTCAACTTCACCCATGAGACTGTCTCTGACATCAACAGAAGTGGTGCGTATAAACAAGGGGGCAAACTTTGAAAGAAAGGGATCTCTTTTCAGCCAAACCTCTCATCTCTCCAGGAATCTGTCTGAACTGCCAAGGTGGAGAGTGCGGTTCAGTGAAAGCACAAGAGGTTGCTTCTAGAAGCCAGCAGAAAGGATTTTCTGCTCTTATCTGCAATCTATACCATAAAGGGCTGAGCCTCAGTCCTTGCCACCTCTTTTCCCCAAATAAACCATCTGGTGAAACAAAACGTCAATGAATAAAACTCCAACCCTACCATTGCCGTTTCATTTCCCGCTTGTTTTGCTTGGCCAGGAAGGGGATGTTGATGCTGATTCATGTCTATAAGTAAGAGCCAGCAGCATATCTGTAACATGGCTCCGTCACAGGGAAAGGAAGAGGGGGAGAAGCGACAACAGAGGTTTTCAGGAAGACATTGCCATGGCAGGCTGCGAGACGAGACCGTCAGCAGTGCATGTGTCTGCAGCAACCATTTTGCTGCTTGCGCGTTTCTACATGGACCTGACCTAAATAAATTATCTGGTTATGGTAACACTTTGCAACTTAGCAGTTACGCTCAGATCAGAGTATTATTTTAATTCTTTTTTGTGGGTGCACTCATTGTGCACTGAGCCTTTAAGATCGGTCCAGCTTTTACGATGCCAGATGTGCTTCTGCTTATTTTATCGCGGGCTGATTGTCTGCATTGCAGTGAGTGATGCCCCATACATCAGTGAAATCCATAGCATTTTTTTTTTTCCTTTCAAGAAGCCTGATCTGCATGGGAACATCCAGAGACATGGCCTGTCTCTTGGCTCATGAAGGGTGGGGGCAAAATCTGCACAATTAACTTGCCGAAGTAAACCAAACAAAACCTTTACAAGGGAAAAGGACTATGAGAGATGTACCATGTTACTAAACACACAAAAGCCACAGGACCCTTCAGTCACCACATCTGGTCTGATGCAACCCCAGGCAATTGTGGACCAACAAATGTACTGCCAAAGCAGCTCCTCATACCCCCACAAAACTGTGGGCCACAAAGCACTCAAGGCTCCTGAAATAAAATAAAAAAATCCTTAGGGTAAAGAGACAAAACTCACAAGTAGAAGGTGAGAGAAAGACCATCAGTTATAAAGTCTGTGAAGGGAGAGGGAGCTTGCTATGTGAAGATGCCCAGGTGATGCAGGGCATCACAGAAGCAGCAAAAGCCCCATGAAACAAAAGGATTCCAGAAGGACAAACCAGGAAACTTTAAGCTCCCTCCCTTCCTCCCCCGCCCCCCCCCCAACTCTATCGTAAGTTTTGCACCCAAAACGGTAACTAGCCTTGGCTCCAGCATGAAATGACAGCCATCAACCAAGCACATTTTAAAGCTCTTTCTGCACCATTTTTACCAGAGGGAATAACTGGCCCGGCAACTTGGCACTGCCAGAAGTACATCCAAACCCTTTGGGAGCACCAGCAACACAGAGGCATGGCTCCTCGCTCAGGAAAGGGCAGGAGGCACCAGGTCTTCCAGCAGAGAGCAGTGGTGCTAGACTGCTCATGGGCAGGGCTGGGGCAGCCATGGCAATGCAGATGATGCCTGACACCTACTTGCTCCTCAGGATGCCCCAAAGCTCCTGTGTATTGTGGTTGGACCTCACCTGGAGAGTTTGCCTTTGTTTTCACACTAAGATGTTCTCCCTGGCTCGAGCCTGAGTGTTAAGAGCTTCTTTTTCTGCCACCCCAGCTCCTCTGCCCAGCACAGAGGAGACAGGACAGAACGGGGACAACCTCCAGAGAATATCCAGTGGTGAGGTTTCAACATGTGTAACCTGCACCCAAATGACAGCATTGTCCAAGCCTGGCACTGATGTCGGGAGCCTCATGGATGGATATGGCTCAAAGGTGATCGTAGAAACAAAATCAAGTCACTGGTAGTTACCTGCACATTTCAGTCAGGGCAGATCTTCCATAATTCAGATATTTTTTAGAAAACAAGAGAGGAGAGGAGCCATTTGTCTCATGCTGGAAAGCTTACCTCTGCCACCCTTTGCATGTTGCTTTTGCCAATGTTTTTGAGTATCTAGTGAAAGGTCTCCCAAATGCCACTAAAACAGAGCCCACTACAAACAAATGAAAAGCACGCCATCCCTCCAAACACGCAGCAGTCGTGGCGGCAGAGCGGGCTGGAATGCAGTCTGCTGCTAAGTCAGCAGCTTCTTAGAAAAATAAAACATATGACGTGGGACATGATGCCAGTTACTTGACACTTACAAGAGATTGGAGATCATTCAATGCAAGCTTGCCCAGGCTGCATGTGTAACACTTGGTAGCTACGTGTATCTGCACAAACCAACAGATTAAAAAATATAAGGAGAAAATGTTCTGCAAATCATTTCTTTGTAAACTTTACTGTAGTCAATAATTTCCAACAATACATGAAATACATGTCCAGTTGGTTCCTTGCTTATTCTTGGTATTGGTATAAAACAATAACAACAACAAAAGGCAAAATAAATTCAGTCCCTTCTAAGTAGCAGAACACATCAGAAAAGGGGCCTCAGAGACACACACACGGGAAGAGCTGGTTCAATATGCTAAAATACAGAATCCGAATTAAATCCTTAAATTCTGATCCCAGCTGTGCTCATGTGAGGATTAGCTAGTTATATGCTGTAAAGCTTCTAGGAAATGTTGACTCTTGAGTACTAAATACAGAACTAAATGTGGTCAGCTGCAGTTCTTATAAAGGTAAATTCTGCTGGGGTCATGTATGTAAACAAGGAGAGAACAACAAACTTCATTTGGTTTACAGTCTTCAATGAGCTTTTGGCTTCTTCACCCACCCCCTGCAACAGAAATGAGATTTACAAAGCCAAACCAAATCTGTTTCTGATTCTTACAAGATAAATTGCATTTTAAATGAATATAAAGTTCAAGATCAGCAGAATTAGCAAGTGTAGTGTCTTCCTGTGCTGTACCCACAGCAATCAGACACCCGTCGCTCAGCCAACAGACAAGTGCCAAAGGAGAAAGGATTGGCTTTATTGCAACAAGTGAAATAAGACTTGGACGACAATTCTGAATTACTGAAAAGGTTGTGCAAAGGAAAATTTCCCCTTAAAATTCCCTGCATTTCTCAAGTGTTTTGTTTTACCTTCAGCGACACATAACGGTGCATAACACACCCTAAAGCCCTGCGATGGCTTTGCCCGACGTGCCTGCACCATTGAGTTGCACTGCCAATCCTTCATCCAGCAGAGCTGTTGCCTGAACACACTGACAGCTGCCGGCGAGCTGTGGTACAGGGTGGAGAGCCTAACCCCCCAAAGACTCCCACTCCTGAGATTTAAGGGACTAACTTGGTTAGGAGCCAAAAGAAACTATTCTCTCTGGAGACAAAAGCCTCTCTGGAGATTCTCCAATGACCACTATCATTGATGCAAGTACATCATTATCTGTATCTAAACAAGTAAACAGAAGAACTGTCATCTTAAAAGTGAAAGATGAATATGTGGAGAATTTTCCTACACACAGCAAAACTACTCAACTTTTCTCCCCTCCTCCCTCTAAACCGGCCTACAGCAGAGTCAAAGGAAGGACAACCAAATACTCTGATTCAGAAAGGCAAAACCTACAGTGAAATCTCTCGCCTTTATGCAGACAAACTCCAGTTTACTTAGTGCAAGTTTTGCCTCAAGGATCAGTGAAAGGACATGGAAACTGCAGGATTCAGCTCTTTGCTGAAATAAATTACCCAGGTTACTGTATGCCAGGCATCAGTGCCACACTTCAGCAAATGGTTAGATTTATTACAGACCATTCATTTTCTGTTTTATAATTGAGTTTTGTCACAGCCATAAAAATTTGAATTATTTACCAGAAACATTTTGAGTTCAGCAGAATATTATTTTTGCCTTTACAGAATCGTGATTTGAGGCAGAAAGAAAATGTCTATCAGCAGTGGTGAAAGACACATAAGTTCATACATGGGAATGAAAATAAAATCTTGTTAAAAATCATGATGTGTTACAAGTAAGTCTAACCAGTTTGGTGTCCTCAGGACAACCAAGGTCTTGAGCAATCAGGTAGTTTACGAGTGCATGGTGATAATCTCCTCCAGGCTGTATTTTTAGGATCTGGGGATACCAGCAGGGTCAGACGAATCTCATTGGGGTCTAAGGCATTTCCCAGTCCCAGCAGGACAGGGCTAACATCAGATCTTCATGAGCAGCATCCCTCACTGCTGGGGATGCAGGGGTCTTTGGGCTGCTCATGGGAGCTGGTATTTTGGGGAGGGCAGAGGGCTCTGTGACCTGATTGCTGCCTGACTCTTTCTGTACACACAGTATGTTTCAGACTGTTCATGGCACCTGGATTAGGTGAACGTTTCTCCCGCATCCAGACTGCACATTTATAACTAAAGCAAAAACTTCAGTGCAAATTCATTACGTTGTCATAAAACTCCCATAATTTTTTAGGAGTTTGTCACTGTAAATCCTTTTTAGGCATAATGTTCCCATTGAGTCAGATCCCAAACCAAGATGTTCTTGTGATGAGGCTTGAGCCCAGCATCACCACTGAGTGTTTTCATTATAAAGACATTCATCTGAAGTATCCAATTAACTATGGCTACAAAGCCAAAATACCTGGATTACACTATACGAGGAAGTCCATATTTCACTGCACAATTACCACATTCCTGTACGATATCATACAAAGGGTGTGCAAAATATGTTTTCCTTTTTCTCTGCCTTTCATTGCACATACAGGTACATTGCAACGTAATTTAGCTAAGCCCTTGGAATAATGACAATTATATGCTTTTATCAAATAGGTGTTTTAGCCATTCTGTAAAAAGACAATTTATATAAACAGAACATACATGTGCATATAACAAAAATAATAATTTATATATATATATATTTACAGTTATGAGAATTTAAATATTTATCTTTTTCATGCTCACTAATCTCTTCTAGAAAGTTTCTTTCTTTCCCACTAACCTGAACCCCATTTCTGCAGAGCCCCTTTACTATGTGACTGTTCCTTGGGTAGAAGATTGAAGCGGCAGTCTCAATCACTAGAATACCACATCTGATTTTTGTGGTACTTGCTCTCCTAGCCATACTGGTATTATGGTCTAGACCTACCATGGTCTTATGACCAGGAACATGTTCTGGTAGGGCAGCCTGGTTACTTGTGAAGAAAGGAATACTTAGATGTATTACTTTATACAAGATTTAGGAAAAAAACAAAACAAAACAAAAACCCAACCCAACCTAAACAACCCAACCTCGAAACTGTCCAACCAACTTCTTTTGTTTTTAAACTTACCTCATCAACACGTCCAACAGCTCCAAAGATCTTTGCTGTTTGCCCAATCAAACTTGGAAGACTCTCACCGATTTCTTTCAGCATCGGAAGAAAAGTGGCTAAGGCTGTTGGTTCATAGCTGGATATTTCTGTGAGTATGTTTAGAATAATGTCGCTATGGTTGGGGTCTCTCAGGTGTCCAAATAGAAATGGAATACACTCTTTCAGCACCTATTAAAAAATCAGACAGCGACAAATTGTGAATATATTTTTAACTGTGAATACATATAACCAAAAGAGGTATTGCACACTGGAGTGATAAAAACACTAGACTTTGATTTAGTAAAATAGTTTTCCACCCTTGCTGACCTTTGCACAGAGCTATTGCTGAGGTCAACTGAAGTTCAGCTCAACATATGGAATAAGGGTAAGCTGTAGCCTTGAGATATTGCAGTTATGCATATGGAAGTAAGGAAATGCCCCAAAAGACAAAAAACCACCTCACCAAATATTTCCCTTGCTCTGGGCCAGTCCTATACTTTTTTGATTAAAACAACATAGGACTTAGCCTTCCCTAATGATACAGTAAATTAAAGTACTAGTAGAAATTTTTTTGTTTCCACCGGAAACTAAACAACATGACAAGTTTAATAGCTGGAACAGAGGAAAAAATAAGAGGCAAGATCCTCATTGCACAAAAAAAATGCTGTAGGCAAGTTGTCTTGTAACAACACAATTTTGAAGAGGCTGAGGGTGTAGTCCTTAAAACCATCTCACAAACAGGACACAGTGTATACAACAATCTACTGAATTATTATTTTTCATATAAACACACATGTACACTAATACACCTCTGAGTCAGTGAAACCATTGCATCTGTGTAAAAGACATTTCAACACAGAAACAGGGCATAAAGTGACCCGTTCTTCTGTTATTTTTTTGTGGATTATCCCTTTTAGCAAGTCAATAGCTATTGCTCCAGCAAAATACTGCAGGTGGGTAGCTGAACAAATTGTTAATAGTAATAAATGATAACAATAGTAATCACAATAATACAAAGCAACTTCAGGCACGCATGGAGCCCCACAATAGGCAGCAGTGCCCCGTGGCCCCCTCCAGCAGGCAAGTCCCTTGCTTCCGAAAGCAGCTCTACTTCACCAGGGACTGTGTATTACAATAAAGTTTCCTTGGCTGCCTGGGGATAGACACTAACTAGTGTTGATTCTTCTTTTCCAAAGATTTTACTAATTTCATACATTCACAAAGCAGGTAGTTTTGTGCCTTGTTCTAATGCACTGGGTGCTGTCAATGACATGCAATTTCCAAAGCATATTTTGCCTTAGTTAAGCTATCTCTAGCTCACGCCCAATCAATTCCTAACTCATTTGGATTTTCCTTGATATGTAATTTAATACAGTTCATATATTCTAAGGGAAACATAGTTATGGGAATTCATACTCGGCTGACAGAGTAAGAGCCAAAAAAGTAGAAAACTGTTTTAACACAAACATTTTGGTCCAGCAGAGTCATTGTTATGTTCTCTTTATGATTAGATGGAGAATTTGGAATGAAATTAAAGAATTCATGGGGAATTAATGTAGGAAAGTACTGTCGTGCATGTCATGGGACTCCTCACTGTTCAGAGAGCATCTAAGAGACAGACCTTGACAAGTCATCTGAAACAAATAAACTTCTCCAAAAGGAGGTGCAGCATTTAGCAGTAAGATCTTTCAAACACTGTTTTACCCCCAGTTCTTTTTTCCTAGCCACAATCTGGAAGAGCCTGAGGAGGTGGTGTTTTTCGGCTTGATCCAGCTGAGCCATCAGCACCACCAGCTCCCTCAGATGGAGGTTTATCGGCTGCGGTTGCTTCTCGTACAGAGCAGGCAGGACACGCAACAGCATCGAGTTCCCTGAAAACAGAGCAAAGGAGAGGCCAGTGACTTACTGTCGGTTGGTACCCTACAGCTGCAGAGAGCCCTAGAAAATCAGCACGCACTTGGAGACATCCATTTTTAAGAATCTTCAGTACAAACCCAGGGAGGCATAAAACACACTATAGAAAAAAATATAGGCTGGGCCAAGAAGACAAATAAATAACCTAAATAGAATGAATCATTGCAGGTGTAATAACGTAGGTGTAAAAAAAAAAAAAAAGAAAATCCTATTAATTATAATTTTCATTCTCAAGTACAATATCATGAGTGGTCTGTTTAATGAGCTTTCAAATTTGGATGGTACTCTGTTGAGTCCTAGAGCAAACTAAGTGTGATTTAAATTAAACAAAACAAAAAAATAAAAAGAAGGCTAGAAAGCACATAAAAGCTATATTTCTCCTTTGTCGAGATTCAGACTTTGACTTAAATAAGCAGCATATGGAAAGAATAGTTGGTTATTAAGAGAACTAAATATGCATGACAGTAAATTTGCACATAAATAGTTAAGGATGCCATTTCCAGGAATAGAAAGGAGCCAGAGAGAGTCAACTGCAGACAGACAAAGATATGCAAAACCCTCTCTCGCACATTTTCTTAAGATGTCTGTGCATAATTCAATTTGAAGCCCAGGCTCATACCAAAATATATAACTTCACATTGCTGTACATGCCTGCCTCAATATATTTAAGTTTCACTTGAACAACATATGGAAAACATCTGCCTATTGCAATGAAGTATGGCTCCTTTTTGTAAACCCTTGAAAGTCCTTAAGGTCTCTTTGGATTTGATTTCTAATAGGAACTAGCACTCTGGCCTGCTGTTTTTTCTCCCATTTAAATCTGAGCCTTACAATTTTGGAAGATAAGCAGGTCGCTTCATGGATGGCAGAAAAAGGATATATGGGCCAGACTGGACCACAACATGCTCTTGCCAGATATAGAAAATGCACCCCAAGACACCGTTAGGTCTTGCAACATCACCTCTGAGCCAAGTAACTAACAAGTAATTCATTGCAGGTTCAGACAACTTTTAGTGGAACAGCTTGTAATGATCCCCAAGGGGTCCTTATGCTTCGGAGGAGTGCCTCCACGCTATTCAACCAGCCACACTTCTGCATCCTATCCTGAAGCATTTATTCTGCTTGAAGAATTGCTGGCTTCTCCTTGAAGGCAGCTCTGAGCCCTCCGTACAACCACTGCCGTCCTGAAGGCAAGGTTCAGACCCCACCTCTACTCCCATACACACAGTCTGTCTTGTTTTGTTCTAGATACAAAGCACAAAGGCCACTTGCAAAGGCAAGATATTTGCTGATTAATTACCCTAAACAGATTAGCAAGCTGTTCAGTTCTGGCCATTTTGTAGCCACATTCTTTGTGCAAATCTCTTCCTGATGTTACAGGCAAGTCTGTAAAAAAAAGTAAAAAAAGTGACTTTTTTTTTTTTTTTTAGAATGTCACTAATGTACCGTGGGATTCATGCAAAGCACCAATTCACCTAAAGTTAGAACTACAATGGTAAGAGGATGTATTTGCTTGGACTTTTCTCGACTCACATTTGAATTTGAAATTGAACAATTTTGTAACCGAATACACTAAAAATTATTTTCTTCTCTGGATAACTCAGTGGTTATAGGAATAAATCCTTTCTTTGCACTTGCATATGTTTAGTTTCCACTGGAAGTTTTCTGCCCATATGGAGTGAAGCCCTTAAACTCCAGTCAAATTTCAGCAACGGTAACAATTGCAAAAGATGAAATTCCCATGTTCCTGGCAAAATTAATTTCAGCTGTAAAAGTGTAAAGGGAAGGAATTCAGCACCAACGAACCCAAACTAGCAATTTAAACAAGGAAAGACAGCCACTAACCTGAGACCTGCTATTGCCTAAGCTGGGATGTCACAGGTAGGAAGGTATCTGGAAAGTAAGGCTAATTATTCAATCTGAGAAAACAAGTATTTTAAGTATTGGGTGTATTATAGGAGTGATGCAATTTGACATGACACAACATGATGGATCACAGCCATGAAGCTTCTCTGAACAGAAATACTTTGTACAAATGCAAATGTGGACAATATCTTCCAGTTATCATACAGCAAACATACTGGATTTATATTCACTAACCAAGATAAACAAAAAGCAAAGGCAAATTAGAAGCAACTCCATCACTTTGGAGTGATATTTAAATGACCTCACTGACATGGAATTGCTTTTAATTGAATAACCTGTCTATACAAGCTTGTAAACAATCCAAGCAGACATCGGAGTTTGTGTCTGTTCTTCATATAACTTAAGAAAGGCCATGAGGCACAACCCAAGCCACTATTTTCTTGCATTTTCACGTTTTGAGTTAGCTCTAAGTACCTCTTGCCACTTGTTTGTTGCATCTCTTCAAGTTTCTAAAGGATTTACGCCCATGCAGCTCACCAACCTTTTGATTCTCAGAGCTCGGGCTGTCAGAGGCAATATTGTGCCCGTTCCCAAGTAATTAGCTTTTTTTCCATCTTGCTTCATCTGCCTCAGTCTAAACTCAGAGCCTGAAAAGTATGTTTGTTGTCTGAGAATGGAAAAACATTATGCTCAACTCCTTAATTACCTTCTTTCCCTCTTCCTTCCCCTACCACCCTTAGCCCCAGTACTTTCCAGATTAGATTTTCTCAGACTTTCCAGGCAGACCACACACTGGGAATTATGCAATTCAGGCAGAAACTAACGTACAGTTGAGGACACTCGATGGCTTTGCACCGCTGGCTGCAAGTCAGGCAGGGAAGAGGCACGTACAGCAGGAGCAACCACGACTTTGGGCTGGGGTGGTGCTGGCCCACCCAGCTGCCCCAGGACCATGGCCCGGGCACACTTTGGCCGTGCTCCCCACACACATGAATTGCAAAGGTTGCCTTGTGCTCAGTCCCTGCTCTGCCCCACCCAGCAGCATAGAGAGCTTGTTAAAAAAAATGAGCCTGGTTGCACCCTGCATATGTAACGCAGACGGAAAGAGCTCTCAAAGCTATACAGCAGCGTTTCGGCATTCACTCCAAATTGAGTCTTCAGAGATAAAAGCCCATGTACCAAGACTCATTTTTTTCCCTGGGAGGACTCAAGTTAGGCACATGCCTCCCTGAAAACGTTCACCTCTGCTTTACCAAACTTTTGAGGTTTCTAATATATTGCTTCAACGTTCCTACTTATTATTTGCGTTTGCAGGAGAGCAGCTGGAGGCCCCACAGTGGCAGGAACCCCATCTACACACAGGGTGAAACAGTGAGACAGTTCGGCACGTAGGAATAGCACAGTACCGTGGTGGCCAGCAGCCCAACACACAGGTAGCCCAGGTTTGCATGAGCAAGGCTGGGTACTGGGAGGCACCTGGTGCAGCAGCACCAGGCTCTGAGCAGCAGTGGGCTCTGCTAGGGGGCATGGAGCAAGCCTGGAGGAGCCGGGGAGTGGGCACGGGGCTGGGGAGCTGGCAGCTCCAGCCTTACCTGCCACCTCAGCAAAAGGTGACATCTGCAAAAGTGCCTCCTGATCCCGGCTGCAGAAGGGGGCAATCGCTGAGGCCACACACGCCGTCTCTGCTGCCTCGTGCAGCCGCACCTCCCGCTCCTGGCCCAGGTGCCGGGGGCAGAATGAGCAAGAATATAAGCAGAGGGCCCTCTTTACACACGCCTGTGTACAGTGATAAGGGGCTAAACCAGAGACTCAAGTGGAAAGGGAACACAGCTTGCAAGTTAGATGCAATTACGTGGGTTTTTTTGCTATTCTCTGAATGTTTCATAGCCAATATATAATTTGAGCCATATTACCCCTAATCTCACCTAAGCAATGCATCTCAGAAATAATTAATGGCCCATTGAACTGATAAGATTTCCAGAATTTAAAACAGATTAACACCAATAACAATAATACTTAGCACTAGATTAATGTCTAATCCAAGGGTGCCTTGTTTTGTTTTTTCAAAGTTAACAGAAACAACTCTAGTCGTGCAGCTGCCAATCTACACGCTCCCGAAACAAGATACTAGCAGTAACCTATTATCCACATAGTTATGATGCTGTCATTGGTAATTAAGGCTAGAAAAGCAAAACTCTAATAAGCTGTCTTTAGGAGTTCTCCTTTATTGCTTAAAGCAGTAAACTGTCAGTATATGATAGAAGTTTTTATACATAATGATCAAAAAGCCCTACAATATTTAGGTTAAACCATACACGTGTATCCAAACCAACTCCAGGTATGTTTATTTTTCTACCAATCCCCTCCAGAGCCCTGGCACATACCAAACTACAAAACAAGTTTGCAGAGAACGCTTTCCTTCCCACAAATAACACAACATAACGTAACCGATGCAGCCAGTGCTTGTAGGCAGCGAGCTCCAAGTGCTTTCATCCCCCGCTCTCACCCTCGCGTTGCTGCAATCTGCTCTCAGAGGGGAAGCGGCAGCTCGCAAGAGCAGCTTTCCCCATTTCTTCCCCTCTGCGAGTCAGTACATCTCCCCCCAGCGCAGACCTGGAAGGCTGGAATTGAGCAAGCTGCACGCCCCCTTCTCCTCTCGGCCAAAACCAACAGCCAGAAGTGCTCTTATTACAACACTGGCACTAGCATTGCTCATTCATTCAAGCTGAGGCGCTCAGAGCATTTATTAGGGGCTCGCTGCGTCTCACTCACAGTCTCTCTGCTGAAGTCTGACTTAGGCTTTACCTCCCGGCAGCCCAGCTACTTGCAGGAAGCAGCTAGAGAATGTTGCCCCAAGAAATACTTTCTCTGCTTACGCTGTTCTGTGTTTTCAGGGTTTCTGTTTCTGTTCTGGATGAAGATGATGACTATGATCTCATGTATGTGAACCTGGATAATGAAATTGAAGGTCCAGTTCTTGGTACAGAGGAAAGTAAGTAGATTTAAATTAAATTTGTCAAGTGCAGAATTGCATTCTTTGTTGCCTAGCTCTTGTAACAGTTATTATTATACACTTAATTTTTTTTTTCAGAGGAAGAAGAATGTGCTTTTACCAGTAGATTATTATGAACAGCAAATGCTAAAGCACTTGGATGGTGTGCCCTGGAATTTGCTTTAAACTCTTTGTTTTTCAGTTTTCCTGCAAAAGACTTCCGATTACACTTAGTTTTAGAATTGCTACAATGCACACTATTTTAATTTTCTATTTTTATATAGAGGGAAACACTGTCAGTCTGGAGCACGTAAGCCTTGCACAGGGCCAGATTTTGTCAAATACTCCTTCTGTTTAAAAATGTGAGTACAAAGGAATAGCAACATCTGTATCTTCCATTCCAGCTGTTTCGTGCGACTGCCAGCGAGAACACACCGAGTGGGACAAGCTCTTCATCATGCTTGAGAACTCACAGATGAAAGAGAACATGATGCTGCAGGCGGTGGATGAGATCCTGAAGGTGGACCTGCAGACCCTAAAAGCAGAGTTGAGCCATTTCACCACCAACCTCGCAGGCACCTTCGCTGCCGCGGTCGAGAAAGTCTCCTCCCATGTAGTGGCGCAGGTAGAGCAGGCACTCGCGAGGAACAGCGATCGAGCTGAAGAAGCCAAAAGGCTTCATGAATCTGAGCAAGGAAAGATTCTTGAGCAGGTTCTGCTGCTGAGCCACAACGTGTCCAGCAGGATCAGCTGGCTGGAGAGCACTTGGCTGAGGAGGTCTGAGGCGGAGGCTCAGGAGACGGCTGTTCAGCAGGATAAATTCAGTCCCACCAGAGGAGACAATCTCGCTTTGAACTCTCTGTGGAAAGAGCTACAGCAAGCCAGAGCTGAACTGAAGGCATCGCAGAAATGGGCAGCTCAGCACTTACTGCCAGCAGGTAAGTCCACATGCGCTACACTTTACTGGAGAGCTCTCTTTGGTGGGCCTGTCCAAACAGACACCCTACAAACACCCCCTTTAAGCACCTTCCTCTGCACATCACTCCAAAGCAATCTCACGAACAGCACCGCAGCTTTGAGCGGCCTGTCCATACAGGGAGGGAACCCATTAACGGCTCTTGAAAAAGAGGTGCTGAGCTTCTGCAAGGTGGGATCAATGAAGGGTTTAATCAAAGCCCGTATACAGGACAAAGCCAGCTAGGACCCCACCTCCTGCAGGCTCTCCCAGATCAAAACCGGTGACAGTGCAGCAAACTTATTTTAAACTTACAAATTATATTCTCTCACCTTTTACCTTCCCAGCTACTAACTCCTGCGCATACGCACCAGTCACTGAGCTCTGCTGTGCTCTTCATGCATGTACCCACTTCCCTCCTCTTCCTAAGCTCAGTGTTGCCTCCTCACCAACTCCAGCTGCCCAAGGGCAGAGCTAGATCCGAGGACACGCTGCTAATGCCAACCAGCTCAGCACGCTCCCCACAAAGGGAGGGCACGCTCACTGCACGCAACTGTCAGTTCAGAGTATTTCCTCAAGCATGGAAAAACTAGTAACGCGGTGGTATTGTTGTGGGGTGTTTGTTTTTTTTTTTTTTTTTTCCCCCCACTTCCAAAATGTTTGCATTGGTCAGCAAGCGAGGTGGCCATAGAAAGATGAGCTCATATCTCAAATTTCACGTCAGTTTTTCTGTGCACTGTAATGTGACGCCCAAAAAGCAGCCACAGCAACTTGGGTATGGCAGGGCAGACCCCCATCTATCTAAAGTGTGGGTAAAAAATTCCTGCCTGCACAATATAACTGCATTGAATATAACTCTGCCTACCAGAGAGCTATCACTGCGCACCTTCTAAACGTTGACATGTCTTTAATGACCGTTATTTTCCACAAATATAAGTTACTGCACCTTAAAAACCTCACAGCAATCTATGCTCACAGAATCCCATGGGTGTGCACGAATAGGAAAAAATAGTTTGGGGTGCAGTTACAGCAGCCCTGCCAGCACCCCTTAACAACGCCACCAGTGCCAGCTCTTACGCAGGTGAGCGAGGAGGAGCGCTCCTTGTAACTGCTAGAGCAAAGCCAACAACTTACACAGGCCTGCTACAATACCAACACAAAATAACAACGGTTTATAGCAAAGCGTTCCACAATCTAACACGAATCTATCCTTTCAGGTAGGACGTGGATTCAGCTTTATAAGTGAATTGCTTTTACTCCTTTATTTATTGCAACACTTTTAGTAAGCTTTGTGTACTGGGAGTAGATCTTACGGCTTATTCCTTTTTTCCCCAAACAGATGAATCTTGCCTTCCAGAAAGCATGATCTCATTCTCTCTCTCTCTCCCCTGTAACACGGCCAACCTTGCAGTCAGTTACTCTGTACTAGGTGAGCATAAAAAAAATTTGATTGGCATTAAGGATCTCAGTCTCATTAATGGAAGTCCAGATTATTTCCACTGGTTCCTACATAGTTTTATATTAAATTTCTTATTTTTTTAATTTAAAAGATACATTTAAAGTACTTCCAGAGCATGTCTCTGGATTTTTTTTTTTTCAAGGAAATTTTTAGCAACTGACTTTAATTTCTCACATCTTGAATTACTGCCAGCCATACTCTTGAGGGATTTTCTAATCGCACTTTTTGTTCTTCAGTAAGGCTGGTTTTAATTTTGTTTAGGCCTTGATAATGAAGCCTGAAAGCTTGCTAATTAAAAGCCTTTTCATAACAGTGTTCCTAAGTAGCATTTTAAGGAGTATCCCCAACAGTTGCTCACTGCTCCTGCTCCTCCTCAAAAGGGCCAGTGAAGAAATGTAAAATCTGCCCAAAGCTGAAAGGAAGCAGTCTATGAAATAACACAGCAGCGCGATGCTGGAGGACACAAAGAGTCCTTCATTCACCGACGCAGAAATTTCCACACACATTTTAGACATTTTAGATCCTCTAGCTTGTTTAAACAGGAAACGAACCAGCTTAATTTTAGAAGCGGGGCTGCTTTTCCCCCTGTGTTGCTTAGAATATTAACTTATATACAACTAGGGAACAGTACACAGAATACCAAAACTGGCTTGGGGGTAGTTACTTTTCTAAGTTTCATAAACTTCTGTTAATGCTTTTAACTAATCTACATATTGATTAACTGGAAGTGAGAGATGAACGGTTTTAAAAATATCAGTAGTCTTATGCATTTCCCATGCTTATTAACCAGTGCACATGGAAGTTAGTGACCAATAGCCCTGAAAGCAGGGTCAGAAAAGGGAGTCATTATAATAAATCATAGAATACCAGGGTGGAAGGCACCTCAAGGATCATCTGGTCCAACAAACAAATCAAAACAAACAAATCTCGGCATGCTTCTGCCAATGCTCCCTGTGCCTGTCAGCAGCCCCTGAATCCTTCCCCTCCGCTGCCCAGTTATCCGCCAGACACTCCATAGCTGCTCATGACACAGCCACCCAGCGGCTCCATTTCTCCAGCCACAGCAGGAGCCTCGCACCACTGTCCCAGGAACGGCACCATACCTAAACCTGCCGTTTGATAGATCGCTGAACCCATCCCCTCACTGTAATGCCACTGGTTTCATCACTCCATAGTGAAAAAGGAGATAGAGGCTAAAACATGACCTAATGAAACAGAGATAGGGCTACCCAACAAAATTACCTCATGTAAAGTGCTAATTTCTCTAGGCAGCCCAGCAAAAGTGAAGCTCTCCTAGGAGGCAGATCAGAGCAGAAGGCACCTGCCCTGCACAAACCCTCTGGGAAGCCCAACTTCCCAGCAGTAAACTGAGGCATCACTTTGCATGGCACAGGACTGTACAACACACTACTTCTGCAGCAAGGGAAGAGCCAAGCCTTGTTCTGCAGCCTGATTAACCTCTAGACCCACTGCCATAGTGTTTGGCAAATTCATCCATCAGATCTGGCAGCTTCTTCAAAGCATCCTACATCTCACTGAGTGAGTTGAGCTCTCGGCTCCCTTTGAGAAGCCCAGGAGTGAGCATGTGTCAAGGGTCCTAACTGTGTATGTACCAATAGACCAGTTTTTATTTACCTAACAATCTTTCTAACTTTTTCAGGGTGTGAGACAGCAATTCTATTCCCCATGCGTTCAAAAAAGATATTTGGGAGCGTTCACCCAACTGCTGGAATGACCCTTCGCTCCTTTACTGCTTGTATCTGGATCAAGGTGACCGAGGCTTTGGACAAAACTATTGTCTTCTCCTACGGAACCAAGTTAAATCCATATGAAATCCAGCTTTATCTCAGCCGGGAGTCTGCAGTGCTTGTTGTTGGTGGAGTCCACCACAAGTTAGCTGCCAAAAATGTAGTTGTTCCTGGGAAGTGGATCCACCTCTGTGGTGCCTGGAGCTCGGAGAATGGATCTGCATCTCTGTGGGTGAAGGGAGAGCTTGCAGCCACCGGTTCAGACATTGCCAAGGCTCACACGGTTCCCGATGGAGGGATTTTGCAGATCGGTCAAGAAAAGAATGGCTGCTGCATTGGAGGTGGATTTGACGAAGCTTTAGCCTTCTCTGGAAAATTAACTGGCTTTAACATGTGGGACAGAGTGCTCAGTGCCCAAGAGATAGCAGTGCAGAGCGGAGAAGATGCGTGCAGTATCAGGGGCAACATCATCGGGTGGGGAGTCACAGAAGTTTTGCCGTACGGAGGAGCCCAGTACATTTCTTAAATTCGGGCAAGGCAGTTTCTGAAGCAAAGGATGTATTTCATGAAGAGCTGAACGCCAATACATACACATCAACAGAGCTGTAGGAGCCTGCGTCTCTCGAATTCCCAAGGAAGATTAGCATTGCAAGTTTACAAAATGAAGTACTGTGGAGATGGGATTTGATCCCTGCCTGCTGTTTTGGCAAAACACTGAAAAAAAACCACATCAAGGTGTGACATTTGAAAAAAAACCTGTTCCTGAGGTCAGATGACTGCTGCCTCTCTAGCATAGTGTTTTCTGATGTATAAAAGTGCCACTGTGGACATTTTGGAGCTGACTGGTGCTCCTGGAATCCCTGCTGGAGCAAACACGCTGGGTATCCCGCTGACCACTCTCTGCAAAACAGACATAAGGCTGCGTGTCTTCCCGGCTCCTCCAGTCATTGATTTTTATAGTGAATTGTACAGACGAACCGCATAAGCCCAGAAATGTGTTGTTTATTAATCACTGTTAGCAATTTGTAGATTATAACAAAACTAGCTCCTTCTTTAAAGTGTTATTTATGCCATGGATTGACCCAACATATAAAAGTAATATTCCCCATCATAATCTGATGTTACATTTCAAGAAAATGCAGCTGTATTATATTGTACATTGACTTTGTAATAATTTTATTGAAATTATTTTTGTAAAGTTGTTCTATAAATAAAGATACTTTACTAAACTAAAACTTTCTATCCTTCTCATTAACTGAAACTCTGAAAGTAAGCACCAATTGGGAATTTTCCATGTTTTGAACCACACGCTTTTAGCTGCTAATAGAAAAAGAACATAAATATCAACAGCTCACACAGAGATCCTCAGAGGACTGAAATCCAAGCATTAGCCAGAGATGGCTTTAACGACCCGTTGTGATGACAATCCCTCTCATGAACGGTGCCATGTGCCAGGATCTGCCGCTACAGGGGTTCTCCCACATGGACATGGTTGCTTGTACAGAGGAGATACTTTGACACACTGACACACAAGCGTTGACCTGAGGCTGTGCTAGCATGGTGCTTGGAGGCTGAAGGAAGGATTGGTTTTGAGATATCCCCAAATAAATAAATAAAAATCAATTGGTACTCTATGCATAACACTGGCCATCTGAGAAGGACAGACTCCGTTTTAAGGTACATTTAGATATCAAAAATAACCAACTTGTTTGATGCTAACAGGAGGTTCATGCAAGGCAGAATTGATGGCAGCAGCCTTCTCTCACCTTCACAAGCTTATCCAAAATCCAATAAAAACATAGGGCTGGATACGGTGCATAAGAAGCAGATGCAGAAAGCCAAGACACTGGTGGTGATTCGTGTGTAGAAAAGAGAACAGAAGTAGACAATGATGGATAGTTACTCGCTGGATATGTAACCAGTTATGACAAGAACACTTATTCACTACCCGTTGAAGCCTCTGAACAAGTTATCATGGAGAATGTCTTATTCAAAGCAATTCTTATTTCCACTGGAAGCAGCCCACCCTTCTGCTCTATTCACATGTTTCTCTTTCTTATTCTCTACAGATGTCCTAAGAACGCACTTTGAAAAAGTTTCTTGACATGTTGCTGCTATGCTTATTCCTGAGTATGACACAGCTACCAGATCCTTCCTTCCATGGTACAAAAATAGTAAGAAAAAGCTATGACAAGGTAAATTCCACTTTACTATGCCATTCAAGGGGGTTGTGCTTCATAGCTAAAGCTATATGATCCGCTCCAAAGTTTTGGCATTTTTATTTAAGGTAAAAATAACTGCTCCAATTGCTGGAATTTCTCCTCTTATGCTGCAATAAAAATGTATCTAAATTATAAATGCTTAGTAGTAAGCATGACAAAAATCCCTTACTAAATAATATCCACAAATAACCTTAACTACAGAAGAATGACAGATTACCTCTGTTCATCTGCTGTCAGCCAGAAAACAGATCTTCAGAGTTAAGAAAAACACTTGAGGTCCCAACATTGTGCAAGGGCAAAACCGCTCTCAAATCCTCTTTCCGTACAGTGCCCTCCATTAAATGAAAACAAATGTTTGTGAAACGCAGCAGAAAAAGCAAAAGCCTCAAAAAGATTACCAGAAGTCCTTCCTGGCTACTTTTCTTACTGTACCCTCATACCTGAAATGCTTTGGCTTGGAAGTAGCCTTTTCCTATATCTGCTCTGGTTTGGCAGATGACCAAATGCAAAGCCAGTCCAGCCGACTCAGCTGGAAAACTCTTGCCAATTGCCTTGCTCTTCCTTTATCACCTCTGTGGACTAGCAAAGCTTTCCCGCAGTCCAGACCCCTCCTGCCCAGCATCACAAGTCACCTCCATCAGCACACCTCTCTCTTTCCTTCCTAGCTGAACTATATATTTCTTTGTCAACAGTTTGCCTGTTTGGAAAAAAAAAAAAAACCCAAGCAAATAGTATTTGGGGGGAGTTGGGCTCCAAATACAGAAAAGTCACTGTGACCCTGCTCTGTCACTGCAAATGTAGAGATGAAGGAGCAAGCACAAGACACATGTGTCTGGAGTAGGCTGCTGAGCCCAGTTCTGCTCCCTAACAAGCCTCTGCTGAATGCAGCATCCACATGCCTTGCCTGAGCGCCTCTGGAAGGTGGAGTGGCCATGGGACGCTCTGATTACAGCAGCGACTGCAGGGTAGTTTTGCTGCTGCCCCCTGGAAACAGGAATAAATCTGCCTGATCCCTTCTGCTGATGGACGGTGTCAGCGCAGGGCCTGTCAGCAACGCAGACACAGTACGGACATTTGCATGTTTAGAAGCTGAGTTCACACTAACTGGAACAGGGTAGTTTAACACTCTTTTCTAACGAGCTCCTCTTTTTTAGCTAATAAGATAAGAAACTGATTATGCAGCCAAACAGTTGCCCCAAGTAATCAAAAAATCCAGTTAGCTCTCAAACACTCATAGGCAAGGGGCCAATGTCTCCTATCAGTCTCACTGGTGCCATTAAGCTCAGCCCCATCTGTGCAGCAGCAGAACAAGGCCCTTTGTCTCCACGCTGCTTTGTAAATCCGTCCTTAGCAGCTTATCCTCTTGCTTCCCTTCTCCCTTCAGCAAACACTCTGTCTTTAAGTGTGATTCTTAGCCTGCTTGAAAACCAACCTTTTCATGCCCGAAATACAAATTATGTACAGTGAAGTCAGTATGCAAAACAGAGTGCTTTGCCTATTCAGAGTGCCCTCTTCCAGTCTGGAATTTTCAAATATGATGTCCACAGCAACATCTGCTGGTAGAATAACATAAATACACAAAAACGAGGAGGAACAGTTATGAAGAAACCTTCAGTTGTGGGTGTTAATCACTTTTGCTAAACCTATGCCTATACCACAAAACCCATTTCCCTTTATTTCTTTCTATTAATAGCACTGCATTACAAGTGGCGATGCACAACATTAACACATAAATACTAAAGTCTTAAAAGAATTATCCCTGTGGTTTTGTAAGTTGCTAGCAATATTCTGTTCTTGGACTCTACTCAATTAGTATTATCACACAGCTCATACATATTTATTATTTATCATATTTATCACACATTTGTCCTTAAACAAAGCGGGCAGAAATATGCAAACTCCTACCATAATGTCTTAACAACAAAATTACTTCTATCTTAGCTATCCCTCCATAAAATGTCTAAAAATAACTATACTCCATTTATATTTTTTAATAAATACAGAATGCACACATTTAATTTGAGGGCTTAACATCTTCATAAAAATGTTCTTGGAATAATTACAGAGCTATTGCTACTTATTCCCTGGACTTGGAGAAAAGCAAATAGTGATTTTTCTACTGCAGTAGCACTGTATTGCAGTGAAAACTGTGAACTTTACTACTTCAACTAAATTTTACTTTCTTTTGTAGAGGTATGAATATTTTTGGCTTTTTAAACCACAAAATTTAAGCATACAGAGTTTAGCAACAATATTCTATGTAAAGCTAATAATGTAGGCAAATTAAAAAACCACTACAAAGCTTTTATATCTTACATCTCACTATTTTGCCACAGAATGGGATTATTTTCATCCCTATTTATATTTTGGAGTATTGCCAATGATGCTAATAGAAAGGATAGGAGCCCTGTAACTAGTGTCTCATATCATGGCTTATAATTTGAAGTCCATTAGTACGGTATACTAACAAGTTCAGATGTATTTCCTGCCCTATGGGTCATCCAATCTATAATGAAACTTCCAGAGTCAACAACGTTCAGTATATTCACGTATTCTTGAAAAGTCTTCCTTGATATATTCTGTTATTAGATTGTGTCTAACATGTTTTATCACGTGTTTATAGATATGGGCATATGTATGCTTTATACATACAAGCCTCACGCATGTTTTTATGTACAATGCATTTGTTTGTATATATGCCCAGTACAGCCTAACTAATCTAATGGTGGGCACGCTGCAGGGCTAAATCCAAAATCTCAGTGTGTTCCTACCTTGCAGGACGCTTTTGACGATGGTGTCTGTGTGATCAGCCAGCAGATCCGCTTTAGCGATTGCAGCCAAGGATAGATAACTTGACATGTTTCTGCACAGTTCCTTGTTGCCCCTCTGAAGGAATTTCACCGCTACTGGGACAGCTAAGACCATTACTGGAGGTCGATTGTAGTTCTGTAAAAACATGAAAAAACCCACTGAAAAGTAAAAAGCTAAAAGAAATTTAAAATAAAGTCTCATTCTGATTAGAGTGGAAAAGCAAAAGTCAAAACAACCGGGGGAAAAAAAAAGCAAAAAACACATCAAGAAAGGTTATGTTTTGGTAACACCACTGAAGGCAGACTTCAAAGAAAGAGTGAGTAAGGGAATGTAAAAGTACTGCACCAGAAGATGCTAATAATACACCTATTTTTGTCTTCTGCAAGAGGAGAAAGCATGGTATTAAGTGCACTAGTTAAATGTCAACTGCTGTTTCATTTCTAACACATTTTGTGTTTGGTGCTCTCAGAGAAGACAGCAGAAGCTGTATCCACCATCCACAGAGAGTAGGTAATTCTCATCCCAAAGCACAGGAAACACCCCAGAGCAGTGACTCATGCTGCTGGCTGGTAAATATTGCTCCCTGGAGCAAGAGACACATCGCTGCCTGCGGTCCTGTGCCACAGTGACTGCCCCGCTCCACTGCCCAGCCCCGAGTGGGGTGGCCTGACATGTGGGCACGGAGTCAAGGCTCAGGGAAGCTTAATTTCAAGCATGGGTAAATCTTCCCCAGCATAAGTCACAGCTTCCCTCATCTAAGCCGAAGTGTGTCCTACTCTGAGTTTTGGCCTATCTTTGTGCTGGCAGACACCACCTGAAGAAAGGATTCCTCTATTCCCAGAACAGGATCTCACGCTAAGCCACTGGGACTAAATCGAAGGCAAACTGGTCAAACGACAAAAAGAGTACTCATGAGTAAGTGTACTGGGAGACTTGCTTACAGGGTAACAGCTTTAATATTGATCATCAGTTTTCCTCTAATAATAATTTAGATTTCCTTTCTTAAACTCACTTTCTCTGAACATTGAGGTCAACTGAAATTTTTCAAGATTGCTAACTTCTGTCCTCTAAACGGCACCAAGCTTCAGTGATCTCAGGGGTACCTGCACGTACACTTAAGTTTTGACATTAAGGTCAGAAAAGGTTTTCTGCAACTATTTGTATATGTGAAATTGTGCACACAGACTATGCACATCTATTGCCCTTGAAGTTCCCACACATAACTGCCCTTGAAACTAGCAGGATATGTTTGTGTGTAACTGAGGACCTACAGTCTTTCTGGAGCCTCCTTAATCAGTGCTTTTCTCTCATCTTCACTCAGTTTTGAGCAACTCTTTGAAACTGGAGTACATAATTGTTTTTGAAAAAAATCCTGCAATATGATTATATTTAATTAGCATCTGAAATCACAGGCAACCACTGGAACCCAGATGTTTCGGCAAACAACAAAATAGTGCAAAGAAAGGCAGTCCAGACTTAACACAGGCTCATTCTGGAGCAGCACTGAAAGAAATAAATTTCAACCTGAGAAAACAAATCTGTTGGTCCATATAGCCTGCTATTTTGCCTCCTAGGCCAGCTCTGCCTCCATCAGCAGTACCTGCCTTTGCCATTAGCCTCACGGAGAGCAGGACTGACCCTAATTAAGGCTGCATTGTGCTACTCAACCAATGCAAAAGAGCCAAGTTTAAACAGCTACGAGGGTTTCTCCTTGCAACAGAGAAAATGCTGCTCCACAACTGTCCCTTTCTGCCAGACCCTAAGGAAGAAAGGGCTGTAGCAACTCCTAGGTGTCAAGATAGCTCATCATGGCAACTGCCATATGACCAAACATTGCATCTTTAATGAGAAAAGCCCTTAAAATGAAGAGATGTTTATGCAGCAGCATGTTTAAATCAACAGAATGTCTCATTATATTTGGCTGAGAGGCACTACTGAGTAGGAGGAAAGTTCTGCCTTCAAGTTATACTGTAGGACTCCAGGCAGAAAGAATGGGAAGGTAAGGTTTGGTCTGCTGACTATGATCTAAGAAAACACAAAATAACAATTTTATTATTTTTTCCCTGCAATAAAGATAAAATACTTAGTTAAGAAAAGGTTTGAATTCAGATGGAAGGAGAAAGGTTTCATTTGTTCCATTATAAATATCAGGGCATGAATGCACACTTATGAAAATGTGAACGTGGCAATGAAAAACAGATTTCAATAACATGATATAGTGATGTTTGCAAACCTAGGGGACCTCCCTGCTGCTAAGATCAGCAGAAACGTGCTGTGAGATTCAACCCAGCTGTCAGATAGTCATTACTACTTCAACTGTCCCTCATGTATTGTATAAAAACTCATTTTATGCCTTCTTTCTTTTGTTATGCAAAGGAACTTGTTGATAACAACTCTGTTTCAGAGAGCAGTAAATGTACTTTCATAACTTTCTCATTTCATTTCAATGAACTCCTTCCTTGAAGTAATCTACAACACAGTGCAATCCCTAAAACATTTGGATCTGAGCTAGCTTGATTTAGGCACAGAATTGCCAACAGCACAAACTAAAAGCTTAGACAAACCATTGCATACTGTAGAAGTCATATTTCATGAGAATACTAAAGTATTGCAAAGACAAAATATGATTTTACAATGCATGGTCTCTCGTCTGGAAAGTTTAAGCTGTGCTGGTACCGGTATCCAAATCCAGTTACTGTCCCACCTCCAGAGACACAAGACAGAAAAGGAGATTAGGCAACACCTCCAGGAACGTGTCGCCTATCAGAAAGCGTGGTCCCTGCCAAAGCCAGAGGAAGGCAGAGGGACACAAGCCCCTGACACATCACTGACCTTCACTGGACGTTGCTATGCCCTGCACTGGGCTGCAGCTTGTGGATCATGGCTCAGGGATGCCAGTGTAGTGCACAAGAAATCTTGCTAAGCCTCATCCACAGTCTCAACCAAATGTCTGGCTGGAATAAACCTCCACACTTCCCAAACCAAAATCAACAGGAACCTGGGCTTCAGAAAAGGATGGGTTTTTTTCCCTTATTTTAATATTTTGCTATAATACACTTTTTTGTGCATCTTCAGAGTGACAGACCAGAGGTAAACAGAACTGACCATTGTAAAGTAAAATTTCATTGAAGCAAATTCAGCATCGGTGTTATATTTTCTGAAACTCTTTGTTTCTTTAGGACTTTAAATACTTTCAGTCAAACTAGATGAGGAATCTCAGTAAGTCTATGGAACTATATATCCTACAAGGGGGTAAAGCAGTCCCTTTCATGGGCCAGTGACATACTCGTGCCACTACCACTTGAATTTTTATAATAAAAGAACAACAACAACAAAAAAATCCACATCTGATTTCAGAGGCAGAGGTAAATAAAGCAACTATGAAACAGCAGACGTGCTGCAAACATCGCCCCAGAGTAGTCTGTACAGAAAGGCTCTTCACAGCAACTCTTTCTCCATCTGACATGGAGCTGATCCCCATGAATGATACCCACAGCTGAAATTCTGGAAACAACCCTGATTTCTGTTTCCAGTTAGATAACTGTGCACACAGGTTTCTATGTGGGTCTCTCCAGTTTACTACATTGCTTTCCGAACAAGAAATTATATTGCCTGCAGTCCCAGCTAAAAACCAACCAAAACAAAAACAAAAACCACACCATAAAACACCAAATAAGAAACCAAACCAACCACAAACCCACAAACAAAAAAACCCCAAACTCACCCAGATTTAATATGAGATTCTCCCTTCCCCCACTTTTAAATGGCTTTTCACCCTCAGCTTACTGTCTTAGAAAGCCTTGGAACAGCCCATTCCTATCCCCTAAAGGCTGCTATATTTTAAGATGTCTTCTTTTTAGTCTTGCATTCACAGGGAGTAATGGTTCATCGACTACTGAGTTCAAATAGCATCCAATTTCAGCTGTTCTTCTAGCAAATGTTTTTGGGACCTAAATACTCTTTCAGCCTTGTTGCTGTCTCTAACATTTAGTAAAATATTTTAAGAAATTATTCCAACACTCCTGGACAGGGAATAACTTCTTTCTAGTCCTCTATTAAGAGCAGCAGCAATTGGATTTTAGTTCAGAAGTCAGTTTTCTGTGTTGTATCTGGACTCAGCTTTTACAACCAAAATGTTAAGGGAGATCCTCCTTACTGACAGCATATCTAATGACCTAAATTTCATGGCATTAAAACCTCTTTGGCATTTTGATGCCTTCCAGGATGATTCTAAAGAATAGCCTCTTCCCTGATATTAAATGCTTCCGAGTGAATCTTTCTGTAACCACAGAAAATGATAGTCCTATGTCTCCCACTTTAATACTGACATGAAATGCAAATACTTAGAATTAATGGAGCATTAAGATAATGAAATCTGGCACTAAACAGTCAAGACACTTCTAAAGATAAGGACGCTGCCAAAACTTTTGATTCACTGCAACAGATGCCATATGTATGTAACAGTATTAACAATTGGGGCCATATTCTTGGTTTTTAACAAATGCAACTAACTCCCACATACCCTCAGAAAACATAAAGCAGAACTGCATTTTAAAAGATAAAACCAAACAGCTTTCAGGCTCAGTTTTACCTGCAAGATACAGCTCATGATATCGGATGCAATTTTTGCATGTGGTGTGTCCTCATCTTTTCCAGAAGGCTTCAGGTTGTGTTCCAGGCACGACTCCCAGAGAGCCACAAGGGCTTTCCCGTGCTTTTCTATGGATGCCGTCTCCCTGATGGCAGTGGTGATGCGAGTGATGCAGATTTCCACCACGGCCTGGTCATTGTCGTTGGTCTGGTAGTCCTGGTTCAAATGAAAAGACATTTGCCAATGACTGCCCATCCGTTTCAAGGACCCCACAAAACCAGCCTGAACACATGAAGTTTTTGTAACTGTTCAGTGTCCATTTGCTCACTTCCACCTTTACAATGAACATTTAGTGTCATTAAACACAGAAATTAGTCATCCCATAGACAATTCACTGGTTTAGGTCTTAATTCTCATTATTGTAATGGTATGGATTATGTTATCAAATTATTTTTCGTAGTCTGCCTTGAAGCAGACCTTGGCCTTCTTGACCAAGGATTGCAGCCACACACCTTAGAATCACTCACACGGTTCTCTTCTCCCATAACTATCCTAAAACTGGAACTAGAATTGTTATATCCACAGTATATATAGCCAAATGCAGCATCCCGGATATTTCACATCATGTCACATCCCTGATGCAAACACAGTTAGTTTCAATTAGTATCAATGTAGCATGAATAAAAGCTAATTAAATAGGCTTTATCAGAAAATGCTGTAATCCCCTGTAATCACTGGCACAGATGCCACGCAGATATGAAACGGCAGCGCTTCGCTGTAACTTAAAAGACCCAGAACACACAATCACCATCCCTTGGTCTAACCTACGCAGTTCTAGCCTAAAAGGTAAAGAAGATAAAAGACAGACTGAAGTATTAATCAAAAGTCATTGGTTTTGCTAGATAAAGCACGGTCATTTTTAAAGGGCTGGGGCCAAGTTCAGCATGAGCCCGCAGAAGCGTGGCTCCAGCCGTAGCTCTGGGGCTCCACGCTGCAGCATGGTATGGCAGCCTATCATGGGCAGGAACCACCACCACCTCAGGTCTGTCTCAAAGCAATTCTCTGCCTTTATTCACAGCTAGCTCTCTATAAGATTTGCTTGGCGTGACAAAAATCCACACACTTATTAAAGAAAGAAAACACATACACTTTTTCTTTTGCATAAGCTTACCTATCGGTAAGGAGGTGAACAAGCTGACAGCCACCGGCTGGGCCAGCACAAGAGCAAACCCCCAGCCATGTCACAGCATGAACACAGGGAGCAGAGTGGGCCCGTCTGCACTGCTGGCTGTGAAACTCCTCACAGTTGGGGAAAAACATGTCAGATCCAGACTGCTCGGACAGCAGGGCCAGGGCAGAGGTGAAGCATCTCCCCAATCTCCAGAGCCCTCTGCTGGGAACCGCCGCTCAGCAGCTGGGAGGTAGGGGATGGCTCTGCAGGATGCTTTACCTGCTTCGCGCAGGCCGCTGCGTTTGTGAAAACATCTTGTAGCAAAATCAGGCATTTTCTCTCAAAAAGTACGTTAGGGGGAATTTACGTAAAATTCCTGATAATCTGCAGCAAGGTGAGCTGAAGGACATCACAAACAGCAGAAGCAATAGCCAAAATAACTCAATTAAAGTCTCGAAAGACTGTGCAGATGTACTTGCTGCCAAAGAAACGACCAAAGAGAAGAGCCATCATGCAGCAGCTGTCCTGATGGATGAGTCGGTTCTTGTTGCAACCAGCAATGCCATGATCAATGGTCTGAGAGTCGGAGGTTTGCACACTGCCAGAACTGATTTCTAAAATCACATGCTATATGAGGTGCCAGAAAAGTGCAGTGAGAACATGTACGTGTTGCTAATTGAATATCCTAGGGCTCAAAAAAGACTTCCCCTTCCCTTCAGCAGACTGGAAGCAGGAAGGATAAAAAGCTTTTTTTTTTTGGATAGCACTTTTTTAAAGAGGTGAGCTTACTATCACTCCGAGTGCTTTCTGCTGCAAGCTGAATACATGCTATATGTACACTGTACCTGTAACCTCCTGTTAATCTTTAATATGCCTTAAATAACTATTTAATAAAAATTATTATAAAGATGAACTTGAAATATCTTTAAAGGAAATCCAGCTAGTGGGATCTGGCTTTGATTACCACATTTTTAAATCTTACACTTTGCTTAGAGTTCTTGAGTGTTTTAGAAACTTGAATTGTGTATGTCCCTCTCTTTAGTATTTTTTTTATACAATGTGTTTAGTCTCATGAAAAATTATTAAAGACAGTGTTTTGCTTACCGCAGATGAACTAATTATTCTTATTTGTTCAAGAGCTTCCGAGAGGCTTCCTTCAATTTCAGCATCCTCCAAGGAGAAAAGATCCCCTGCACGTGAGAGGTCCTTTTGTGCCAAAACCAGCCCAAACAGATGATGCATGGTGGCGTTCGCTGTCACTCAGCCAGACCCCTGCATGCACCACATGCATGAATGACTCAGATGAGGATGGAATGGAAATGGTTCTGTGGACTAGTGATCAATTTAATATGAAGAATAAATCTGGGGCATCTTTCAAGACTTCCTTGGCCCCACTCTAAAAGAAAAAAAAAGGGGGGGGGGGAAATTAGCAAATGCATTGCCTGACGTATTCCAATTTAGCAAAGATTTTTTAAATGGTGTATATAAACAGCATACAGGATCCCCTGATCCAAGGACATCCTTAATCACATACCGTGAACTGCATGTTGAAGGACCTTTTGCCCTCAAACACTAAATAGTTTAAAATTAGCTAAACAATACATAGCTTTTAATAAATAAAACCAAGCTTTTTTTCATTTCACTATGTATCACCTAAGCAGGATGGTGACTGGCCTAACTGGTAAGGATTACAAACCGCCTTTCTGTGGTCAGAAGCAGAGCAGAGCCAGAGGAGGTGGGTGAAGCCACTTTGTTTGTTTTCTGGGTTGTTGCGTCTTGACTCCAGAAATAACACTATTAGCAAGATTGAGAAGATAACGATTTTTATTTAGGAAAACAGTCAGTTTTGTTGCCAAAAATGATCCCAGCAGTCTTTTCAGCTCATGTAAAACAAACACTTGGCTGAGCTGAAACTATGCACTTCTCCTTGGCTGGGGAATTTGGCAGAAGCCGAGCCAAGTGAGGCTGGGCTTGGCACAATGCACACGCTTGTGGAACAGGACAGTCCTGTTCCCCAAAAACAGTCCCCTGTGCCCCAAAGCTCTGGTGTTTAAAGCACCTGCAGAGGAGACATTTGCCTTAATTATAGGAGAAGTTTGGTTTTTTACACATTTCAGGAGTGCTATTTATTATTCCAAGACTGCCAGGCCTTGCCTCATGCTGATGGGTCCCCTCTGCTCATACACCTTTGCAGTGAGGGTCTGCATGGCCAACCTCAGTGCACATGAGAAAGGGACCAACAGCACAGGGTCCTTCAAGCCCAGAATATCCCACCTGGCTTGGACACCCTCCTTGGACTTTGCCAAGGCAGGTACAAATTCATGCAGGCAAAAAATGTCTGTCCTTAAGTCTTCCAAGGGTTCCCATGATGGCCCTACCAGTAGGAACAGGACAAGAGCAGCCCATCCTCTTTTAGCTCCCGATTGTACTGCGCTTCTTCCATCCTTTCATAGAATCATTAAGGTTGGAAAAGACCTCCAAGATCATCAAGTCCAACTGTCAGCCCAACACTAAACCATGTAGGCGTATGCTAAATACGATACTCATTAATTGAAGAGTTTGAGTTAGCTTCAAATGTTACGCACTGGAAAAGCAGCTGCTAGAACCGGATTTGTCTGCCTTTGTGCACATCGCTTGAACAACCTAGTCTGTGTTTCCAATGAGGAAAATATCCCTGTAGCTTTATATAGCAGAAAGAGGTATGTCTGAGATTTGACATATATTAGCTGAAGTAAAACACAGGAGAAAAGGGAATCTTATGAAAAACAGGCTACTCATAATCTGGACAGAGCGATGACGAGGCTGGGTAAGTGTGACAAATTAAGGATGCAAACATGACCACCTCTTCCACTCAGGCTTGTGTTAGATGAACCTGCTACAGCAGTGTCCAGCCACAGTCAACCCAATGGCATGTGCCGAGGGGGGCAGGCAGAGCTCCCGCCCGCTGGAGCACGCAGCAACCTGCAGGAAGCTCCGTGCAGATGCGTATCTAACCCAGGCGTAGCTTGACACAAGAACACATATTACAGTACAAACATTACATCACAAAGGAAAAAAAACTTTCCCTCTGTCTTCACTTATTCATCTAATACAGAATATTTACTGATTTTGAGGCTAGGAAGAGATCTACCAAGCATGTCTTCCAGATGGCCCCTGTGGGGCCCTGATGGCCAACTCCTCTGGGTTCTTCTGCTGTGTTGATGAACAAAGTATTAAGCTGTCACAAACTAGATCGCTTAAAATTATTTTAGACAGAGTATCCTTAATCCCTGTTATGCTATTTTATGCTATTTTTCAGGAAAAAAAATTCAAAATGTCAAATAAGGGAAATAACCAATGCAAAACACTGAGAACCTTCTGGAAATAACTCAGTGAAACAACCTGTATGTTAATAGCAGAGACAGCACCTTGCACTTGATCTGCCATAAGCCCGATTGTAAGGTGGTTGGTTTTTTAATTTTCCCAAACCTATCAATATCATTACACAGGACTTTTAGTTTGATTATTTGCCTCAAGACAGAAGCAGAGAAGAGCTAATAAGATTGCAAACCCTGAAGCACAGCAGGCTAGGTCCTCCTGACAGTCACTACAGCATAAATCACCAGTCACCGAACTGAAGGGGATGGTGTAAGTACAGAGGAGATTGGGCCCATTGCAGTTGTATTCAGCAGTTCTCACACTCAAAAATAAAAGTTCAAAAAGCTGCAGACACAAACGGATTTTTTTTTTTACCTGTTGACGATTCCACAGCGACATCCTGGATGGTGGTTACAGGTGCAAAGCTAGTGCTCTTGGAAACAAAGCCAGACCATTTGCTTTGCTCTTCTGCTACCCCAGGCAGCATCCAAGGGTATGGCCAGCGGAAAGCTGGGGAATTGGGTGGCAAGCAGTGGACCCGAAGCTGTTAATTGCAGTGCCAGTAGCAAGGCATTTCAGGAATGCAGGCTAAAGCAGCCTAGAAGTTACCAAGGGCTCCGTCAGGTGACTAAAGGGACCTAAATGCAGAGAGGCCTTATCTCTGAATAAAACTCTGTTTCTAGGACAAAATACAAAGCCTACTCCACTTGAGGGCAGTTGTTTTTAATAGAGAAAACAGAACTCTCTGTGTTAGTGGAAACCTATCCTTCCCTGGGAAGAAGGTAAAAAAAAAAAACAAAACACCACCCTCAATAAGCTCGTGCTGTTTGAGAGAAAAAGGACAAGTGAACAAACTTGCTACAGAAGAGATTTTCTGTTCAAAGGAATAAATGCTATCATTCTGTAATGCTTTACACAAATACAAAAGAGGGTCTGAAGTTTGCTTTGGCTTTTAGCATCGCTCTTGTAAGTAACACAACAAAATCTGCACACATAATTTAGAAAAATGCTCCAGGAACGAAGATCCATTTGATCCACTGCACTGAAACACAGCAGCCCCTTCTTGGCCTATTGCAAATGATTCTCTACTCAATGTGCTTCTGCAGAAGAAGGGTTTCTCAGAAAGGCCTGTTCTCTACCTGATGAACAGACACTTTTCATGTAAGTTTTACAGACAACACTAAGGACAATAGAGTAAAACATTTACTTATTATAAGCTCTTTGAAATGGAATTATAGCAAATCTTCTTAATACCCACATTATGTAACAGCGCTGAAAATGCTTTTCTTGTATAGGTCTTAAAAGGAGAGACTTGTCCCTTAAGCATCTCCTTGCTCACTACAAGACTGTACTATTTCCTACTAATAGGTAGCTGGCACTGAGGAAAAGAAAAAGCATAATTCATGTGTCTTCTAAAATGTCACCTTTTATTAGTTTTTTAAAAAAAGGGTCAGGTTGGACGATAAAATTGCTTCAGAGTAACCACTCGAGATGTCTCATCTTCTTGACTCCACATCACCTATCAGTATCTTCTCATTCAGATAGGACAGAGATTACTGTATCGGTCAGATCAGCGTCTGAGACAGATCGGACTTATATCTGTGTCCCATGTACATATGCAATGGAAAAGAGGGAAAGGGTCTGGCCAAAGTTTGCACATCCTGTGTGACTCCCCGTCGGCACAGTGTCTGGGGGATCCCCAGCAGGGATCCATACCTTCCTACGGTCAAAATGTGGGAAACAAAGCAGCGGCTCTAGCTCTTGTAACAAACTTCAAGTCATCATTATGCAGGGAAAAAAAGACTCTGCTTATAACACAGGCCATTTCCACTGGTTCACGGTGCAGCCCCACACCTAATTCAAAGTTTTGATTCTGATTTTCCAGACCTAATTTCCCTTTTCATGACAAGCTGAAAGAGCCAAACGTTCCCTGGGACCTTGAAGCTGTTCCCCTCCAAGGTGAGTCTCTCAACTTGCTGGAGGCACAGCATTCTTACCAAAGCTCCTTATCAGAAGCAATCAGAATAAAAGCTAGCCTGACAGGTTTCAGAGCTTGAAGCAACTGAATTGGTCTGTTTGCAAAATAATTCCCCCAATAATAGAAGATTAACAATAAAAATTCCATGTAAAAGGGCAGTTGTACCTAAGGGCATCCAAAAGCCAATTGAACTTTAAGCTAAAAGTCTGAGTCTTACAGTTTTATCAGGAACTCAGATTTTGCAGAATGACATTAGAAGGACAAAAAAAAAAATAAAATCTTTTAAATCAAAGAGGAAGGGGAGGTGATAAATTTTTTTAAATTTACAGTGAGGGATATTCTACAAGAAAGTAGAAACATTTCCTTAACTTTTAAAAGACTTGAAATGAAAGTATGGTTGCTCGATTTTACCAGATAGTGCTATCCCACTGAAAACTATAAAGTGTGACCTTCAAAGAACTGTGCAATGATATTGTTAATGTAGTTCCATGATCAGCAACATAAATCGAGAAAACCCTCACTATATTTAAGGAATTTTAGGAAACGTGGGCCACCTAGAGTTCATGTTAAGTGAACCTCACAGTATCTTCTAGTTTGCTCGTTGCAAAGCAAGAGGCAATTAAAACCCAACTATACTGTTGAACCAATTTTATACATAAACTTACACAATATTATACTTCAGAAGGAGGTTTAAGTGTGTGTAGTACCAAGTCCTGAGCTAACTCACCCCTCCAGCAAAATCCATAACCAGCCACCATCAGGGACAGTCCCTGCAGGCTCTCAAAGCCACTGGCCAGTTGCAGTCAAATACATCAGGAGACAACAGGCTGTGAGTACAAACCATCACCTCGCTGGAGATACAGATGATGCTCCAAACCCAGCACACAGCCAGGGCTCCCAGGTGGAACCTCATCACATTGCTTGATTTATTCTGCACTTCCCAAACCCCATTTTCCCCTGTAATGCTCAGTCTGGCACAGGCACCATGCGGGGTTCTCCTCAAATGCTACAGCACAGCTCCCAACTGGAGCACCTCCAGCTGATGTTTCTTGTTCTGTACTGAGGGACTGAGCTACCACAGATACCAAAGCTCTTTGATAAACAAAAGGTAATGTTTGTTTTCCAAAATATTAAAGAAAGAAATCTAAGAAGGTATAAACTGAGCACTCGGTTCAAAAAAGTAACTTCGATTTAAGTGTCAAGTAGATTACACAGAATAAGAAGGTGATTCGAGAATTCCCCTTAAGTAGAGACATTGGTGTTAAAAGAACTGGGAAACCAGAGGTCTCGCTTTACCATGGCGATCTTGGGCAAATCACAGCCTAATGCTTTGACTACTCTGTCCATAAAAAGAAAAAGAAGGGAAAAAAAAAAAAAATAATCAATTTCCTTACCTCGCAGACATGTTGCCATGCTTAATACACTGGATTGTATGAAGTGCTTTGGATGCCTTGGATGAAAGAAGCTATAAGGAAAGCAAAAGCAAAATAGTATTAGTAACTCTTTGCCTTTTCAGCACTCTGTGTGCAGACTATAAAATCTATGCTGCATGATACCTCCAGGAATACAACTGTGTATTTCACCAAACAGGGTTTAATATTTAGGACATGGTCCCATAAAAACGAAACAGGACAGCAGCTCTACTAAACTCGGTGGGAGTTCGTGATGTTATTCACACATGCATGGATTGAACAAAGCGAGGTTTAGACTTCCATTCTCTCTGGGGGTGGGGACAAATGTTTTCAAAAACTGCATGTTTAGTTTTATTTCACTTTTCCATGAATAGGAGGAAGATTAGAATCATCTTCAAAGCAAACTTTCACTCTGCGCATATGATAGGATTCCCTTCTCTTGAAATCCTTCTCTCCCATCTCACAGGAAAAAATCTGTTTTGTGGAATTAGAAAAATTAGGTCTCAAACAGTTATAGAAGTTTGTAATATCTCCATGACTGCTGGATACTTCCTTCCCCACATGTGCCCATCCAGGAAAAAAAAGAAAGCCTGGATACATTTCCTAGTTATTTTCAGCCTGAAACTTTCCCTAAAACATTCACATATGCAATTTATGGATAGAATATTGCAAGATATTTCAGAGAACTTTTCCCTTCTCTATTACACTAATAATTTGATTTATTTTTATGTTTGAAAAGCACTTACTCCCTAAAATACAGCACTCTTTCAAAACTTTTATTTAAAAGTTCTCACATTTTTCAGTGAAAGAAAAGGATTAAAGATTATATTGAAAGAGCATCATTTTCACACAGGGTGAATAGACTACAGCAGTTCCCATGGGATCAGCTGCATATATTTAAACTCTTCCCACAAGACAACCATTGTTTCCTACAAGCCTCTCTGGTTTTTTTCTGTCATGACAGGTTTCCATACTCCATGTTGTCTAGAAATCCCATGAATGCTGAGCTGGACCAGATGATGAAACAATAAATTATGAAGTCTACTAATTAGGCTTGGGTTAAAAATGGGTTTTTGCTAATGAAACACCTTGCTGCAGTCCTGGGACCTGTGAACTGACTTGCTCTCAACATCCAGTTCTTATACACAAGGAAGCAGTATTCTTACAGGAGGCAACTGCAAAATAATGAGAGGAATTATACAGCCTCTTTTAAGATCCATCTCTTCTACCAGAGTTGCAGGGCTATACTACTATCCTCAGCTTCAAGTAAGTTCAGTGTTCTTCCTAGATGTATAAACCAGCTTGTAAATATTCTCCCCTGCGATAAACTGGCTTAACCACTAGGTTTTATAGGTCAGATGCTGCTTTAAGTGAACCAGATTTCACAGATCTCCGGGGCAATTTTGGCTGCACAATCCATGCAGAACCCAACTGATGCAGAGTGGTAAGAATGTACTTGTAAACTTGCTAAGTGCTACTTTTACAAACAGTTTATAACTTGTCTTTATATATATATATATATATCTACTTGATAACCTGTGTGCTGTTGAGATAGCTTTCTACAATTTTCAGTATACGAGAAATCACAAAGGTTTATATTTGACTGCTGTTTCAGAACACACCAATGCTATATATAACACTTGGTTAGACTTGGCATTTTTTAACATCAGTAAGACAGATTTGTAAGAATTCCATTTCTAAATATCTTGATACTAAATTATTATGCTAAAATAAACACCACATTGATAATACGGAGTCAATTGTTTCATATAACAAATAGCAATACACTCATCGTCGTGGCGATGCTGTCAAAAGCTGGCAATTTTCAAGTGTTGCTTAACGAGCTTTCATATCTGTGAGAAATTTTCAAGGCTGTAGTGATGTTACAGAAGAATTTATTATAAAACTTTACAAACATATAAATATGTATTTCTGTCTAAAGAGAGTGAAAGGCTAAATGGAACAGAGCATGAGGGACTACAGGATAGGGTCTCTAAGAATGCCATTCTGGAAGGGAAAATTGGACTAGAACAATAAATAAATTCAAAGTCACCATCCCTCAAAGTCTCCTGAAATAGCAAGCACTGAACAACCACTGAACATCCTAAGGTTCCTCCAGGTTCCTAGAAATCCACTCCAATTTCTCTTCAGCCATTTTAATAGGTCCGACAGCTTCCCTAGCCTGCATTTCCAAAGTTCCCCTAAAGTAAGGCAATAATTCTACAGCACTGGGCACAAAGTGCCTCCTAAGCACAAGGAGGGAAGCGAAACACATTTGAGCCCCAGGATGAGTCAAGAGCACCGCAGGATTATCGCACGTGCTGTCACACCCCCCAATACACAGGCACTGCTTTTTCTTTCTGCAGCACTTCAAGCTAACTTATAACGTTTTTCACAAACAGCACCATAATACATTTATACGTACAATAACCACAGTTCCTGCATACACAGAAAAAACAGTAACAGTCACACTATTAAAGACTACATTTCCTACCCTTTCAAAAACCTCTTCCATTATTTAATATTTGGATCTGCTACTCAACTTGTTTCCATGCAGTAATCTATTCATTATTGAAAATGTTACACGAATGCATATTTAAGCTAGTTATTCATACCTCTCAGAAGAGAAACCTCTGAAAAACATTAATAATTGAAGGCAAATTGTCGCTCTTTAGAGAAATTCTGATAAAATCCATTAGAGTTGTCAGTCCCCCTTCCATCCCCCTATCTCTGGTATGCGAGGCTGCTGGCTCGGTGCACAGCCTTGTCAAACCAACCGTACAGTCTATTCAGTTACCCTGGAGTTGTCATGTGGAATCAAGCAAACAAATATCTTCTCTCCATTTTCCCCAACTCCGGCACTCAAAAACAGATCAGAACTAATTCTTCACAAAGCTTAACTTCAGCAGCAGCTTGAGTGAAAACGCTCCGAGCTCGATAAGGAATTTGAATTAGTTAAAAGGATTTATCAACAGCCAGTGGTTACATTCAGTTAATTAATAACTTGCTTAAGAGTAACGAGGAAATTGCAGAAGTTAATATTACTTATGGGGCCTCTTTTTCAGAAGTTGGTGAGAAGGCTGGAATCTTTCAGTGTCTTTGGAGGAACATTAGCCAGAAGAAAATTCAGGAAACAGTAGGGCACTGGAGGAAATGCATCCTTTCAGTAGACACCCACTGCATCTCACCAAACGGCAGAACTTCAGCCAGCCCTTCGAAAGCATAACTACCCAGGTGGAACCAGTACCCAGGACCTACCTGAACACCTCCAAAGCCTGGCAGCAGTAGCAGATAAATGATTTCTAAATCATTCTGGCAGCATTCTGCACGCAAGCTGAACATGTTTTCCTTCCACATTAAGCACATCTGTATGCTTTTCCCCTTAATTTTTCTTTGATAAATAAATCCCATATTCCCAATGCATCAACCATAACCAACGCCTACCCTACACACAGACCCAAAGGATCTTCACAGAACTGGTACTGACTATGTCCTCTTTCCCTGGGAGAGCCTAGAAGCAAACCCACACTGGGAGTGTCCTGGGACTGACATTTTTCTAATAGTGGCCAAAGTAATATCAAATGAACCAGCTCTCAGAACAGCAAAATATAAGGTCAAGCACTCTTAGCCTGCTGCTGGAAGAAAAGAAAGACTGTTTGCCCAAAGATAATGAGGACACGTGTTTGTACCATTCCTGTTAGGGCTTTTGTCCTTTTGCAATACAGAAAGGATTTATAAACTATACAGTTTAAAAAAAAAAAAAAAATTGCTCCACAGAATATGCATTCAGTCACATAAGTCCTCAATTTTGATGGCAAATCCTCAAAATAGCTTTTTTGCTCCTGTTCATCCCACCATGGCCTCTACAACCAAATACAAAATTCATGGTGGGTGAACACATACTTTTAATACTGTTAAGTCATTGTCATTGGTTTTTAAAATAAAATGCAATTGTGTGTTCTTTACATCTTCCTTTTAACTTAGTATGTCTATGAAGAACACAGCTTGCTTCTCTCCTACCTCTACAAGACTGTAAAAAACTTGCACTAAACTCACTAAAAATTGTTTTCTCAACAAGAGATTTCAAAAGACAGCATGGTCTAACTAGGACAGTGTAAACAAGGGTCTTGGATTTTACTTCTGCATCCAATAACTACTTAAGTCATTGTACAGTAGGAATTAAGAGGTCGATTCCTTCACTCACTGCGAGCCTACTTTTGACTTCTAATAGCAACCAAAGTAACAACTCCCCCCAGTGTCTGACAAACCTTTAATTTTTCATGTGGAAGGAAAAGTAGAACCACAAGCTGGTTTTGTACTTACTCAAACGCAACTACAGTTGTAGCTAATGACATTCCTCAGAAGATTTATGCAGAAAAGCTTTTCTGATAACTATGCTGAAAAGATAAGACCAGTCTTGGCTGTCTTCTCTGACAACCCGTTCTCTTAATGTCACGAGGTGGCTGGTAGAAAGGGGTCCCCATGCAGAATATTTCTTACTCTGAAGTGAATGTGCTCTGCTGCCAGAATCATCTGTACAGTCAAAGAAAACCAAAAATGACAGCAAGCTGAGGAATACAAGGCAGCAAAGGATCATGTGAGGGAGACCCAAACAAGCAAGGAGAATTTGCTTTATGAAAATAGTTTTTCCCATCCTAGAAAAACTTGGTTTTAACTTTTATTATAATAGCTACAATGACTGTATGTCCTTTTTAAACAAAGCCCTGAAAATATTTATTTTGTTAGACTTTTAAAAATAAACATCTTCTTAGGAAAGAGACAAGCTATTGTTCCCTCTCTGACTAATCGATGAAGAGAAACAGAATATTCCATATTCATTGCATTTAGCCTAAATGAGTCATGTTATCTTCCACCCAGACAAAGCATTTTAATTTTAATAACGACAATGCTGACAGCTACAATACTGTTCTTGCAGAAGTTTGCTTGTAAATAATTAACAATTGTTGTATAATGACAGTGGGGTTTTTGACAGCTCTATTAATTTCACAGTCAGGCTGGAGTCTCTTTAATTTAAGGTATTCATAAAAATCCAACCCCCCTCCCAACCTACTAACATAAAAGGCTAATGGAAAAAACAGGTTTACGTCCCTGCAGTCTGTCTTGATGCCAAAAATCTGTTGTATGCCAAGAGTCAGCCACGGAAAACCAAGGAGAATAGTACAGAAATCACAGATCATACCTCCAAATGGTTTACACGTTTGACTAATAATTATCTGATTTTGAAGTTAAAGTCTGTGTTGCAATAAATAACAAGTTCACATAGCAAAATTCTGTTCTGTGTTCTAGGACCTGGTGGTGGCATTATCAGAGGATAGATTCAGCACAGGATGGGGCACCACCTATCACTTATTATTTAAATACGTGCACTCATGCCTCTCAAAATCTTGCCAAGCAAGACACTGATAAATGTTCCCCTAATCCACTCATATTTTTAAAACCTGGCAATATTCCTCTGATTCTGATGGAATCAGCAAGGATACAAATACCTTGACGATCACAAAAATGTTTCTCGTGTAAGCAAGTTCTTTATCTATCACATGCCACATAGTTCACTAATTGACGGTTACATCTTTCACATACATATTAGGAATTTTGTCCAAGAATTGTAGAACTGGATGCAATATTTCCTCTATGAGAATAGGAGATATCCAGTTTGATTTGCCCCCCCCCCCCTTCAGAAAACACATCCTGGTGTTTCCATTCCCGTGAGGATGAAATGTTTCGCTCCAGAAATAACAGAGCCTCTCAAAAGCCCACTGAAGTTAATGGAGACACTCTTATTGTCATTCCAAGGATCTATAGTCTTTTGTTCTCCCAGCAGGTGTCTCCTGAAGTTACCTTATGCCCATTTGCTGTCCCAGACAAAGAATGGATAATGACAAAGACATTCATGAAGTAATCTTTGGTTTCTATATGGACCAGGTAACAAGAACTTCTGGGCCACACGTAACCAGCAGCTGCCCAACATTTAGTGTACTTGCATAGTTTCATCCACATTCTTAAGTGGATTATTAGGTAATAATACAGTAAACTGTCCTGCCAAATAATAATGTTAGATGTCAACCTAATATTTCTATCAAATTCCATATTAATTACTAAAGCTATTTTCTAACTATTCTTTTTTTTTTTTTTTTTTTTTTAGTCCATACTAAGTATTGCTTGTACTCCAATTACTGGCAAAGCACAGCAATCTTGTTGGACACTTTTAGAATAGCTGTTTATTTCTAAAGGCCAATTCCTGTGTACCAGACAAAGTCAAAGCTCCTATTAAAATTAAAAGAGGCTTTCCCTGAATGAAGTCTAAAAAACTATAGGATTTAACCCACTGTCTCAGAGGAGCTAGACCCTGCCTCAGCACTGTTGCTGTTCGTTAGTCAGGTTCGTAGGTGGTTATTGCCTGGCAGCCCTATCTTGTAACAATACACAGAGCTCATTATCAGCTGCATTGCTCCAAAAGGCTCATCTGCATCACAAAAGACAACATCTGCTGTGCATCTAGGTGCCATCTTGTTGATAAAGTATATCAGAAATAGACAAAGTTTGCATACTCATTTCTTTGTAGCCACTGCTGGTTTGGAGACAGTTCCAAAATACTCACAGGCAACAACCAAATGTCACTGCAGGTCCATCTGATGGTGCTTCTAACGCTCTGCAGCCTCCCTTGCTATGATGGACAAGCTGCAAACACACTCAATCTATTATTTTTACATGTACACATGCATGCACACACTCTCACAGACTACTTATCAGATATTCGCATTATCCACCTGCATCATTTTCCAGTTGAATGGCATATTTTATTACTTCAGGCATCTATTTCCATTCACTTTGTTTCCCACATACAGGGCTTTCTTAATTGAGCTGCATAGTTTATGAACTGTGCTAATTGAGCTGCATAACTCCACTGCTGAGTTTTTATGTACTGTACCAATCAGAATATCGAGTGCTGGATTTGTGCCACTGGACTTACAAGCTCTGCAAGTTGAGGAGTACTTTTAACAGTTCTGCTGTATTTTTTGCTTCTTGGATTTCTGCATGTTTTTCCTACTTTGTAATACCCAAATGGGTTGAAATCTGCATTTGGCTTAAGCAAAAGTTTTTTTTAAGGATAGCCAGGACAAATGAATTAAACTGTCAATGACAGCCCAAGTAACCCTTGTATTCTGTCCCCCAGAGCAGAAGTCAAGAAAACTTACCCTAGGAGAGCAAAGGCAGCTACTCCCACTCAGAAGAAAAACTGCTTGACCACAGGGGACTGTTCCAATAGGAGCTCATGCTTCTGGTTAAGAGCCAGAAGCCCTGAAAAGGGTCCTAGAAGCAGGAAGGAAAAGCAGTATTGATAAGTAACCATGAGGACGTGCTGTTCTCAGCTGCCAGGAGTTAAGAGCCTGGCAATCAGGGCATGCCTGCTGCAGAGAGACACGGCGTCTGGAGCCAAGACTGGTTCTGCACAGCATCCAGCTGTTTCTCATCCTAATTAAGTCTATAGGCTAACAGTGTTTATTAATATTAAACACTTACCCTCTGAAGCTACTAATGAAACCAGCTAATCTGTGCCACAGATCCACATTTAAAATTAATACAGGCATTTATGCTAACTTACAAGAAAGAGGAGCAGTACACACTGATACAGCGCGCTCAGGCCTTTCTTGTGTGCAGGTTCTCCTCTTGGCTACGGATAGATGCCACAGTAAGAGCCAGTATTTAAAAAACACTAAAACATCTGTTCAGATGCTTAATAAGCTTGCCATCATTAACGCTATACCTCACAGATGAGCAGAATGCTTTGAAAGACAAACAAAAGGAATAGTATTTCCACCAGAAATTCTGATTTCAATAGTGGTATCAGAGCTAGGTAGTGGCAGTTATTTGAAGACTTAAGAAAATCAGTCAGCAGAGAAAAAAATAAAAATAAAGAGATGCAGCACCTCATGGGACAAGTTATTTGAATGAATTAATATCAGCACTAATATGGCTATGTAAATGCTTTTCCAGGACAAAGTTTTGTTTGCTAGATTTGTAAAAGAAAGCTTCTGTAGAAATAAGTGAGCATGAAACCATAGAAATGTAGGATTGGAAAGTCCTCAAGAGATTATCTAATCTACCTCCTCATATTGAGGCAAGAGCTGTCAGGACCAAGCACACCTGAAGTTTGTTCTGATCTTGCTTCCGCAAGCAAAGCTTTTCAACACTTCTTAATTAGGAATTTACCCAGTAGCCAAATACTTCTTCCTACTCCATTAGAAACAGAGGACAACAGATCACTGTTTTGTTATAGTGTTTGACTTTATGATTCTTTGCTCCTCCAACACCTCCTTTTGGAGCAAACATCCCTTTCAGCTTCTCATTCTTCTCATGTTTTCTTGCTTTTTTTCCATTCTTGTTGAATCTCTCCGGACCCTCTTTTCTGGAACTTCTCAGCCCCTTTCCATAGGGCACTGGTGCCATCAGGGAGCAGCAGGTAGCTGCTGACGCCTGCAGGGCTGGGCACCAACAGGGTACCAGGATGCTCAAGCTGTCCACCTCTCCGCTGAGGGAGGTGGCACACAGCTGAAGACCCCAGCTCCAGGCCACAAAAGCAGCATTAACTCTTGTGGCACGGTCAGAACCACCAGTTTGGTTTACTCTCCTGCACCAGCTGCAGTGATCAAGCAGAGGGCTGCCAACAGGTTCCCCCCCAGGCAGCACACTTCACCAGCTCCCTCTCCTGCTTTTCAGCCATCCTCCCTTCCTCTGCCTTGTGTACACTTCTCCATACAGAAACCTAGTATTTACATCACTGTTATCCAGGTAAACTCAGTTTTATATAGTATTACAGATACAGTTGTCTACATACAGCTGGTCTTGCAAAAGTCCCCTCCCCAGAAGGTCCCCAGTACTGCCCCCCCTCCAAGCTATCTGTGAGGTTTGATCATTTTGCTAATGACTCCTCTTAACCAGCTGTGCAGTCCAGCCCTCCTCCATACCCGTAACTTCTGTTAGCTTTCGTTAGCTTCTCACACCACTATCGGTCACATCTGGCAATTTCACACATCGTGCCCAGTGCTTTTGCACACCCAAGGCTTAACGTCAGGCCAGGGCCTGAGCAAAATTCACCTCACAAAATTTTCACAATTCTTTGTGGGTTTTTTGTTAGTTTGGGTTTGTTTGTGGGGTTGGGGTTTTTTTTTGGGCGGTACTGCTATACCTGTTGTCTTTTTCCTTAAGCATTCCCCCTAGCCTGAGAACCTCCTACCCCACAGAGGCAGCACATAGCCAGCAGTGGGGGTTCCAGTACGAACTGACTCCTTGAATTTTCAAAATATATTGCAGAGAAACCACTTTTCTCTCATAAACTAAAAATTTAAACCAATAGTCTCTGCAACATAAGTCAACACGTGATCCTTTGTGTCCAAAATGTGGTTCTCAGTTTTTTCCCAGAAGGTCTGAATTTATCAAATAGCGAAGTGTACACATTGCATTAAAATCAAGTAATAGAAAATTCAGCGTTCACATTTCAAGTCCAACTCAGTAGTAAAACAATTCAATTTTGCTGTCAATGACACTAGGGAGAAAAAGGAGAAAATAGGGAAAAAAAATCAGATTAACGCATTCTGAGATAAATGGTATTTCAGATAAGTTTAATCTTACTTTTGAAAGGTGCAAACTCATCACATAAGTCTACATGGAGAACTCTGCAGAACACCTGGAAGGCTCAACACCAAAACAGTTACATCATCACCCGACCGTACTAGGATTTGCTTTTTTTTCCCCCTCAACAGGACTCATGGGACAAGACAAGAATTTAAACTGAGGCCTGAAATTCCCATATCCAGTCCAACTGACTTTAACCATAAAGGTAATTTTCTCCTAATTGTCAGGTTAGATTGCCCCTTTAGTCTTCCTCATCAGACTGCAAATAGATGTTCCTCTCTCTTCTTGGAAGGACATGAATTAAAGGAAGAAAAGACATGGAAGAAAGATCGAAACCCATACAAATCAGAGGTAGATTCCATGAACTTAGGACACGTTGTTAATTGGTATCAGATCTTAAGTCATCAGATTCTTGAACTTAACTTTAACCATATAAGGACTAGTCTCATGATTTTTAATTATTCATTGCCCCATTTCACAGAGGCAGAGAATCACAGCATGGTTGAGACTGGAAGACACCTCCAGTGACCATCTAGTCCAATCCCCTGCTCAAAGCACAGTAAGCCAGAGCAGGTTGGTCAGGGCCGCCTCCAGCTGGACTTTGAACATCTCCAAGGATGGAGAATGCAGAGCCCCTCTGACCAACCTGTTTCACATTTGACCTGCCCCACAGTAAAAAAAGTTTTTCTTTACATTTAACTGGAATTGCCTGTATTTCTACTTGTCCCCACTGCCTTCTGTCCTGTCACTGGATATTGCTGAGTCTAGCTTCACTCCTCCCCATCAGGTATTTATTTATTATTGATAAGCTCTCCCTAAGGGAAGAACTGACCCCCTCCAGCAGCAGGCAACGCTCTGCCTAAGGCAGCCCTGTCTGCTCTTGTCTGCCTCTGCTGCAAGGGCACGTCTCTGGCTCACCAGCCACTGAAAGTCTTTTGTATCCATAAACTTCTGTAGACACTGGCTCAGCTTTCCACACGTTGTTTTCAAATGTTTTCCTTCACAATGTTCAAGAATCAGACTTTAGACAATATAAGCAGGCACTACAGAGAAAAGTCATGGCTGCCATAACTGGATTCAGCCTTGTTACAAGACGACAGTAAGTGTGATACTAGTATTGTAAAACATAGTGACTTAAAAAAGGATTGGTATTCTAGAGTTAAATCTGATCAAACAGAACTGTCAGCCTTACCTGGAAGTTTTCTGATGTTTAAATAAATCTTCTCCAATTCCACGTTCCCATTAACTCTTGCAAAGCAACGCTTTCCTACTGGCCACTATAACAATATTCTGACAATAGAGAGGCTAAAAAAGAACAGCATTTTCTTGTTTAAATACCCACTATCAGTTCCATTTATCACATCTCATTAACTGAAAAAACCTGTAAAGCCTTCCCAAATGTCTTCAAATCTGATGAATTTCATTAGCATTATTTCACCTTAAAAATTATAAAATCTACTTCAAATTTGCAGTCTAATGGTACCTTCACCCACCCTACATTCCGCTCCCAGAAAAGGGTTAATGTCATGCATATATACAGACCAAGGACTTCTGTATTTTAATGGCAAGCCAATAAAGAAATTCACCTAATGACAAGTTCTTGGACTAATGTATTATTCATTTTGTTATGTGACAGCAGAACAAAACTGTATCCATAAATATATAATGTTGTACACCACTTTTTAATGTAGTTTACATTTATGAAATAATTGGCTGTCTTTCACTACATTATCCTCTCTTTATTCACTTTTTTTTTTAAGCGGATGTCATAAAATGCAGTTCGTGACATAGAAGATGCGTTCATTCCAGGAACAGAGACAGCGACTGGCCTGGATAAACCTATGCATTTCAACCTCTGTTTCTGAAAATGTTTTCTAGTCTCTGGAAGGATTTTTGGAGGCATCTTTACAGTGCTCTTCCACATATAAATTGCTACTTCACTCCTTTTTCCTTACGATTAACATCACATATTTTTAAATCTATTAACTCATTTGAGGTCAACAAATTGTATCTAATCATCAGCATACTTACGTTCATGTACTTAATGATACATGGGGTTTTGACTTAAATAATAAAACCACTCAAACCTCCTCACTTGGTATCCAAAAGCAAGACAAGCCACCAGCAGAGAGATGTCTCGGCACAGGCAGTGTCAGGGTCAGCCATGCGGGGGTCTGAACATGGCTAGCAGAGCTGGATGCAGGCAACACTGGCCACTAATGGTCCCAGGAAAGTCAAGCGGTGAACCGAAGTCCCAGATACACCCTGGGAGTCCAGCCAGGAGCAAAAGGAGACAAGGCCAGAGACAGAACTGGTGACAAGGCTACAGCATATGTCCAAAGTCCATCCAGGCAACAGGGCTGCACACAAGCTATGAAGTGCTTTCATGAAGGATCCCATCCAGGAGCCAAGCACCAGCCCAGGGCATAGCCGGGACTGAGGGACTCAGCTTGAGCTGCACCGGGCAGGCATGGGTGGAGGCCCCAGGTGAGGCTGCTCAGGGCCATCAAGGCCTATCAGTGCCCTCAGAAGCACAAACACTTTCCAAGTTCCGTTACCAGTTTGCTCAAATTTTGTTTGCCTTCATAAATTGTTATGAGGAGCATTTGCAGATTATTTTATTCTCTCCAGTCATCCTGCATGCTTCAGGTTCACATCCAGTTCTGGGTTAGGTACCACCTGGGTTACTTAGACCGACAGGGCTTTTCTTTAGGTAGTGGAGAGGTGTAGGAAACGAGTCCTCTGCCGTCCTGCTGCCTGTACAGCCCCTCCTGTGACGTGGGCGGCTCCTTCCAGCCTGCTCGCTTCTTCTCCCACGCTGCACCAGCCACGAGACCCAATTCTGTCTACGCAGGTGAGGAGGGTCCAGCTGGCAGGTCTGCTACAGCAGACACCACCTGAGCATCTCAGCCAGAGCATGGTAAGGCATGTGACAGAACCCATCCCATCCACAAGTCTGCACACTACTGAAAATTTTACACATCTGCATGCTTTTGCCCATCAACAAGAGATGAGTCTCAAGGACATAAACAGGGAATTTCACAGTGCCAAACAAATGCTGCTCAGCTGCCAAAACCAACACTGAATCATTGCTTGAGCAGCAATTAAACTAGAACAATGCAGATACCCGAGCCTTCCTTAATCATTCTCCCAACTCTGTGTTAATTAGCTAGGCTGCAGTAACTACAGAAATGATGAGCCTGTGAGAGAATAAAAAGTAAAATTATATTAAAAATTCAGTAAATTATACAACACTCTTTCTCACCAATATATTTTAAAATATTCATGTCCAAAAGTACACATTCTACAAAGATCCCAGGATTGCGCATTAGACGTCTCCATATCGCGGATCACTAACTGCCACTACGGATGACGCTGGAAGGCGGCATTTAAGAGCTGCCAAGGCTCAGCGAGCGGGCAGGGCCACCGCAGCGGAAAGGTCACCGCCGTGTTTATCAGGCGTTGAGAGCAGAGGCCGGGTTTGCAAAGGGCACAGCGGCTTCACCCCTGTGGTAAACAAACGGCCAGGGCACAATGCCTCGCTTCTCTCCTTCTACCGATGGCCGCTCTGCCCAAGTGCGCCATACAGGCCTGAAACAGACTTTTTTGTGTAAGAGAGGGGTAGCACCACTGATGTAACTGCCTAAGTCTTAAAAATGCCACAGTTGCTTGCATCTTGTCAGCATAAGCGTCACCTCGAGCACCTTCCTCTGCACAGGGCCGTGTCAGTGGCCCCCCAGACGGCGCACGAAGGATTTGCACCAAGTTCTGTGGTGACAGCAGCATGTGGAAATCGCTCCCCGTGCCTCGGGGGCCGCCGCCTCAGTTTCCCCACCCCACCCCAACAGCCGCCCCGCTTCCTCGGGGCGAACTCTGCCCCTGGGCTGCGGCTCCCGGTGGCCGGTGGGAGGCGGCTCCACGGTGAGGCCCAGGCTGAGGTGAGGCCCGGGCTGAGGGGCGACGAGGCCCGGGCTGAGGTGAGGCCGCCGGCCCCCCGGGGCCCCGGCCCCGCCGCTGGGCCGGCTGATGGCGCGGCGCGGGCCTACGGGGGAGGGGAGGGGCGGCGGCGGCGCGGCACGGGCGGCCCGGCCCGGCCCTCTCTCGCTGCTGTCTCGCCGCCGCGGGCCGGGCGGCCGCTGGGGTGGGTGTCGGGGAGCTGCGCCGCGCTCCCCCTCCGCGCGGTGCTGGTGGGGCGCTGCGGGGAGGCGGGGGCTGAGGGCGCGGTGGGCTCCCGGCGGGGCTCCCCCGAACGCCCTCGGGTGGGAGCGTGACCCCCTCCCTGTCCGCAGGGGCCGCTCTGCGGCGAAACCGCCCTCCGGCGGCGGCGCGGGGAGAGGCGTGTGGCGCCGGGCGGGCCCGCTGCGCCCAGCCGGACCCCCGGAGCAGCAGCAGCTCTCGCCAGGTCGGTGCCTGCCCCGCTCGGGTCCGTGTCCTCGCCTCCCCAGCCGGGCCCGCCCCGGTCCGCCGGGGCTGCGGCCCTCGGCAGCCCCTCCCCGCCGGGCACGCCTCGCCGCCTGCGGGGAGCCGGAGCGCCGCTGGCGCGCTCAGAGTCATCCTCACTCCTGTTCCTTTAGCGCTGCCTTCCCCGTTCCCGTTTTTCCTCTGATGACCAAGTGCTGTCGCCGCCTGGGGTGCGGGGGGACGGGCCCGCCGGGGCACCCGGGGCTGGCAGGAAGCCATGGAGCTGCTGCCGCCTCTTGGACCCACCCTCCCGAAGTGGATGGTGCTCCCCGGGGCTGGGGTGCCTGCTGGCCATTCCTGAACAAAGGCGCTTCCTTAGGGGTTTGGTGGTTTGGGTGTTTGGGTTTTTTTTATCATTCAAGTTGGAAGTGTTCAGTGAGAACCGGGCTTGGTTTCTGGGTAAAATTTGTTCACGCTTTATCATCAGGTCTGAATTCAGAGGCAGCATTCACGGTCAGGATTGTGTAAAAATGCATTTAGCGAATGGCTGGAGACAAACTTCGATGACCGGGTTAATACTGGGAAGCATTTCAGAAGGCCTGAATTACTCCTTAGCTTAGCTCTACTTTTTTTTTTTTTTTTTTCTTTTCCCCAGGAGTAATTAAATTATGAATACTGTACAACTGAACATCCTTTTGGATTTCATTTTTTTAGAGAACTTGCAAATCTGCCAAACATACGTATCTGACATCTTTACAGATTACTAGCTGTGTCTCGTTATTTGACATCCAGGAACATGAAGCAGCCAGAATGCATGGATGTTCATGGCAGCTTGGCAGTCGGAGAGGCAGAGAATCCGTGGCAAGTCTCCCAAGTTCCAGGGAAAGCTTGCTTTTCCTCGTCTGTGCTGTGAAGCTACTCTTAATGAAGTGGATTTCACTTTTAAACCATTGACTATTTCTGTTTGTGCATTTTTACTCCAGAATAGGGGTTTAAAATAAGAAAAAGAGTGTCCAACCAGGAGCCTCAAGCTACGGCTCCCTTATTACTAAATGTCTTACACCATAACCGTTTTATTTCTAGCTAGACAAACACTAAACCTTTTCAGAGAGGTATGATGTCAAGGTTCCAAGTTAACTGTTCTGTGAAAATAATACCTTTACTGTAATTTTTCCAAATGGTAGTAACTAGTATTTGGGTAGTAATCTAAGAAAGAGTATGAGGTTACGGGCAAGGAATTGTTACAGGAACATAAATCACCTTTTAATATTATTTTCCTTTCTCATCATTGACAACTTAAGTATAGTAGGAAGAAAAGAAATGTCATGGCAATCTCCTTATCCTGTTTTCAGGTCTAAAGCATTTAAAATGCAACAATAGAAAAGCAAAAGTTTTTTTTTAAATGTTGGGGAAAAATTCAATGCAAGACTGTGTACATCTGGGGAGGGATGTCTAGCTCAAACACCATTATTCTTCTGAGCTGAAAACATACTTATAAAATAGTTCAGTGTCAGAAGATGTAGCTTATTCGGTGAAGGGTGTATCGCAATATGGCACGCCCAGTCCAGGTGTGAGAATAACCGAAGATCCAACACTGACACCGTTGCCTTTTGGCTTTCCAGCAATGGTGGGAGGAGTTCAGCTTTTGTGGCCGATATGTTTAGTTGGCAGCATCCAGCTGTGCTAGCCACTGGTTAAATTCTGGGTTTCGTTGGTAGGGCTCTTACTGGGACTGGGTATTTTGCTGAGGATTTAAGAAAAATAGCAATTATTGTAAGATTAAAAATACCGTCTCAAGGACTGGCAATGCGGGCATTATTCTGCTGCATAAATGTTAAGTAATAACAGCCCAAGAATATCCACATGCTTTAAATGTGTTAAGTGTGTTGTGTGGCAGGAGGCCAAAGCTCAAGTCTCCAGTCATCTGGGAAGCGTAAGTGGCCTGTCTAATTCCTACCACTTTTTAAACTGTTTGGTTTTCAGTAATAGCTGCAGGGTTTTGGAGCAGGGTATAGCATAAGATCAGGTGGTTGAGTTTGAATTGCCTTGTTTAGACTTGCTGCCACATAGTCCTTGATCTCTTATAAGAGAACTTCTGCGTGCATGAGTCCAACTGCAGTTAGGATATTCAGACATGGTTTTAAATACCATGTTAGACCTAATTTTTCAGATACGGTTTTAAAATACTGTGTTCAAGCTTTTTTTTTTTCACATCTGACATATTTTGCTTATCTTGAAATTGGCATTTTGGGATGAAGCTCAATAAAATGTATAAGGTTTTGGTTACAATGTTAATGAATGTTTGAAAGTTCATGCCTGAAACCTACCTCCTAAGTTGTATGTGTGTTTTGAGGTTTTTGCCTTTTTAGTGGGTGGTAAAACGCTGCTCAGCTGCAGAGTACCAGAATGGAAAAGCTTGCTTGAAACGTTACTTTTTTTTTTTAACATTAAAAATTATTTTCAAAGATGGCTACAAAGTCTGATAACTTCACCAGTATAAGCAGCATAAGTTGAATATATCTAATAGGCTAAGGTGAATTCTCAGTGTATGAATACCTGCTCTTTTTTTATCGTTTAATTGGTTTAGGTCCAATGATGACAGCTCTCTTGAGTGGCAGCGAGTTTCCGTGGAAAACTTGTTCCAGCATTTAACGCCGCAGATACCTGAAGTCTCATGAAAAGGAAAAGCAGGCTTCTCAATGAGTAGCAAAGTGAGTCCTAACTTTACAGTGAAAGATGCTCCGTGAAACAAACTATGTGAAACTTTATCAAGATTTGAAAGTAGTCTGATGCACAGTGAGGGTGGCTCCAACCTGTTATGTTGCAGAAAGGGTGTGTTGTTATCCTTTCCAAGCCCTGTCCCCACGTGTGTGGAGTGAACATCAGAAATCCCAGTCCTTGGGGACTCTTGTCTGTGAGATGCTGCATAACTTTATTCGCTTCTAGAGGGGTGCTCTTATATCTCAGTATTACTTCTTCCTGTTTCCTGAATTCACTGTGCATCTGAGATGTTCCAAATGGTCTTAAAAATTTTCACAATCTTTCTTGTTACTGGTTCTACATCTGGCTTTCAATACTAAATAGGTGAACCTACTAGTATAGTACTTATTTTGTTGTTTTGTTGGGTTTTTTTAAACAGTGCATTTGCTCTGGCTTTTTTCCTTAATAGCTAGGTGATTTTAGACTCCTCTGTATGAGGAATTATTCACCTTCAGAGGATGTAAATTATCGTCAATATAAGTAGGTTATCAGCTGGTTTTTGTCAGCAGGAAGTTTCAAGGAGTAGTAATAGATAATTCTGCGTTTTTGTTAACATTTTCTTCTGGAGTATTAAATAATGCAAACTGTTTGACACTATGTTGAATCACTAGTTAGTCCAATGGGCTAGCTAGATTCAAGTAGACCTTAGAGCTCATCTGGAATCTGAGTCATAAGTGACTTCTTTTTCATAACATTATCCTGAAATAAGTTGCATACAGAGCAACATTATATTTATGTTTTGTAAGTGTGAGTGTTCAGAATCTGGGCTAGTACCATTAAAGAAAGTAATGTTACTTTGTTGGCATAACGTTGAACATGAAATTTCACAGTTTTGGTCTTGAGTGCAAATAAATTGCTTGGTTTACTTTATCCTCTGGCAGATTGCTGGCACCTCAGTGTAGCTGGCAGTCTCAGTCTAACACAACCTCAGGCTAAAATTCTATAGTGATATAAATCTGGAGCATTGCATATTTGTCAGGAGCTAATGAATGTGATGGGCCACAAAGTATTTTTCTTTCTTGGAAGTCTAACTTGTCTTCTGTAAGCAATAAATATAAGCAGGCATTGTACGGCTAATGTCTTATTCACACTGGCTATATTTATTTCTTTGAATTTGGCAGGTCCGTTTATGAGATTGGAAATAACTGTGATATCGAGCATCCGTCTGGATGCAGAGGTCTTTTCACAGAGGATATTCAGCATTGGTAAACGGATTTTCGGATTTGCATGGGGTAAAAATGGAGGCAGAAATAAACTTCTGAAATTGAATCTTGGTCCAGGAATGATGGCTTCTCAGCTGTATACACATGCTTTCAATATCTCCCCAATAGAGAAGAGGAGATTGTGCATAAATGGAACACCATGGATTTGGCATCTCCTAGAAGAATGTGTCGAGAATGCGTGGGAGTATTGGAGTGTTGTCATGGGACTGATTTCCATTGTCTGTTTTCTGTTTGCTGCACTACCGTAAGTTTAAAGTCTTAAGCAGTCCTCAGATTCAAACATGAGTAATCTTGCCTGAAGCCTTTTTCAAAAGCTGCCTTTTTTTTTAATTTTATCTTGGATATGTTTCTCTATCTGCATAATACAGATATAATATGCCAGAGAAGCATGTTGTTCGTGTTTGCAACAATATTTGGTGGTTGACAAATGCGCTTGATGTACTGTTCTGTTGTACTGACTTGACACTAATCTCTGCCACTTAGAGCAAATGAGAATAAATCACCTCTTCTCTCTTATCTTCTCCACCCTGAGATGTGTGTGCATGCACAGGCACACTTGCAGCAGAAGCCAGCTCGGTGTTTATTTAAACCACATGCTATGTCACCAATACTGTTGTGCTGGCTCCTGCCAGTGAAATTTGGACGGATAAAAGGTCAGAAACAGCACAGGAGTTAGCACTTTGGTAGTGCTAAATCAGTTGCTGTTTGTTCGCTGGCACTGGCTTTGGGTTTCAAATGTGTAGGTAGGAGATGACAAAGGAAAAGTAGAAATGCTCCCAGCAGGTAAAAATGCCTGAAACGAAATGGGATTGACTCCAAAGTCTGTCCCCATAAGGGGGATATAATTTACTGAACTAGTAAAAGGGTTGTGGAAGTCAAGCAAAATAAAACCACACTTAGTAAGCTGTTGAGCCTCAGAAATATTAGTTGAAAGGGGGCTTTACATTAAAACTGTCATGTTAGTGAGCATGGAATTCATCAAGGTATGTCTAATGGACTCAACATTTGGGATTGCTTCATAGTCCCCACTGTGAATCCGAGTAACAGTTCTCCAGTTTAGAGGCATAAGTGTAGTTGTCAGCTCTTTTAGAAGCTTTGTTCATTCGTAGCCCTTCTATGTTAAACAACAGTGTTTTTCTTATTTCAGTATTTTAAAGGCTGGTATTTACAGCAGATGAATATAAAATGCTTATGGCATAGTTCTAGTGTTCAGAAAATGGTATTTCAGTGCAGGCCACAAAAAAAGGAGCACATGCAAGCAGTAATGAGGTTGTGATTTGAGTCTTTTGTTATGTTAGAGTGAGACATGGTGAGCTATAGTGATGCTGAGTTCTTCTTCAAAAGGTAAGTGGAGTATTGCTGTGATAGGTCTCTTGTGGTTAGAGTTTTAATCTTTCTTTATTCAGATTTTGAAAAATGTACTTCTAAGCTTACTGAACATTTTTGCTTATGCTATTTTACAATTACTTCTGGAATTTGTGCCAGTCAAATTTACATTGCCTGTCAGAATGGAAGAGTGGATCAAGCACTGTCTTTGGGCTTTCTGCTGTGTTGGATAGCTGGAGATCTTACAAATTTCGTAGGCTGCTATTTAACAGATCAACTGCCAATTCAGGTAATCTGTTGATATTCTTACTTTTTGATTTATCCTTTTCAAACTGTCTCTTTAAACTCTAGGATAACTGCATATTGCACAGCGAAGTACATACTGGGAAAGAAAACAGTTTTGTATTGTGTTTGCTGATCTACCATCTATAAAATTGTCACAATTTCCCAAATATTTTACATTGATACTCTTAGGTGTTATAGGAACCATTTCACACTTACAATTAACATTCAGCGAGACTTACTGGGTGTTACTCAATGATGAATGAAGTGGAGAATTTTCATTTGAGCTTCAGCTTCAAAGTAAGCTTGCAGAGCAGATAGGGCTGGAAGGGGCTGGAAGTAAGTTGTGTTGTTTAGCTTGTAACAGATCAAGTTGTTTTCAGCAGCTACTCTTTAAACTTCATCTTGGGTAGTTTTTTGGGGGGTTTTGTTGGTTTTTTTTATAAGAAAACTGTTTATTAACAGGGAAATACTAGTTCAAAGTGGTTAATGTCTGACTAATTTGAAAATGTATTTTCTTCATTAAGGGGAGGGTTTCTCTGACAGTCATTTTCAGCAATACATTAATTGTATCCGAAACTTTCTTGTCTGTGGCTTTTGTTTTTGACTCTTAATTAAGAGAAAGAGGTATGTGTCAGCCACCTGCAGAAGTTTTCACAAGCTGTAGATGGACCCAGGGGTGGACAGAGTTGCCTTCTCTTTTGCCACTTAACGTGTGACACTAACTGTTCCATCTCCCATTCTGAAAAGGGGAAGGGCAAATGTCGGGTTTGTCTTATTGAGGGAAGAGGCATTGAGTAAGATTAGTAGCTTCTGAAGTGCTGGGAATCTAGGTAGGACAGACTTAAGCTTTTGGGCAGGAAGGATTTATCAGTCCAGGTAGGAATTTGTACTATGCATCCTGGAAAACGACCAGCTAGCAATTGTGTCAGCAAGTCCCTGTTGCATAAGGTTTAACTGTATTCATTTGCAGCAGTCTAACTTGTTTTGTTCTGGAAATGCTTTCTTTTGGGGTTGTTGGGGGGTTTTTTTTGGCAGTGCTTTGCTATTTGTCATTCACATTATGATTGTGAAGCAAAATTTCCATGCAGTTAAGTTAAGGTATTTTTGTATACTGAACAAGCAAATGTATCTTCTCTTTCAGATTGTCACTGCCATTTTTTATGTTAACATGGATGTAATTATGATTTCACAATTTGTCTACTATAAGCTCAAGAATCAGAAGATGACAAAATGTAAGGTTTTTCAACACTTAAAATGTTCTCCATAATGTAGCACACTCTTTAGTATTTTCTACAGCATTTAAATAAATATTTTTCAGAGGGATCAAAAATAGACTGCACAAATTCGGGTTGAAGTTGTTAGGCCTATTGCTTCCAGTTTTCTCAGATTCTTGTGAAAATCCTGCCCTTTCTCTTCTCTGCCTTTCTGCCTGTCTCTTTTCTTATCCACATAATATCTGTACATATTTTCTGTGGAGTACTTTCAGTTTATAGAGACATACAAAATATGGTAATTTTGTGGAATCTGATTCCGTATTTTTTAATTTCCTCCATGGTTTTACTATCTACTTACAGCTATCTAAATATATATGTAAGTGGAAAGCAAGCATTATTTCTGTGTGTGGTTCAGTTAGTTTCCTCCATGTTGATTGAAACCGGACTTTATTTGCTTATAGCATAAAATATCTTGACATCTTCATGTGTTCTGTTTTGATACATACAGTTAAAAAACATATTCAAGGGGAATGAAATTACTTGAGTTGTGCTTCATAAAATCTTGGCAGTAGTTGTAGTGTTCAGCCTACCAATGGACCACTGTTTTGACTGAAAAGGAAGACAGAAAGCTCTGTTCACATTGTATAAAATCAAATACATTAACTCATCAATCAAAAAAAAAAAAAAAGTATTGAAGGAAATCCATGGTGCAGCAGAGGTAGCAAAAAGCTGAAGTAAAACAGATGCCTGCCCAGCAGACTAAATAGGGATAAAGCAGATTCATTCAATATGGAACTGATAATAAGCCTGGAGATAAGTCAGTGCTGAAGATATTTCCTTCCTGCTGCCTCCTCTTAAACACAAATGCAGGCTTTTGTGCATTTTGACCACCAGTGCCTGTTTCAGCTCAGTGGTTTGCGTAGCTGGAGAGGGAGGAATGGTACCACGACTAGGGCTGCGAAAGAGGGCTTTCTGATACCCAGTTCTGGAGCAGTTACCCTAGACAAGTTGGTCAGTTTTGCATCTCAAAGTGCAGCCTGTGGAACAGAACTACTAAGTCTGTGTTATTTAGACTACAGGTCTTTAGGACAGGCTTACTAATGTCGTACAGCAATTTGTTCCACTGGTAACAGCGACCGCAGGATTTTACCAGCATCTTGTAGATACAGAAGATAACATAGCTCCAGAGTTACGGAGGCTTGTCTGCCATTTTCAAGTTGTCTTGTAGGTGTCTATGGAGATTTGCTAGATGGAGTCTTTGAGTATGTGAGTTTCAGTAAGGCTCAATATCTAGCTAACCATGGACAGAGAGACTGGGCCAGCAGAACACTTGGGTTACGTATTTATCTTAAAGATATTTTTGTTCATTTAAATTTCAAATATCCTTGCTTTTGCAGTTTTTAATCAAGATGTGCTGCAAGAAACTGTTATGTTCTATTCTACTTAGCAATTTTCTATTTATCAGCTGTTATTTAATAGTAAAGTAGTAGGAGTTAGTATAAGAGATAAGCTGAGTATGAGAATTTTCTCTCTGTGTAGCAGTGCCCATTTAAGGAGTTCCCCTCCTGTTCCTGCACTGCTACCCTCAGCTGATGCACGAAGATGCAGCATAGCTATGATAGCGAGCAGGGGTGGGCACAGAGCCCAGAAGAAAGAGGTGTACTTGTGTTGCCGCCAAGAAAAAAGATAGATGAAATTGTACCTTTAAATTCACATCTCAAACAAAAAGTAACCTTAAATCAACAGCAGATGTTATTTTTCAGCTAATTTGTTTGTCTGTCATTCTAGGCAGCAAAAGCCTGAAGAATTTCTGCGTAACCTGGATCATAGTGTGTATAGCACTGTGTGTTATTCTACCCTGTCAGCTGTTACTAAGAAACCAAGACCAGACAACAGTAATCAAAAGGAGCAATGTAAGTTCTTACCTGCTTCCATTCCAAAAAATTCCCACCCAAAAATGTACTCTGAGCTTTAAAGAAATTTGAATGATGTTTTGAAGAATGATTTAGAAATCATAAACGTGGCACTATGTGGATGTTTTAACCATGGACCATCCATCCCAAAATAAAGAGGTTGCAAAATTGCTTTTTAGCAGCTTCCTGTGTTTTGGGTTTATACTGTCCCTTCGTCATTAGGATGTGCTGCTCTGCGAAATAACATGTATGCGTGCTGTGTTTCTGCTTGTGTTAAATACGGTAGACATCCATGACTACACAGTCACAAGTGAAATCAATGAAAATGGGAAATTACAATTGTACCTGCTGCTGCTGTCATTTCAGCAGGAAAGTTCACAGGCTATTCTGGCAATTTTATGGCCTTCATACTGATGCCAGTAAAATAATTGTAATCCAGCAACATTTCCCAGCAGGGAAGCAGCTTATTTTCAAAACACAGCTAGAGTGAGAAAACTAACAACTCTTAAACTGTGAAAAACGAGTATTTTGCTTTCTCCAGACAGGATGATTCATTTTTTTTAGTGGCCCTAGCTACAGTTCTTGGTTTTGGTTTGAATTATTGTGCCCAGGCTTTTTTAGCAGGAGGACTGGATTGATATTAGCGTCGTATCCTAAAGCCTGGCACTAGTTTTGATCTCGGTCATGGCTATGACGCAGCAGTGTGCATTGTTGTGAGATAAAGATTAAACCCTTTCTAGCCCTCTTTGGTCATTTGAAGAGCAGCACTGAACTGCTTTGAAAGGAGTTCTGTCCAGAAAATCAGCCGGTGCACTCTCAGTTTAATCCTCTGAAATGCCTGAAAACATTCTTGCCAAAATATATGTACCTTTCTTTTTCAGAACTCTCTCGATATGATTGAAATGTCAGGCTTCATTTGTGGCTATATATCCTGTGTGTTTTACTTGGGAAGTAGATTTCCTCAGCTGTATAAAAATGTAAGTAGGTTTTTGGATAAGTACATGTACGTATTTTACAAAATACTCTCAGTTGCTTTAGGTGTTGGATTCTCCCTAACAATGTGCCCTCTTGAATTCGAAAGCCGACTTTGCTTTTGTGGCTGTCTAAAGTGGTTAATAAAAAAAATTAGGGTTTTTCTCATTCAGAGGTGGATGATGAGAATTTTAGGAAGATGATGGTCTTTGATTGATGGAAGAGGATTTATTAGCTGAGGAAGAGTAAGTGTTTACAGTTGGGTTTATCAGACATGAGCAGAAACACGCTTTCTGTGATTGTTGTCATGAGCAAGTGATGTCTCCCCTTTTCTTTCTCCAGACTATTCTACCTTAAGTAACCAACCATGGGATCAGAAGTTAGAATTAGAGGAAAATTAGTTTAGAATTTTAGCCCCTTTTCACAATGATGTCATTACTGACTTCCCTCGCCCACCCCCCAGCCTCTTCACTATCAGTATATCAAAAAAAAAAAACCAAACCACAAAACAACCCACCACAACAAAAGACCTGAAAGTTTTACATTGTCAATTGTATACAGGCATTTTAATTGATTGTGGAAATGATTAGTTCACTTCCAAGCCTATTCATATTCCCCCTCTACCTTTTCCTTCACAGCTGGAATACCACAGTATTTTCAAAAAGGTCTACTAAACAGGCTGATAGAGCCACAGATTTCTTAAAAAATAAATATCATTTGGAAGCAGATTATCCTTGCTGCTTTGCACTTACATAAGAATTACATAAGAATTACGTTAACCAGAGCTGCTGCTAAGAACTGAAATGATTTCTCTGGTTTTCAGTGGTGTGTGCTGAAAGCCCAGGGGATTCAGAGCCCAGGAAGAGATGGACAAGAATGTCTGAAAGTCTTTGGACGTGTTATAGTACAAGATGCCAAACTTATCTGTAACTGGCTACTGTGATAACATGTTTTAACATTTCTTTGTGTTTGTAAAAACTTCTTTGTATTTAGTTCCGAAGAAGATCAACAGAAGGCACCTCTTACCTGCTGTTTGCATTAGCCATGATGGGAAACTGTACATATGGACTCAGCCTTGTTTTAAAGATGCCGGCTACTGAATCCTTCCGGGCTCTCTACTTTTTACACCATCTTCCATGGCTCATTGGGAGCTTTGGAGTTTTGTTTCTAGACTTTTTTGTATCCTTTTCCTGTTATAGCTAGAGTTTCTCAGGATAGGCTTGTTAATAAGTAGATCAGAAATTAATTGGATCTTCTTTTAAATCAAATTTTTTTCTGTGATTATAACCTTGATCACAAAATCTTCTTTCTGAACAATAATTTTTATGCTTTTTATAATAATATTTCTTGATAAGAATAACAATTTTATAGAAAATATCTACATTAAAGCTACATTGCACAGATTAATTTATAACTTGTAGCCAATACGTAGTACACTAAAAGTTGGGGGCTGGGGTGTTTGCACATTGTGATGTTTTTCTTAGGTTTTCTGTCTGATAAATGTAAAAAAAACAACAACAAAAAGACCCCAAACAAACTAACAAACCCCAGACCTGCTTGTTTTTAAATGCAAATATAGAATTACAGCTTTGAGAATTTGGTTAAATCGTGTTATTGCAAGATTCCATTAACGTCAGAGACAAACAATGAGGTTTTGGCAAACTTAGTTTCAGAAAATAGCACTTAACAAAGAAATGCTACAGCTACACTTAACTGCATAATTTGGGGCAAAATTAGATGCACTGAGACCCCAAGTGCCTCTGGAAACCAGCAGCTATGCTCATTGAGTCGTGCTAGGGGCTGACTACACAGTTACCTAGATTACTCTGTCATGATGTTATGAAAGTTCTGAGCAAACTTAAAACTCTATAATTTTATTTTTTTTTATTCTCATATTGAGGGGACATACATAAAATGCCCACAGGATATTAGCTATTGTTAGTCACGCTCTTTCTGGGTTGAGCATTGTCATTCTGTGATCAAGAAATTAAAAGCAAAGTGTTTAGAGTAATACTGTATTTCTGCTTTAAAAGCCTAGTAATGTGGTGGTACTTGGTCTTGCTGTTCACTGTAGGTTTGTAGTTACCTGTCTTGTTACTATAGCTTGTATTTTCACTTAAAAGAATAAAAAGAGGAGATTTTCTGACTTTTCTGGAAGTAAGAATTTTAGGTTGGTGTCTGAAAACATCTTGGTACTTAGCTCCATGAACTCAAGCTATAAAACAGGATAAAATTAAGAGTTATTTCAGGACCATGCTGAAGCATATTGTGTTAATCCGTTCCATATTAAAAGGAAGTTCTTTACCAGATTTACCTGGAACGGTTCCAGAAGTTATGATTCCCAGGCATCAGTCTTGTCTTTCTGATTAAAGTAATTTCATCAGCCATTCCAATTAGACTAGCAATGGGACAGCCGACCCTGCCCTTTGGATGGACTGTTAAATTACACCGCCGTTCAGCATAGCCATCTGTGTTTTCTGCATCTCCAGCCATGGCGATGTAAGTGGGCAGTTTAGTAAAACGTTCTGCATTGTGGGAAGACAATACTCCACCAGCGGTGAGACTAAACTGTGGTTCGTGGCCCATTTTGAAATAAATTGTAGTTTTATCTTTTATGAGACAATGCAGGGGTTTTTTTTCATGAGCAGACTGTAGGGCTTCAGGGTTGCTAGCCCATGTGGCTGGTTTGAGCTCTTGGGCCTTTTGTTCCATGAAGGAAGTAGTGACTCTTCCACCCCCAGCTCCCCAGCTGGAAATATAAACCGGCCAGTATTTATTTACCCCAAAAAACCCTAGAACTTGATCTTGATGACCCTTACAGTACGCTATATGCATATTTGCAGATGCCTTTCTATGATGTACTCTGAAAAGGAACCTGGCCACAAACCTCCCCCCTCTCTGACCCTGCCCCAGGATTGCAGTGCCAGTGTGCACATGACATTCATTTCTGGGTCCGGTCTTGATTGGAGTCTGAATCCAATCTTGCTAATAGTCCTCCAGTTCAAATTATATTGAAAACAGATGCTTCCAAATCAGGTTGAGGAGCTTATAGGAATCTAGTCAAGTTTATAGTGTTAGTTGAAAATGTATGAAGTATTTGTAATCAAGAGAAAACAAAAGCAGACCTCCTGCTTTGAGAAGCCCTGAAGGTATGGAAATCAATGCTTTTAAAGAAAGTTTCATTGCTGTCTCTTGCCAGGCAAGAAAATCAAAAATCTAACAAACTGGTATGTCATGTTGGACCAGAAAACAAAGAACAGGATCACCTGGGTTTTGGAAAAGAGGAATTAAACCAAAAAGTAATAATTGCAAAGAGGGAAGTGTTTCATAATTGATCATTTGTGTAACAGTCTCTGTTTTGAAGAGTAGGTGCAGAAGTGGCCTAATTGTAGTAGACTTTATTCCTGATAGTGTCCAGAGTTTCATTAGATGGAAAGTAAACTCTCATTTCTCAAGGTCCAAGCAAGGATTAAGAGTTCACTTACTCTGTGTCTGCTGCAGTATTCTTTTGCTTCCTTCTGACATGGCTGGCATTGACTATTTTTAGAAACAAATAGACTCCAGATCATAGCTGGAACAGCAGCTCCAGTGGTACGTAGTGCAGGATTACACTGGAGTTGTTTCAGCTCAGTTTAACAGGCTAACACCGTCCTCCCGTTTCCTTGGTGTTTAAAAGTTATTTGGTAGCACAAGAAGCCAGTTATTTTCAACAAATAATGGAAGTGTCCCGTTGTTTGTAAAGTATGAATTGTTCTCCTTTCCATTTTAAGAGGAGTTTCTTAGCGTTACACATTTGAATTAGAAATTGGACATGATTTTCTTTTGCAGGAAATGTTTCCTTTACAGTGGAAGGTGGTTGGAGTTTCTCAAGAAACCACAAAGCTCAGGGTTTAAATGAGCCTGATACGGCGCCTTGTCAGTCAGCCGCTTAGTCCAGGTTTGCCTATTTTAAGGTTCCATGGTGGACCTTATTAGAGCTTTATTTTATGTGCATGATTACTTCATGTTTCGCTTGTACAGAAGGATGCATTACTACATATTTTAAAATACTAAATCAGCTGATGAGTAGTTCTGCCCTTGGGCTTTTAGCAGCAGCCATCACTGAGTTTCCAAGAGACTGAATCTAGTGCAAGTTTTTCCAGAAAACTTTGTCCTTTTCTGTAAGTCTGCTCCCCTCTTTCACCCTCGTTCCTTCCTCCTCCACACCCACCAAAACCAAACAACTTTGCTTTGTGTTTAGTTCAGACAAAGCCCTTTACCAAGATTTTTGCCTTTTTTCTTTTTTTAACTTGGCATCACCCTATTGTCAGAGAACTGTGTTCAAATCCTCCACATGTACTTCTTTTCATTAAGTGTAGCCAGTTTGTTACTAGATAGCCAAAGTATATTCAGCAAGAGCCAAACTGTTGTACACAGGCTCTTCTCTTGCACCTTTTGTGATTTGCAGGGCAACCACTTGGAAGCCATTATATACTTCTACAAAACATCACACTTTGTAATTTAATTACACTGTGCAAAGAATGTAAGCATGACCTGACAATTCAGCCAGGAGAGTTTCCCGGCCAAACAACTTTCCTGTGCTCCTGTAAATACCCGCTTTTGTCTCAAAACAGTTTTAGTTTTCTGAATTGTCATTAAATTGTTTAATTTAATGAAAAAAATTTGATAAGCTAGCTCAGTGGCTGTTATGAACTTTACTCTGAGAAGTCACTTGGGTTGCCTCTTCCACCTTGGGCTGTCGGCACGCTTAGGTCTTAAAGTTTCCCTCAGAAAGGCAGACCTGAGCAGCAAGCAAGTTTCTGTATTAAGTAGTCTTGGTGGTTTAGCATTTATTTAAAAAATAAAAGCAGCTGAGTACATCTGCTACAAAAACATATTCTGGAAATACTGTTTGATAAGCTCCACATAACTTGTTTATGTAGTTCATTCCTCCTTAAAAGCTCTGTTGCTGTTGCCAACTCGGTGGCTGAGAGTGATTGTGCACGGTGCTGCAGCCCAGGCTTGTCCCAAGCCCACAGTATGATTTCAGCAAATTTGATTCCCAGTTCACAGTTTCTTTTTCCACCAGTGCAACTATTAAGATTGGGGAGGTGCTCAGCTGCAAGTACAGTAAGACCTGTAAAAAAAAAAAAAAAAGCAGGAAATTTAAGTGGTAGCTATATACACTATAAAACTAATTTGCTAAGCTGTAAGAAGAAAGCATTCCCAGGATAATACTATAGAGAGACTAAAAAAGGAGTGCTGAGCCGCTGTCTCTGAAGGAAATCCTGTCTAGTCTTTAGTTCAGGGGCCTCAGAGGTGGGGTGCTGGAAAGCTTTGGGAAGGCAGGTTAATTTTTGGGGCTCTGCCTAGGATGTTGTTAATTTCCTCTCCATTCATCCAGGCCTCCCAGAAACTTCCCCTTCCCCCCCCCCCCCCCCCCCCCTTATTTTTATAAATAATTACATACAGTAGCCTCAAACTTCTCACAACCATTGTCTACTAGCCAAGTTATTTTAACTGATCTGAAGCATTCCTGCTAGAATTCTGTATATCGGATTTCCTCCTGGAGAAACTATTTCATTTTTAAAACGGGATTTTACATGTAACAGTAGTTCAGAAAGCTGAACTTACATGAGTGTACATTAGAATTTGGGCAAGGTAGCCAGGTATATGGATGGCTGCTTGTTTCTACACCACATACCTTTAAGCATGCTTTCATGCAGATCTTTATGTTGGAGGCTCCCTACTTGACCTCATCTACTCCACCCGCTTTCACCCATCTTAATGTCCTTCGCAAAACTTTCTTCAGGGAAGTTGGATAGCAAGTAACACTGGGTTTAGCAGTCTGCTGCTGAAATCACTTCATCTTTTAGAAAAAGAAAAAAAAAAAGTGCCCAAAGTGGGCAAAAGAAGTAGGAGCCATAAATCCCACCATACAGAGCGTTGCCACTTGGCTGGGTGGGGGTGGGTTGCCTTGGGGAAGACAGGCTTCTGGTACCTGCTGCTTTGCCTTTCTCATCATTTCCGTATCGATTTACTGTGCCTAGGAAATCTTTATTCTGTAGGATGCTATGCGTATTTCTTAGAAAAGAATAGAATACAAAAGAATACTTAAGGGCATAGCTGGGTGGGTTTGCATGGTATCTTTATATCTTAATACGGTATCTCTATCAGAAAAGTGTTATGCATTGAGTTTCAGTACTCAAGTATACAACGCAACTATCTAGCAAAAGTTCTGCAGAGTGAGACCTCTCTCCTGTCCGTTCTAAATGCACAGCCCCTTTTTTTTTTTTTTATTTAAAGGCCGTGTATGCGCAATGTCAATAATTTTGTTGGAGGGCTGGAACCATCAAGGACAAGTACATAGTTGTTAATTCTTTTTAGATTAGCAGTATTTCCAATGGTCTGTTTTACAATAGAAGTAAGTGATGATGTCTAATTGCACTATTCTGTGTTGAAAACAGCGTTAAATATTGAGACATAGCGTTGTCTGCCTGTCAGTGCTTGTAAATACCAAACCACCTAGAATTTTGCAGGACATCAGAATTTTAGTTTCTCATCAGGCCCTGCTGATCTATTGCTAAAAAAAGGTTTTAGTAACTTCCCCTCCTTACCAGCATCCACCCACAGCCCAGCCCGGAGTATTTACACCACTGGGACTGTATGTATTTAGACCACAGGGCAGCATGTTTGATTCCACATCGTTCCTACATGAACCTTGTTCCTGTGCTGCTTCTAATGAATTTCACACTTGGGAGCCTTGCAAGCAAGAGGATGAGGTAGTAAAGGATATTTTCATGTGTATTTGAGCCATATAACCAAGGGGATCTGAAGGTTTGAGTTAGAATTTTTCTGTGTGTTCCCTTTTCTAGTGTTGCAAGTGAAACTTTTTTTGCCATAAAGAAGTACTGAAAATGAGCGTTAAGTAGGATTTGGAAAAGGTTATATGCTAATGTAGAAAATTCCACAGTCGGGATTAAGTAAATGGATAATACTTACACTACAGCACATGAATTAGATACAGCAAGTTTTAAGCTTTCCTCTGCGGACTGTGGTATTCAGAGTCCATGCCAGAACTAAATGGATGGCTGCTTTTATTCTGTACAGCTTATTTGGGGTTTAATTGAAAGCAAGCACTGCAAATGCTACCTCTGTATCCTAGTTAATTACTTCCTTACCCCAAAATAACAGGTGACTGTGCAATTCATCCTGTACCATCGGCACAAGGAAAGACAATCTGATTTAGTAGCGCTGGAAGTGGAACCATTGCTGGTGGACGAGGAGACTGCTTAGTGTCGGGCTGGATCTGGCTCCTGTTTTCATTGGATTTTGCTCTTGGATGACTTTGACAAACGGTTAAGATTACAGTTGCTTAGGGACCAAATTTATTACTTATTTTTTATTATTTATTTTGACATTAATTTGTCATTACTTATTTGCAAATGACATGCCAGTGATAAAATATTTAATATTTACTGTGTTGTTTCAGGATAGATACAATTTTGTTTTCCTGACTTTTTCCCATTTTAGCTGTTTCTCCCCAGAGTGTGATATGGAGTCACAGCAGTAGGTGCTGTAGAAATGTTTATTTGACATCATGATACAGTGCATATCATGGGATGACTATTTATTTTTAGGTGAGCGTGTGCATCTAGTTACCATGAGCATGGCTGGTTTAAGAAGAACGGATGAGATTACCCTTGTGCCTTGAACCCAACCTGCAGCTGCAGACTGCTCACTCCAGTTGCATTGTATCTAAGATTTGGCCTTTTCTGTTCACACTCCATATTTCATACGCATCAGAAGAACAAACGTCCTATAATTAAGTAACTTCAGTGCAGGGGGATCTGTTACTGATGCAAAAACAGAAATCTGGTGTGAGTTGGTGGGAGCCTCACGTGCAGCTCATTGCAGAGTATCGCTGCGTTTTGTTTTTAAGAGTTAAAACATTTATACATCAATACCTGTGTGTTCCAAGGAATACAAGTACTGTGTGTCATCGTATACCTCACGTAATGTTTTTGTACAACATGCATTTTCTTTAAAAAAAAAAAAAATTAAAAGGAGACTGTACCTTATAATTGCAGATGTTTTGCAATAATGTGTTTAGAGAAAACTAACAATTATCTCAAAGAATAAACTTGTTAATATTTCATTGATATATGTGTAATGATTCACTCGTCAATAAGTTTGTGAACAAAAGGGCTGTTTTTTTATAAAGGACAATATGAGCATTTGATACATTTGTGGGCTTAGGAAGCTCATTCCCTTTGATTTCAGATAACTTAAAAGGAGACAATTTAAATTTTGTTTTTAAATAGTAAAAACTAATAAGTAATATATTTATTTTTAAATAATAAACTAGTAAGTGCAATTGATCGTACCTAAACTGCTGCCAAAAGTGCACACTAAAAATGAAGCATTTTTCTCTCTGAACTTTTGTAGAACTTCACGTGCCACTGATAAGAACCCACGAAACAGGGTTGGGGTGGTTTTGGAGGGGTGGGGAGCGATCCCATCCCTGCTGCTGTATGCGGAAATTGAATTTCAACTTCTGCTGCAGGTGTAACTGGACGTGAGTAACTGAACTGTGGTTTTGCTAGAAATGAGCTGGGGCCGGCCAAGCCCATTGGTGGACCTAATCTACCACCACGGCTGGCGGCGAGGTGGTGGATTAGGTGTCAGGGGCACAACGCCCCGTGGAAGGATAAGCCCATTCCGGTGGCTTGGGAGGTCGGGGTGGCTGGTGGTCCCGCCGAAAATGCTGCTCGGTAATCCCCGCGTCGGCGGTGGTGGTTTAGGCAGCGCTGCAATAGCTGAGTAAAAGGGATTTGCTAAGTCCTACTGTGGAAAGGCGAGTACTGCTGAAACATTTCACCCCTCTGCGAGAGGCTGAGGGCTGATGCGAGATCTACCCCAGCAAAGGCAGTTGCTTCATTCGTCCCAGTGCGTACATGGAGCGAACGTGTTTTTCCCTGATTTCTGAAGCGAGTAGAGGGTATTAGAAGTTAACCTTTTCAATACATAAATTAAAACGCAATTTGTCGTACTCGCAGATTTATATGCTGTACACATGAGATTATCAAACTCCTGCCTGGCTGGTGATTGAAACCATGACTTGTTACTGTTTAATGCAGTTAGTTAGAATTTGTTCTTATATCATTTCTTCAAAGATTATTTCCCCTTTTACTGTTATTTGTAATCCTATTTTGGGATGTCTTTTTATCCCCGTTTCATGCTGCTGTTTATTAGAACAGCCAAATACGGGATATATAAAGTTACTGTGATTTGATTTGAGAATTCTAATGGAAAATAATTTAACTTTTAAAATGTGAAGCAGTGATAGTTATTGATGGTTCCTATATATGTAATATTTAGTATAGGGGTTAACTGAATACTTGAAAAAACATTATTTCCAAGTAGCGATTTGACTGCCAGAGCTGATCAAATACTTACTTTTTTTTTGTACATTTACAACAAATATTGCTGTACCCTAGCGCCTATTAGGTCTCTCACCCATTTGCTCAGTGCAAAATTATTTCCTCAGAACCAGACTCTGCCATGTGAGAAGGAGAAGTTAGAGCCGTGCCCAAATACATCAGGTTAGAGCCTAAAGGGCAGATCCTGATCACTTCGTTGTTCATCTCAGATGGGGAAATACAGCCTGTAGCGTCGATATCACAGCGATTCTGTTGGGAAAGCAAAGTGTCGTAATCGTCTCGCTTTATGTTACTAATTCGTCCCCCGTGCTGCATGTAATCCAAGATTAACGGCATTGTTTTCTAATTTTATTTTTTTTAACTATCATGGAAATCTCATTAACTAAAGGAAACATCTCAAATGTCTTCAGGGCTTTCTTTTTAAACAAATTAATAAAATAATTTAGCTAACACGGTTCTCTATCGGCCACAGAAGATTCTTTCAGGAATGGAGTTACTCCCGGCCGTTACACATCGGTTTTAATCACTTGTTTCAATACGATAAATATGTGCTTAATTCACTACTTCTGACTATGTGTTGAAATTGTAAATTTGCCAGTGTTTTTTTTGGGTTTTTATTCCTAAATTCGTGCTTGTATTCTTGCTGACAAAAAAACTCGTATTATTAGTCTAAAGGAAACAATGTCAGTTCACCTAGTAAGAAGTATGGAGCAAAAGCAACCACTGCTGGCTGCTCCAAGAGCTCATCTCCTCCCGTTTCCTACTAAATGGCATTTGAGGTCTCCAGCATCTTATGGAAGCAACAGGAGATGCTCCCACAAGGTTTTTAGTACAATACCTTCCAGAGGGGAGTTATTGACAGCCATACCAAAAATACAAGAAAGCACAACAAGAAAAACCAGCGTATTTTCAGGTTCAAAGAGCAGAAGCCAAGGCCGTGTCTCCGTTTGCCATCAGTGCTGCGACTGAACCTGTGCAAGGTCCTTGCTCTCTCCCTGGGAAGCCTCGGAGACGAGAATATTGATGGCTGAGCAACAGCCGCCTTGTTCTAATTACTCCATCATTATTTGCTTACTTATTCCTCTGTAACCTCAGAGATGCAAGACAAAACTGCAGTTTGTTACGGCAGTTTGTTACGGCAGCAGCTATTACGGGTATGAAATGGCGTTTTCCTAACAGCAATGTTTGTGGTCACTCCAGCGGCCTCCCGACTGGAAGGCTGGTGCTCCCTGGGCTCGGGGAGCTTTGGGGCAGTATCCATGCTGCCGGCAGAGCCCCGTTCCCATGCCCTGTGCTTGGATGAGAGGCAGTGGCTGCCAGGCAGTGCTACTATGGGCACCACGCAGCCCCAGCAAGCGACGGGGATGCACCCAGAGCTGCCTCTGCAGCACAGAGCTTCCTCCGATGGGTCTGGATCTGTCCCCTGAAAGCTCCTCAGTACTGCAGCAAGGGCTGCTCCAGCTTCTCCTCTAAATCCCAGTTCGTAGAGTGCTTCCCAGCCATTCTTCTGATAATCAGGGGTTAATGGGCCCCATCACCACCAGGAGAGGTAAATCTAACCACTGCTGTGGTGCGCCTTAAGGAAATTTTAATGATGGTAGGGACGATTCATGAATATTAAAAGCTGGTAGTACTTTGGTGTCCATCCATGTGGCTGGTTGCTAGATGCTGATGAAAATATATGGTACGGAGGCAGGGCATTGATTCATATCGTGATGAGGGCGGCCACTGTAATGTGCTCCAAACAGCTTTTAAATGATGACTGCAGAGGAATTAAGACCAGTTTAATCTGACTAAATAATACTCCTAATGATAAACCATTAAAATCAAGTTGACTTTTAGATTCTAGCAATTGTATCAGACAAGGTGATTACACTCAACATCAGTATTGCTAATCATTAAAATAGATTAAACTATCGACTGAGAAATAAGAAACGCTGGTTGACTGCAGCAGAAGTGCTGGTTTGACTTTACAGCTGTGCCCATCCTGCTCCCTGAAACTCCTTGCTGCTACTTGGAGGTTCAGGCAGGTACCACTTACTGTTCATGAGCATCACCTGCCTCAAAATTAGCACCTATTGTAACGGCACATTTTATCTTTAGATATCTTTGGAGGGCAGGTTGCAGACTTCAGGAAGAAAGAAGCATTGCATCATTTTGTCTGACTTGCTAGTGGGCCACAGGCTTGTACCCTCTCCAGCTTGGAGCCCAAGCTGTTGCTCAGCTGAAGGACGTTTTCCAGGGTCTTAAGAGGGAGGGAATGGTCCTCACTGGGAAATGAGCCTTTATTTCTCAGCACAACCTCAGTGACTGTCTTTGTATTTCCTTCAGCACCAGCCTGAACTTTCTCCTCTTAAAGGAAGTTCTTGTAGATATGGCCCAAAGTGACTTGTACATTCTCCTGATGAAGCTGAACACAGGGAGCTGCCTGAGCTACCTACTGGGACCACAGCATGAGCAAAGCCTTAGCATCTGAGGTGGAGCACAGATGGACCTGAGGTAGCCCTAAACCCACCAGCCTGTGGGCCAGGCGCCTTGCACAGACTAACCCCGTCTCCTTAGGAGACATTGGTTCAGCATGAGGTAGGACACCGAGCTGGAACCAGTGCAGGTTCAGGGAAGGCTGTGGACTCCCCCAGGCATTGCAGCCCATGGGGCAGAGTGCCCAGTGTGGATGGGGGGGGACACACTGGAGCAGAGCATTTGGGCAGGGTGACATGGTTGTCCACTGCCCCTCTCCTCCAGGATTGTCCCCTAGCACTGAGGTCATGGTATCTACAGCAAAACCAAAAATTTTTGCAGGACCAGTAATAAGTGAAGATAATGGGAAGGACCAGAAGAAGCCAAGCAAGGGGTGTGGTAATGCTGGGGGAGAGGAGAGGGAGGTGTGTGTGAAGGGGAGGAGAAACCACCTGGTCAGAATTGATCTTTTTTTGCCATAGGCAGCACTTGCTGCTTGATGGGTTGGCCATAAGATGGGAGCTTGATGTTAAAAATATCCTCCATATTAACGAGAGAAGGTGTTTTGCAGGCGGGGAGAATGGATGATGCAGAAGAGCTCTTGGGCACATTGCAGGAGAAATTGCTCAGTGTTCAAAATGGCTTCTGTCCCACTCCAGAGCACTCTGAGCAGCCTTTCGGTCGGTACTTTACACTCAGCCCTTTGCTGTAACGCAGTCTGGCCGTATTCGGCGTGCTCCAGTGACGTGTGGCTGCTGGTTTGCTATGGGGATGTTGAACGCTCACTTGTCTGTGCCTTCAATTGCAAAGGGCTGTTTAAAATTGATTACTGGTCTGGCTCAAGTTATTGTATGATCCTGTAAATATAGAGAGAAGATGGGCATTTTATGATGTCTGACTTTCCTACAATATTTTTTTATTAAGTAAACTGTAATGGAAATATTGGGTTTTCATTTCTTGCTTGCTTCTTTTCCAACAATTGCCAGTAAATCAAAGTTGCAAAAAGCCATCTCTCCCTCTGCGCTGACAGAGCTAACGGCAGCCTGGTGGTCACTTACTTTTGGAAATGATATCGCCTTATTTCTAGGCACTCAGCAGACTTCAGTGCTGATGTATTGACACTTGCAGCTTTCAGATCAAGGAAATAGTGGAGGATAGCATTTGCAGCAGAGCAATGCCCATATTTTAAAATAAGGACTGCCAGTTGCAGTTACACCAATTCGCTGGGATACAGGAGTGCCACACTTAGAAAGCAAGCAAGTATTTCTTCCCCTCTTCTTCCAGCATCTCTGCTTGTTTGCCTGTCTCCATACAGCACGTCAGGCATGTTGGATGGTACAGAAACCTGCTGCAAGCCCCTGGCCACAGGGCTGGGCTCGGGGCACCTCTCCCATCACACATCTAAGGACCTATAGCTGGGTGCTCGACCCCTTCTGTAGCATGGGCCCCTTTGAGTTGGCCCTGGACAAATGTATGGAGTCAATGATGTCTAAGCACATCTACAATCATTCATTTGGAAACGAGTCCTGCGGTACAGCCTCATCTCTCAGCAATCTCCCTGGGTTGTGAGCAAGCAAAAACTCACATGGAAGGAAAGTTTAAATGCTGAACATAGAGTTTTGTTCTGCATTTCTGTGTTTTAAAGTACGAAAGCTGGAAGCTTTCTACAAGTCCTAGGGTGCTGCAGTCCTCCCTTGTTTATGTATTTATAGTGAAGAAGCAAGAAATGTTTGATGCAGGATGAAATGGTAATGGGCTGTTGAAAGGGGCAGGGCTGCTGCCGAGCTGTAAGCCGGACCTCGCTCCGCTCAGCCAGACCATACCACCACTTCACAGCTGGTTTGGTTTGTTGAACCAAAGCTGTAGTGAAAGCAATTCCTTCCACTTTTATCTTTGCTCATTGATTTTTTTCCTAAATATTAAGAAGGAAAGGACCTGCCTGCAAACATGGGCAGAGCCCGACACAGATTGCGTGCTCCTGGCCCTGTGCTGCAGTGCTGGGCTGAGCCACGCTCCAGTGAAACCTCTTTTTAAACCTTTGCAGTGTCATATACTTAAAACCAGAAAAAAAGCTGGCCCTGGCTCAGCCCTGGGTTTAAGGATATATGCCCATAGTGACTCTCCCTTGCGCCAGGGGTTTGGTCGCTAGAGCCTCACCCCCATGTCATTGGGCTGGCCTGGCTCGCTGCCACCACTGTGCTGGTTGTGTGCTGGCCTTGTTCTTCAAACCCCCTTGGATGCAGCCCTACAATGCTGGGGTCCTTGGCAGAAGAGGCACTGCTCTCCAGCACGCCCACTTTCATTCCCCAATTAGGGTATGAGCACAACTGTGGTGTCCAGCAACAGGACAAGGGGCAATGGGTACAAACTGAAACAGAAGAGATTTCAGTTGAATATGAGGAAAAACTTCTTTACTCTAAGGGTGATGGAGCACTGGCACAGGCTGCCCAGGGGGGTGTGGAGTCTCCTTCTCTGGAGATATTCAAAGCCCGCCTGGATGAAGTCCTGTGCAACACGCTCTAGGAGAACCTGCTTTAGCAGGGGGCTTGGACTAGATGATCTCCCGAGGTCCCTTCCAACCCTTGCCATTCTGTGATTCTGTGTAACTGCAGGGCGAAGGCTTCATCCTCAGTTGATCCTCAGCACGCTGCTTCTCTTTTACACGTGTCCTTTATCAAGAAGTACATTCCCATCACCCATCCTTGCTGCTTCAGGGTACCTGGTGCCTTGAACGGGTGATGGCCGTGTGGTGGCAGAGGGCTGGGAGCCCCACAGTGCGCCGGGGCTGGCCCGGGCATCGCCGCCTGCTCTGTAGGTTGAAGCTGCAAGCCCATGGTCCCAGCCCAGACGGAGCCGTTCCCACCAGATGGAGCAGTTGCCGTTCCAGTGCTGTCGAGCTGTGAAACCCCAAACCCTGCGGGGCCCCGAGGGGCCGCATCCTCGTACAGGGCCCTGCAAGTGCCCTGGCTGATCTCGTCTTTGCTCCCGGGGTGTAAATCTGGAAGAAAAGTCACAGAGCCATGAGAGCTGAGCTGAAGCACTGCCTCTCATTTGGTCCTTTGCTTTGCTTTTTGGCAGCTCCTCGCTTTTCGAGCATGCCCAAGCCTCTGTCCATATGTTTTCTAACTTTGCCGTTTGCAGTACAGGCCAGGCACAGGGGACAGGTGCTTTTTTAGAAAACTGTCTGTTTTCACCTGGTTTGGCCAAAATGCCAAGCAGATGCTTACAAATCATGCAACATTTAAAAGTAAAACGTGACCTAGCTGTGTGCCCGGGTGGGAGCAGACGGCGTGCTGCCCATGCAGCAGCCACCCTCCTGCCGGCAGCGCTCCGGCCACCGCCACCTGGGGCATGGTGAGCAAGGCGCACGGATCTGGCAGCTCGCCCCGTGTCAGACCAGGTTGGGCTTTCGTTCCACAGGTGCCACCCACAGCGTGACATGGGCAAGGCATGGGGCCTTGCCTGGTGTTTGACCTGCTGGGTGCGTTCTCCAGAGCTGCAGCAAGTGGGTGAGGAGAGGCACCCTGGCGATGCGCTGAATAACTGGCCACCGCCTCGGAGGGCCTGTGGTGACCACACATTTGCGACACTGTTATTGTTTTGCTAAGCGTATGCTTGCTAACAGAAACACAGAAGGAACGATGCCAAACTGCAGCAGGGTTTTTAAGCCCTCATTACCCAAATTTTCCTGAGGAGCCAGTCTCCGTACGGAGCAGGATGCCCATGATGCTGTGCACGCTCGGCCAGAGCCTGGTGATGCACTGGGACTGCATGAGGGCCTGGAAAAATGTCAGCGCTGAGCCTACCCATCTAATCTGCGCTTTGCCCTGAACCCCATCCCACGCCCTTGCTCCTTGCAGATCTGACACCAGCTCTGTGAAGGAAAGCAGGGAGCTTTCCCCCAGCCCTGGCTGCAGGGAAACGCTGCTCTGCCAGAGGACAACCCATGATATTGGCTCCACACATATCGCTGACCGGTATCTTCATGTGCTGCTGCAATGGGAGCAGGAAACCTGTTCAAATTACCAAGCTTAGCCCTTCTTGACTTTGCTTTGCTATTGCTTTAAAAAAATTGTTCCCAACCCATATGGCCTTCTTGGAAGGGTTGCGTAATGCCATGGACTTGCCATGCCTTCTTCCCACATGCAGGTACTTTCATGATAATCAAGCTCAAGTTTTTCACCTGATTTCCTGGAGATGAAGCTTGGGGTCGAGGTATCCCCAAAAGCTGGAAGGCTCAGCCTGCGTGTTGCAGTTCAGAACTGGCTCTGCGCTGGTGAAACATAAAGTTATGATTTATTATTGCATGCAGCATAATTCATTTTTACATTGAAAGTAATATTCTGTTATATAATCAAATGTCATTTGTTATTTATTGCATTCTCTCCTTGCACAGATGTGGAAGTTTTACCCTCTCTCCTGGTGGGTAATGTCCTTTGTGCTTTTCCTGGGGGCGCTGTAGGGACCTGCTGTGGAATGGTGGGCAGTGCTGGAGAGCAGGCAGTGCTCCTGCCCAGGACTGGAGGGATGGGAAAGGGCAAAGTCCCTCCAAAGGAAACCAACATCTTTTGCCCATTTCTGCCTATAAAACTGCAACAACTTCTGCAAAGTGCGACCTCGGTGCAGCCAAGCTGGCCGGCTGTGGGACAGGAGCCATGGCTTGTCCTGGGAGACATATCTCAGCAAAACGTTTGCAATGAAATGCTTGGACATTGAGCTGCTGCTACAAAAGACCCACATAAAAGGATGCCATTGGCCTTGAAATCCACTCATTTCTTGTGCGTGCAACATTCGCACACCTATTTGCTGCCTTTTCCTGGTGCTGCCACGGGAGCATCATGGCAAGCAGAGGCACTCACAGGTTTCTACCGTGATGCCCAGGTGCCAAAATACAGATTTAGGTGCTGCTAAAATACAAATCTTGCTGCTCAGTGCAACAACCACCTGCAGCACGAGCGCTTTCATCTGCCGCCCTCCCTGCCAAACAGCCTTCCATTTGGCAGAGCATCTCGTGGTGAGCCGAGACCGTGCTCTGCCGGTGCCTGCTGCCCAGAGCACGCAGTCCGTCTGTGCCCTGTTTAAAATCCACGTCTTAATGAAAGAAAGTGGCATTTTTTTTTGATGCAAGTCATGCGGCACTGAGCCCACATCACTGACGCGTGCCCCTGCTCCATACTGTACACTGTGTCTGGCTCAATTTAGAAATGGTACAAGCTAACGGGGCTGGGAAGGGGGTCTGCATTGCACCAAGGGCTACAGGTCTTCAGTGCCGACTCCAATCGCTGCATGCACACAGCGTTTTGTTTAGAATAGATTATAATATATATTCCAAACGTATTAAGCTTTAGAGCATGTCTTTTCTCCTAATCTTCCCCATGCCAACATGTATCAATTCAATCTCCCTACCTACAACAGACAAATTATTTTAGTTGTGCTTAGGAGCCCAATGTAACTGACAACAAATATAATGCGATCCTGGCGGCTACCACTGCTGTGTGAAGATGCCCCAAGCACAGAGCTGGAGACAGGTTTTATTTTAAGCACTCTTTATTCAATATTTCATTTTATACTTAAAAACGAGTATATGATGGGGAGATATTAAATGTTGATCTTCTTGCTCAACTATCTGCTAATGTGATTTTTGGTACCACATCACAGGGAAACTCTGAATTCTTTTATCTTTATGTAAAAGTGCTGTCACAAACCCAAGCAAGTTTTCAGTGTGATGAGACCCTTAAATAGAGGGATTTTTGTTGTTGTTGTGGTTGTTACTGATGTCTTTTGAAGAGGATATCCTTAAGATATAGGAACAGCTATAGCTGCCGGTATTCTGAATTGCTCTGATGGCTTATATTGCAAAAGGGAGCCTTGACAATGATGGATAACCTCTGCAACTTCTCAGCAGTGGGTTTGGTTTATCCTACCCTTGCTTTGTGTTTGTGTCGGGTTTTTCGCTTGGGGCTACACTCAACCTTTGTAAGCTTGCCGCCTGCCTCCCCCCTCCGCGGGTAGGGCGGCTGCTGGAGGTGAGTGCTTTCCCCACAGCCTCCCATCCCCAAAGCCCCTGGGCAGCACCCCTGAAACCACATGGGAAAGCACCAAGACACCCTGGTTGGGCAAGGTTTTGCTCTTGCAAGTGAATTTGGGTAAAAGAAGTCTGGGAGCTTGCAGCGCAGGAGTTATTCCTCAACAACTCCATGTGTATGTCAGGGCAAACTGTCTGCAAATGATGCTGGGAGAAGCAAAACCTTTCAGGAACCTGCTGCTCATAGGCAAACACCCTTAGGTAAAAAGCAGACCTTGCCAAGACATCCATTGCGCCCCTCATCTTTGCAGCCACCATGTCTTATACTGCAGGGCTTTTCACCGTCTCTTGTCCGTGACTTTTTTTTTTCCCCCAGATCTGTTTAAGTTCTTTGTTCATTTTTGCTTGAAATGTTTTAATAAAATCACTGCTCTAACATAGAAAGACTTTTGACAGATTAGTAGTAATTGTAAAAACTCATTGATTTCATTGAGGTGATCTGGTGGTAGCAAGGAAATGAGTGTGCACCCGGGAGTGAGGATTTAGGGGAGTTGTTTTGTTGTGTTTGAGGTCTTGGAGAGGAGACGAGTGAGTGCTTTGGCCATATTGCCAATGTAATAAAACATTTATAGACATGGGAAATGGCCCATGAGGCTTTGTAAAATCTTCTTCGCTCAAAAGGAATTGGCTAGGCAAGAGCTTTAAAAAGGAAAGAAGAAAAAGATGTGGGAAGAGGATTGATAGGAAGTGGAGTGAAGGCACTGAGACAGAAGGCGCTGTCCTTGAGGTTGTCCTTGAGGTTGTCTTTGAGGTTGTTATCCTTGGCTGGCAATGGGCTCTGGGGCAGGAGTTGGCAGCACAGGGCAGCCCCAGCCCCAGCCCCAGCCCCAGCCCCAGCCCCAGCCCCGCAGGCAATGGCAGCGTGGTTGGACAACGCCAGCGAAGACACGCACGAGCTGTGGTTCGGACCAAGGAGGCTTGAGCATGCTCTGATACAGATGTGAATGCTGTTGTGGTTCGTTACCGTGACCTCTCTCCTGCTCCCCGCACTTGCAGGGTGACACAGCCCTATGTATCCCCTGCGGAGACAACAGGGCTTCCTTTCTCACACCTTCGCATTAATAACAAAATAAAAAAAAATATTATTTTCTGGCAAACTTCTGCTTCCTGGTGCCTTCCATCAGGGGAAGTGACCATGGCAGGCTGTGCTGAGCCGGCCAGAGCTCGGCTGGGGGGAGACTGGAGAGTGGGTCCTCCCTGCCCTTCCTCATCCTCAGGGTACCCGATTTTACCTTCCAGTGGTCAACTCCTCATCAACACGGTCATCAGGACAATCACTGCCCATGCCAGTTCTTCAGAGGTGCCTGAAGTGTCCCATGCAGGCCAGGTATTTCAGTGCAAGCCCACCTCTAATTAATAGCAGTATTTGCTTAAACGGATCAATGTCTGTCCTTGACCTCAATGCACAATTTAAGCTATTACTGTATCACTAAATATGAAATGAACTATAATACATTTGAGAGGCAAACCACTTAGATCGAACCCAGTAATAAAGATGAGAATCTTTTATTACATCCAATGAAAGCTGTGTGGTTATATTTAAATACTCCAACTGCTAAAGGCTGCGACGAAAGACTTTTCCACAGCTAATTTACCGAGCAGCATCACGGAGGCTAACCCATGCCTCCAGCGCACATCATCTCTCCCAAGAAGAAAAATTGGTTTGGAGTGAGGAGCCCTGCTACTCATGATTAAAATAAATCACTTAATGTATGTTGAAAATAGTGGTTGCAGTGAATGCATGGAGCTATAAATGTGAGAGGAAAAACTAAGGGCGAGGTATAAGATACACTGAAGGTTTGGAGTCAGGGCTCGAGGTCTGCTGGTGGTGTCACCCCCTTCTCACAGGGCAGGGGGTGCACCCCGGGCAAAATAACCAGCAAACAAAACACGGGGTGCAAGCTCAGTGCTCATCAAACCCAGCGCAATCATGATGAAGAGATTGTCTCCATCAGAAGTGATGAACAAGGAGCTGTGGTAACTAACAGGAGGCTTGGCCTCAGTGCTTCTAATTAGCGGCAAGTTTAAAAGTCTCCTCTAGCACATGGGTAAACAAGCTCTTGGAGTAATATAGGAGTTGTCAATGATGCTTTTATGTTCAAAAAAGCCTGTATTGTACTCTGGGTCAATGAGAAGCTGTGAGAGGTGAGGACTGCTCAATACTCATGGCCTAAGGTCTGCAGAAACCTCCATAATAGAGAAATGGATTCTGCAGGGATGGGAATGCTAAAAGGGGGTGTCACCACTTCAGGCAATCGCTGGTGTGGTGCTCCATGCACCACAAACATCATTAGAGCTGTACCATTATACTTCCCTATTATACTTTGCTTAAGAACAAAAAAACCCCTAAAAAACCTACAAGTATTGGGAAAAGAAAGCAGGACTGCTGGTACCAGTTCTGCTGTCAGTCAGGATGGCTTCCTCGAATCCGTGGCTGTGGTTGTGTGCGGTTTCCTTAAATCACTGGCATTTCTTCCGTGGGTCAGTCTTACGCACCACGTGATGCTGTAGCTTTCACGGTCACTAGATGCTTTAGATCAGTTTTATGCTTAGGGACAGGGTTTAGTGGTGGAATGGCAGTGCTAGGTTAATGGTTGGACTTGATGATCTTAAAGGTCTTTTCCAACCTAAACAATTCTATGATTCTATGATTCTATTACGTATTTGGAGGGAAAAAGAGGGCGTGGGTGCAGCTTTCCTCTCTATGCAAACCTTCCCTCCAGGAGCACTCTCCTGGCTCTGGCTGCTGTACAGAAGGAGGGTTTTTCATTTACGGTCCCAAAGGTAAAGTTGTTAGTGAATGCTGAGCGTTCTTCTTTAGTCTAAATTAATTAAATGACACAGTATCTATTGTATGAAATAAATGGGGATCATTTTACATGGTATAGTGTATACAGAGATTATAATGTGTGATCTTTCTAGAGAAATATGGGAAAACAATGTCCTTTGCTGGAACGGGCACAGCATTCCCCTGCTCTGCAATACATCTCCTTGTTAAGCGGTAATGCAATGTAATCCGCAGCGACTTAATAACTAACATGACAGATGTATAATCTAGAGTAATGTAAAACGTTGTAAGCACAAGATGCATGTGACTACCCTTCATCTGAAACATGTGTAAATCACCAGCATTCCCGTGCCCCCAGCAGCAAACAAAAGCTTCGCCCGTGCCGGTGGAAACGCAGACAATCAGCACATGAACACTGAAACGCTGCTCGTGTTTTCAATCTGCATTAAATAATTTTGCAATCAGATCTCCATTGATACCCGCACCCCCAATTACTTTACTATAAACCAAGTCTGGTTTGTTAAGGTTTCCTCACTGGCTGGTAAGGTTTGCTGCCTCCGAGTATCTCAGAAAGCAAGCCTTTACACTCGCTGATACCCCACCTTAGGAGCACTCCGAATATGCATTTACTGCAAATTACAATTTTTTTACTGAAAACAGCCATACGGTATGAAACATCACAGCGAAGCCCAGCCACCAGCTGGAGGAGCGGGGCTGCAGGGCACGTCCACCCCACCACGGCCGCCCGCCGCTGTGCGTGGCACAAGTAACTGAGGTTTCTCTTCAGAGCCATTACTAAATCTTTAGAAAGTGTTACTGAGAGAGGAGCATCGGCCCAAATTCGTCATAAATCATGTTAAATAATAAGACCACAGGCAATAAAACACATGGAGGAGGAGGAGTTCTGGAAATTCTTTTGGAAAAGAGCCAGCTCCCCTCAGAAAAATTATCCTACAAAATGTTTATAGCGCTGGCGAGCAGCTCTGTGGGTGCAGGGGGGCCAGTGCCCAGCGATGTGCCCGGGAGCCAGCTGCCCAGCCCCATGCAGGATGCGGCCCCGGGGCATGGACCATGGCTCCTCTGAGACTGATGTGCAATGTGTGATGTCAACACATAAACCAGTAATTTTAATTTCTTTTTATTAAGTTTCAGTTAGTCTGTGCTTAATCACCAGAAGTGGGCATCCCAAAGCTCCTCTCACCCTTTCCCCTTCTGAATGTTTGCTTGTATAGAACACCTCATACTGGGCAGGAGGGACTATAGGCTGCGTGAATGTATATGCTTGCTCCTTCTATGTGTAGTGTGCAGTATCTTCCACCAAGAAGGTTTCTGTGATACTGTCCTGGAACCATTCAACACTTTAAAAAAAAAAAAAAAAATTGAAACTTTGGATCTGTAATATGTTAAGTTTCCAGTATCTCTGAGAATTATTGCTTCTCATCATGCTGAGGGTGCTGCTGTTGGGGTACTGCGCTCCCCCGGTCCCTCCACATCTACAGCAGGAGCTTGGGGTTTGGGCACTTGGCCTTTGCTCGGGATGGAGGGTGCAGTTAGAAATGCATTTACCTTTCTTTTTGCCATTCCCGGGGAATGCAGTGCTGTGGGCTGTAAATCTGGCTGGGATATAATGTCTTCATACAGGAGACCAAAGGTTCAAGTACCTGTGGCCAGGGTTGCAGCATTCCCACTGGTGTGTAATCCCCGCTCTGCGGGGCTGGCGGGGGGCAACATCAACCCAGGAATGTGCCCGAATGCGGAGCTGTGGGGAGGGTCAGTCTGAGCCAGGATCTGTCCTTCCACCTCTTCTCTTTTGGAGTGGAAGCAGCCCAGCCATGAGATAAATGGTTTTGAGCATCTGGGTTCAGACTTGTCAAGAAATTTTGTTGATAGAGGGTTTTTTTGTGAAATCTCTTGGCACTTGGTTGCGCTCACTGCTGATACGTGCTTTCAGAACGAGCAAATGGGTTTTGCATTTTCCAACCGCGCTAAACTTGGACTCCTGATACTTGATATAAACCCTGTCCCAGCCGAGCTCTTTGCAGTTGCCCTGAAGGAGAATGGAAATATGAAGGAAATATGGAAAAAAGGAAATCAAACTGAGTACAAAGAAATGAAGAGCCAAATTTTAGGGAGAGATGAGGACTTCTGCATACAGCGCTCCTGCTCCTGTGTTCTCTCTGTTCATATATTCTTATTTTGACTCATCTTATAACTCCAGCTGTGGCTTCTGAGAAAGCAGTTCAAATACAAATTTTCTGTTAAAGTGGAGGAATCAACAGAATTATTCAACTAATGCAGAAACAGCCTTAGTAAATTAAGTGTGTGTAACATTTCAGCTATTAATGTATTATTCCCTAACAGCATTTCTCATTCTTTGAAACAGCAGAGATTGCCTGATCGGGAATACTCCAGTTTAGCTAACAAAATAAAATATGCAAAAGCCCTTCCAAATAATACTTTTTATTAATCTCTGGTGAAATCGCACGGAAACCTGTGCAGGGTGATTTGGCACATTGCTCCCGCTGCCCGGGATCCACTCCTGCTCCATGCAGCACCCAGGTCCCCTCTCCCTGCAGGGCCAGGGCAGGGCTCCCCAACCTGCCCCCGTGCCCCATATCTCCGCTGCCCTCAGGGTTGGAAGGGGTGCGTGGTGCCTCATTTGCATCAGAACTCGGTTAACAAGTCATTAAATGCCAGGAGGGCCCCACATGTGGCATCTCTGGGTAGCCGCTCAGGCAGGGCAGCAATGGATGGGCAGGATCTTACTTCAGAGAAGTCAAAGAGCTTTTCATGAAAATGGTGACACTGGTTTATATGTATTTTCTTAAAATAATCTCTATGATGCACCAGAATCACATTTCGTAGGTTTTTATCATTTATTTGCTATTGACTAATACAGTTTTATAGGTACTCCCTGTGTCACGCACTTGTTGGGAGCAACAGCCCAAACCTTGTTGGGGTGGGAGACGGGATCTGGCCATATACCAGCACGCAGAGCTGCTTTTGACACTGCTGATTTGATGAATGCTGTTTCAGCATAGATTTAAAAATAATAATTTAAATTCTCAGGAGCTTGACGGTGGTGTGGGGTACACAGGGGTGTACCCTGGCTGCTGCAGATGCCTGTGGTACCTCCCCTGCCTCCCCTCCCTGGCTTGCCCTCACTGTTGGGTTTTGGCTGATAATTTGCTTTAACAGAGCTAGCTGGGAAGTGACTTTCCATCTAACATGACTAAAGGAATGCAAATCCATCCTTTAACCATGGAATAATCCATCCTTTAACCATACTAATTCAGTAGTAGCATCCTGAGCAAACAACTGTCACAGCCACACTGCCGTGCTGGACCGGCATTCCCATTTCCAGCAACAAACCCCTGCTTTGGCTGCACAACCCCTTTTCCCCGCTCACCGGCTATGTGCTCCCTGGGAGAGCAGCAGCCAAGGGGGCACGCGGGCCATCAGCATGGGCTACCTGTGGGTGCTGGTGGACATCCTGCTAACGCTCAGCCCCACGTCGGAGCTACGCATGCTTTCCATCCCTGCTGCCACTACAGCCCATGTGGGCGGCTCCGTGCACAGGAGCTGGCTTAAACCAACGGGGAGGTGGATGCATTCTCCCAGCCACGCTGATTGACGCTGCCGAAAGAAGAAGCGGTTAAATATTGATATAAATATTTAAACTTCACTTAAGGCCTTCAGCATCTATTTACTTGAAAATATCCCCTTAGAAAGTTTATTCGACATGATCTGCAAGTCAAACAACTTTTCAAAAGGCGCGCCAAGGGAAACACAAAGGACCAAAACTCCCTTTATATTGTTACGGGGTCGCACTTTAAGCCTGCTTTAAAAATGGGTGGCAAGCGCGAGCTGGGGGAGAGCCAGGCACGGGGGGCGAGAGGATGGCGGGGGCCAGGGCAGGCGTGCCTGGTGCTGCCTGCTGGCACGGCGGCTGCCTGCCCGGCAGGGATAGGCACTCGCCGCAGCCTGGGGAGAGAGGAGGCACATGAAAGCAGGTCTGGATTTGCCTTGCAATGACAGCTGCATATTAATCTAAAGAATTTCTGAAAAATCAAAAAGACATTTTTCAGCAAAATACACCCCTAGAGCCTCAATCATAAAGCAAGGGAATAAACTTGAAACAGGATTGATTTCATCTTAAAGGGAATGTTTCTTTGAAATGCTACCAACTGCAGTTGTCTTATTTGGTTTTCAATACTATAACAAAATTGTGCCATATTGTGTCAAGTAAGGAGATAATATAACAGCTTTAAACAAATTTTGTAATTATGGGATCAATCAGAAATGAATTAAATCCATGTGCATTAGGTAAGTCATGCCACTGAATACTGAGCAGCTCCAAATACCAGCTCTGAGCCCATCTCCAGCGACTGCTGTCCTAAACCTGTGAGTTTGGTGTGGCACCGACTGCAGGACATGGGGGATGCGGCAACCCCCAGCAAGTGCTCCTGGCCTGGGGAAAGAAGCACGAGCTACAGCATCTTGATTAAAAGCAAAGAAAATAAAAAGAAAATTATAAAAACCCCAACCAGTCTGTGCCAACAGAACAAAGCCATCAGTTGTGCCAAAAAGCTATGTTTTGGGTGAGTTTTTTAATGTTTTTCCCTGCACAGCAAGGCTGATCGATCTCTCACACTATCAGGTATTTTTCCCATTGTTTTCTTACAAATCTCCGCAAGCCACAGCGCAGCAAGGTTCAATATTAGTGAATATTGAGGCCACTGTGAATATTGTGAATATATAGTGAATATAGACTCCCACTTCAGTTATGGGCATCCCTCGTGTTCAGGAAGGCCTTTTCCTGCTCTCTTTCTTCATTCCATCACCGCAGAGCCTCGCCAGGCTGCTGAGGACCAAGGATTATTTCAGTCAAGCTTCAGCAGCCTTTAACTGTATCCTTTTGCTGAAGTTTTTTCCACTGCTGAGACGTTAATGTAAATATTTTCAGGGCTCTGGGCACTGGGCTGACATAGAATGGGGAAAATAAAGGAGCTTGAAGGATGTGGCTCCTTTGCCCTTGTCCCCGGTGGTGGCAGCCGCTCTTGCCCTTATGGGAAAACAGAGCCCAGGAACCCTGGCACTGCTGTTGTCTGCTCAAGAACTTCGGGTGATTATTATCGCTTGTGCAACTTCATTAAATGATATTAAACGCCCTTTACTCACCAATGTCATATATGCATGCATGCAAAAATTAATGAGCAAAAAAATATTAATGGATAGCAAGTTTTCTATAAAAATTTGCATTTGCTTTCTTTAGCAAGTTTGATGCAAAGTCTCTTTCGTTTGGTTTCAGTAAAACTCCCTTCTTTTCCCATTGTAAATATTTGACAAAGTAAGACCAGAATATCCCCCTGGGCAGCTCCCACCCAGGGGCTGCCCCACGGGCCAGCTGCCAGCACCCAGCCTGCACCCACAGCCGTGGGCCAGAGGTGCGACAGCATCCCCATCAGCTGAAAGTTAATTTGTGCAACGAAAGCTTTCTACATAGGAAACTATTGGCTATTTGTGAATCCTTCGGAAAGAGACAAATCACGCAGTGTGCAGGGTGTGGACGAAGAGTTTCACACCAGCCACCGATGCTCGGAGGCTCGTGTAATATTCCCGAAGGAGACTCCGTCAGCATACACCTACTTAAATTCTCATCCTAATGAGCTTTGTAAACAATTTCTTTTACTGTTCTTTTAAAAAAATATATTAAAAAAAAACAAATGAGGTTTGGTGCTGCTAGAAGATGGGGATGAAACTGGGAGAAGGGCCTTATGTCCACGTGGTGCGGGAGCCATGTAGGTGCTGCAGGAGATGCCCCTTGCCAGGGCTGGCCATGGGTTGGGGCAGCTCCGGTGAGGGTTTCTCACCACCTGCCCAACCTGCCTGGTCAGCACGTGGGAAAACCCCACTATAGCCCAGCATGTACCTTCCCAGAGTTTGCCTTGGTGGGCAGGGGGAGACCCGGGGGGATGCCGGAGCTTCTGCTTGGCAGAAAATGCTGCAGCTGCTTTAAATATGTTGTCAGAAAAAAGGAAAGAAGTTCTCTTTTTGTTTTCTTCTTATTCATTTAAATAGGAAGAAAACAGGGAAAGGTTTATTTAAGTTCTGACAGGCTCTTGAGCCTCCCCACAACTGTTCTCTTCCTCTGCTGAAGCACAAAACCAGGCAGGTGAGAGCAGTTGTGGTGCAGTGGGACGTCAGCGCTCTCGGGAAGGTGAGCAATGCGGTTTTGGTGGAGTTTCTGAAGGCTTTAAAGAGCTCGTCTCTGAACAGGGGCAGGGAACAGTCTATTTTCTTGAAACTCGGGCTTCACAGAGAGCCCCATTCTCCCATGACATCTTCAAACGCAGTGCCGGCAGAGGCGGCGTGGCTGCGATTGAAACCACCAGTTTGTAGGAAGCCACAGCCGGTGTGGGTCCTGCAGGGACTGGGACGGGCAGCAGAGATGAAATATGCTCCGCTCCTTAGAAGCTTGATCTTCCTCTGCCTCCCATCATCAATTTCTTTAAAAATATGATGTCTCTGCTTTCCCTTGCCTCTCAAACTGGTCCTTTGCTTGTGCAGGAGGCTCTGCGAGGAGCATGAGGGCTCCCAGTCCAGGCTCCTGCCTGCCTGGCCATGGGCGCTGGGTTGCTGGGGGTGCTGGAGTGCTGGAGGTACTGGGGTGCTGGGAGTGCTGGAGTGCTGGGAGTGCTGGGGGTGCTGGAGGTACTGTGAGGTTCTGGGGGCGCTTGTCCCTTTCCACTCCTCCTCCTCCTCTGGTGGTCCACTTTTTTGGTGGCAAATACTGAATAGCATTGTTTTAATAAATACGCCTCTTGATTTTCATCCCTCAGGAAGTAACTGGCCTCTGGGGTGAGGTTCTTCAGCACCACGTGTCTGTTTCTGCTTTCCAAAGCAACTTGAGCAAACTCAGCAGAGGTACTTGGTGAGACGAGGTGAAAATAAGCACAACCTCAAGCTCACAGGAAGCTGAATCCCTAAAGGAGGCATCCATCCCCCAGGTTAAGAGCACATGTTCGCAGTGAAGCGACCTGCACACCGGCCTCATGCATGCCAGGGCTCCCAGCTGGGAGGTGCTGCCGGGCTGCGGGAGGGCTCCGGCACTGACAGTCCCCACCGAGGGATGGGCACAGGGGGACCGTGCCCCCTCAGTTAGCCTGGACCTTGTATACCAAATCCTAACGGAAAATGTAACAGTCCAGGCAGGGATGAGCACATCACTGCATGGATTCCAAATACAAGGATTCAAATACCAGGATTTTCACTGTATCTTACATTGCATCCCCAGTAGGTTTTGGCTCTCCCTGTCTGCAGAAGCACTGGCTGAGGAGTGGGAGATGGGTTTTGCTTCCGTGCTTGTCCTGCCATGAGCTGCTCTAGGGTGATGGCTGGGATTTTAATTAACAAATTGCAGCACATGGCCAAGCCCTCCCAGTGAGGGTGTGCCGGCGGGGATGTTGGACTGTGAGAGCTGAGTGTGGCTCTGGATAACCCCATGGGTGCTGTGTCCCCATGCCAGTGGTGGTGAGCACAGCATCTGTGCCCTGGGGAGCAGTCTTGCGGAGCTCGGGCTCCCGCACACCTGAATTAGATGGCTTTCTGCTCAAGAAAAATGACGAAGAATCGCCTACTGATGCCGGAGAGATGGTTCAGTAAAACCACATCCATCCTGCCCTGGGTGGTCACCTGTCCATGCAAAATGTTCACCTCTGAGTCTGCACATGATTCTGCAATAGGTGACTGATTTTCCTTGAGTGAATAGTCCTTTCTGGTTTCATGTGAGCAATGTACTTGCACAAGCGATTTGCAGGACTGAGCCATTGGACACACATCTCTTACTTTCCCCAAGGAAATGATAATTTATCTTAAAGGAGCTTTGCTAATGGTTTATTTAAAAAAAAAGGAAAGACAGTGCTTTCAAAGCAGTCACGAAAGCAGTAGAAGACGGAAAACTGTGGAGAGCGATGGGGCAGACAGTCTCAGTGATCACAGACGGATTGCTGGAAATCACAATGCAGCGGCTTGGGGTGCACCGACACAGGCCTCAGCCCTGCTCCGCTGGTGCAGAAGTTCAGCCTCCTCCCTGCCGGCCGGGCTGTTGTTAGAGCTGTCCCCCAGAGATCCCGCAGTGGGGGTTTCCCACGTGTGTGCAGCCGAGGATTTTCCAGGAGGCTGGTGCTATGTACCTGCGGCCGGAGCTCAGCCTCCACCTCTGGAGGTGATTGCACCGAGGCACGACATGGTTTGGAGCCCAGCTCGCCCCGGCAGCAGCCCTCGTACCTTCTCCTCACAGGCAACAATGCAAATGAATAGTTGTGCAGCTTGTCGGATAAATACAATGTTTGTTCTTCCTAATGGATTTCAGCAAGATATGGTAAATATTAACTCCCAGGTGGGGCAAAATGCATAATTCATTAGCCAGCACATTCTGACTGCTCTGTCTCTCTCATGATTAACATGTAAGGCATTCATTATATTTTTCAGCCGGTGTGTAGACGAGCGTAGAAAGTTATGCAGATGAATACCAAGCACCTGTGTTATATAAAATCATCCCGCTCCATCACAAGACCTGCTCTGCAGCCAGCCATCCCTGCTGCACCGGGAGGGTTCTGGGGTTGGGTAGGTAGCGGTTGGTCACTCCATGACTCCGGTACTCCTCGCCGTAGGAGATGGGTGCTTTTCCTGCTGCAGCCACGCATGGGTTCATCAAAACAGCCACTGTCACCCTGCCAGAAGCCCTTTCAGTCTGCAAGCTTGGGTTTGTCATCTCACCCTCTTATCAACATGTTCTTGAAGGGAAATGACACTTGGCCAAAGAAACTGCTTACGTTACTGACAGCATCCACCGTGGGGCCACGAAATATGATGCCTGATGCAGAAGCGACACAACCACTTCGTTACTCTCTGCTTTTCAGACAAAATTAAATCTCTTCCCATGCTAATGGATCTTCCTCCTCATCTGTTACATCTCTGACATGTGAAAGACATGTTTGTCCATCTTTTTCTTCTGAAAGCTCAACACACAAAGGCAGACGCTGATAACTTCCAGCTGCGACACCCTTGAGCATCACCACCCCTCATCCTTCTGCACTGACCCTCCCAGCTACGCAGGCTCCTCCAGCCATGGCCCCACCTGTGAACCGCTCTGTTTATCAAGCTATTTCCAGCATCTGATATGTCTTCTTGGGGTTGTCGCAGTCTTTGTTGTCTTAGATCCAAAATATCAAAAACAGACCTTCCAACTGCTTTTTCCAGCTGAAGGGAGGACTCCTGCACTTGCTGTGTTCTCCTGCCTCTTGGATGGTCCTAGTCGAAAACCAGATGTGCACACTAATCTACTGCCAAAAATGTAGATGTTTTTATGTTTGCATCCTAAAGGGTGTGATTCAACGGACATGAAATAGTGCTGTGTCCATGAGAGGGCTGCTGAGCAGCCCCAGGGACTGGAGGTGAGTGGTGCTGCCCATGAAATAGGATGCCACACAAAATCTAGCCCACAAGAAGCTTCACCTTGTAGCTTGTCTGTGAAGCCCGTGAGCAGCCCCCAGATCTCCAGTGCCAGAACAAACCACCACATCTATAGCAGAAACATCTTGCTTTTTGCCATCTTTCCATCCTCACAAGGCGTGAAGCTCTGCATTCACTTCTGGCAGGTTAGGAGGGTACATGAGGGTCAAATGTGCTGTCCCAGGAATGCCCAATTGTATCAGTTTTTTGACAAAAAAAATCTTGGTGACTGGACTGTCACAAAGGAGGGTGCTTGAGGGGACACAGTGGGAGGAGGGTCTGCAGCCCTGTCCCCAAGGTGCACCCACCGCCGGGGGTCTTGCCCTGCGCCTGCCGGCCAGGCAACACCAAGCTGTGCCTTGAGAAGAGTTTTTCCTGTATGCACATATGCATTTTTCACATGTGTTCGTTTGCTTTAATGTGCTGTGTGACCTGAATGCATGACAGGGTCTTCTAAAGGAGGTGGCGTGAGAGCCGGGATGCTCCACTGAGCCCTGCCCTTGCAAGGTGACGGGTGAGCAATCGCTCACACCAAATCTGCTTTAAAATATCATTCACTCCTTCACAAAAACCCACCAAAGGAATTAAGAGTGAATCTGAAGACACCCAATAGCAGCAGGGTGATGCAGGTTAGCGGTCGAGGCGGGACCAGCTCTGACCATGTATTTCTGGGGAAGATGGGTTTCATTAACTAATGAATCCTCTCCCCTTTGGACTGCATGTTCCTCTCTGCACCAGCTAATGCACCCCTGCGCAGATCAGACTGCTCTTGCACCCAAATAACTCCTTGCTTCTTACTTTATCTTCCAAAATCCTGGTTATTAGCTGGTGTGGGCTTAGTAAAGGGTTAAGAGGTGAAAACTTGCTGCGTCGATCTTTAAATGTGTAGTTTAACTCAATTAATTTCAGTGAAGTAAATAGGATTTAAATTTCTGTTTAAGTGATTTGTTAAGTCAGGAGATAAATATGGGCCTTCACCTACTTCCCGTTAATTAGATGTCAGTTTATAAATGCTGGCATTTGATGCTGTTGCAAAAATTGCCCCCAGAAGTGATTAGAGTCTCTCTTAAACACTTAGCTGGTAGAGGAAATCCGTCTTCCAGACTATTGGTCTTCTACTTTTTCCTGGGCATAAATTAACTTCCTGCATACATCTCAGTAGCTCCCGTGGCCACGTGATGACTGTGGTGAATTATGCCATCTCCTTTGGTGGTGAACATCTAAATGGAGCTGATCTATGGCCAACCTCACTTCACCTTGTGCTGAAATTAGATTTAAACCCAAGACTAAGAAGTCAAGGCTAGTGCACTGACTTAACGACTTCCCAATTTTTTTTCTCCCTTGAAGTGGTCTTTGCCTTTGCACTCGTGTGGTGACAGCACAACAAAAAGCCATCTTAATAAATGAAAGAAGTGACATTCAGCAATGCAATTTAAGACCTAGATAAGTCAGATGTTAAACACCTAAGGGGTATAATCTCCTTTTAATGTGAGCACAATTCCCATTAACATTAATGGAGGGTTGTACGATGGCTTCAAAAGGAGAATATGCACCTAAAAGTGCAAATTAGCACTTACAAACTCTATTGATAAATTATTAAAGCATATCATTAAAGCATAGCCACACCTCCAGATCATTAGAGCAAGTCAAAAACAGCAAGGCGGCATGCGCAGCGCTCACTCATTATAACAAGAGCTAAAATGCCATTTAGTCACCAAAATGAATCTAGTGTAAATATTGGTTCATCAGCCCCCACTTCATGCAGAATTTGGAGTTTTAAGAGCTTGAACTTCTGTTCTTTAGAAGGAGCATCAGGAGATGCTTTTAATGCAGGTCACCACTTAGAAATCGGTGTTTAAAAAGTAAATTAAAAACAAAGCCCCCAAACCTTAGGGACCGTGCTGTCATCAGAGTTCTTTGTTGTTGTTTACGTGGCACCGCAACTGCAATAAAACCAATGCTTCCCTCTCCCTGGGGGGGTTCAAACCTGAATTACCAGGTCTGCCACGATTAATTTGCCTCTGATTGCTTGCTCCAGTGAGGATCATGGGTGATGCTGGCTGGTTTGAGGGTACAGCAAAAGTCACCAGTGCAGGTGCTCCTCTGTTGAAACCCTCTTGGTTCTCCTCTCCTGGTCCAGCAAGGTGGATCTTCCCAAAGTCACGCTGTCCAGGCTCCCATGGCTGCACAGGCAGCAGCTCACCCCACTCCCATTTCCTTCCCCAACCCAATGGACGTGGGTTTATCAGGCATTTTGCAGACCGGTGCTATTTATTCCTCCCAGCAATGACTCCCCAGAGCAGACACGTTTTGTGGAGCCATCATGCTGTGCATATTGATGGAAACGATGGGGAAAATGCCAGGCACCAGGAAGGATGGACACGGTATGCACCTGGGAGCACTGGGACTGGACATCTATTCCCACTTCCAGCAAGAAAATTCCCCTATCTCCAAGAAAATGAGAAAGCAAAGCAATGCCAACAAGCGAGCCTGACTCCTTCAAAACCCCAGGCTGCTCCTGCAATACCCATATCAGCTGATCTATCCCCAGAAAATACTGTCAGCCCATTACCTATGGCTTTTAAATTATTAATGATCTTTGACATCTCATCCACATTAATTCCCTCCCTTTCAGGATGATGTGTATCTCTCAGAGATTACCCTTTTACTCTCCCTTTTGTTAGATTAACCAGACGTGGGTGTCTCCAGCTTTCTTCATAATTCATGTCCCAAAACAGAGACACTTTTTGGTTGCCCCCTGCAGCACCTTTACAACCCCAGTGATGTCTCCTCTTTCACAGGGGGAGCAGAATTGTCAGCACCAGTCTCAATCTATCTCTCCAAGTTGGGTATTTATAGGATTACTATCAACATATAACCCTGGGAGGGGGTTAAATAGGACATCGTCATCCTTCTCTGAGAGGGCCCTATCTACTCAATCGGTGATGATTTTTAATGCACTAAACTGGTATTTCCTCCTGCACTTCAACACGCAGATTGCCATGGTTCACACTAACCCGGTGACCGATGTGCCTAGTTCATAGGGTGGTGTCTTCACCCTTCCAGGGATATTTCCTTCATTTAAGAAAAAATCTCTTTGGGCTATTTCTGTATCAAGGGTACATTGTGTAGTGTTACAACCACTATCCTTCAACACAGGTCCCAAACACTTGACCCATTCCTGAAGCCATTTAACAAATTAATTTTTTAAAAATAAATTTTTCATATAAAAGCAGCTGCATAAGGACAAGAAGTTGTGAAAACTTCACCTTAGCGACCCCAAGTTTTAAGTGATGCCAATTCTTTATGCTGTTATGAATCTTGCAGGAGGTGAAGTGAGTGCAAAAAGTCCCAGTTTCTGGAACCAAATAAATATCCAAATTCAGCTGTTGAGGTTAAAACAGATGGAAGAAAGTGTCCTTCATTCCTATGAAGAAAAGCTGTAAAATGGTAAAAAAAAAAAAAGTGCCCAGAAGGTCTTCTAAGGATAAAATTTAAAAAAAAGGACATTTTGGTTTTCAAACTAGTTCAGCTAAAAAGTCAGTCTTGTGAATGTGGGGTAGCTGGACCCCCAATTCTGCAAGGTCTGGAGCTGGCAGCACCAGGTGAGCTGTGGTTTTGCACATAAAACACCAGCCAAGATGAGATGGGAACAGGAGAGGCAGAGTAAGATGAAGGTTAGAGTGGCACCTCTGATGATGGCCTATAATGAATTTTTTAAAGTTTTCCAACAAAGAGCAATAAAGGTCAGCTCCCTTCCACTGAATTCAGCTAATACTTTATTAATACCAATTGAAATGACATGCATATAGCAAAAGAGCCAAGTCTGTAAGTGTTCAGATACTGCTGAAATCTAGATTGCCTCATCTCTCATCCTGCTCTAACCTAATACTCATTATTGTGCTTTTGAGATAGACTCTAGAAGTGCATATTTTTGTGATGGCAACTGAAATAAGCGGAACTGGATGATGACTACACAACATATGACCTCCCCTTTGCACCTCCTGAACATCAGTTTGGTTCATTCCAGCCTCTGCCTTGCAATGAGACCTCACTGGCAGCTTTTCACGCTGCTTCCATGCCCACAAATCCACAATCTGTTGCCAAAGGGCGGCTCCTCATGTTGGTCCATGGTGGAAGACACGTGGCATGTTGTCTTCACCAGCTTCTGTCATCAGAAGGTTGGGACAGAAACTGGGAACTGAACTGAAAGGGCAGAAGAGCCTTTCTCATGTCCTGCAATGGGTGCTCTCTCCCTTCCTAGGGTCCAAGTTTGGGTCACCTGTAGAGGGAGACCAGATAAGAGATTGCTGCAGCTTCAGCTAGAGCTGGTTGCCAACTTGAGCATTGCTGGGGTAGTATTTTCCAGGAGAGCTGAAAATACAGACTTTTTGAGTTGGGTTTTAGCAAAGGTCAGCTCTGAGTAGGAGACTCCAGGAGAGCCATCTGCCCAGGGACCTTACTAACGCCCAGTGGTGTCATGCGGCGGCCACCGGTGCCCACACCAATGTCTCCCTTAGAAACCCAGTGAGTCTCATCCCCATTAAACAAGGTTTAATTATTCTACACATTACATTCAAAACAGTCCTTCCTTTTTAAAAATAATTATCCTGAGAAAATACATTTTATCTCTCTAATAAGAAATCATTAATTAGGAGATGTTGACCCAATGAGCTGTGATAGTTCGGTGGATGATGAACACTGCTTTTAATCAGACCTTTTACAAGCTAGTGGATGTTAACTTCTGGCTGTTAATTATTCACACCTTCAAGTATCAGATGGTTAGAATATTTCATGAATGTTCTTCTTTTTATTTAATAGCAACATTGGATTTTATGAGCTAGGAATTGCACTTATTAATTTACACTCATTTTGCACTTCCATGCCAGTCATTTAGCATTAACTCTGTTTAAAAATAATAAATGACCCCTGACTCTCTATTGTCTGTCATAATTAGCATACTGTCTTTTAAAGAGGAAAGCATGTTTTCTCTTCATTAACAGTAATATTACCTAGGAAGACAATCACTAAGTCCATGATCTAGAAGCTGCTGTGGACGCCAAATTACCCTCTCTACCAGGACAAAATCAATTAACACCACTAGGGATGTCATTATTGTCACATTATGTCACTGGATATACTCCAGGGTAAATAAATGATTTGTGGAATTTTTAATGCCGCCGCTAGAAACCCAAAGTGGAGCCGCATGGGTGGCAAGACCGGCCAGCCAGGGGGCCTGAGCACCGCACATCTCTGCCCTTCCCCAGGGACCAAAATGGTGCTGGTGCAAAAACAAGGGGGAAAAAAGGTCAAATGAGCGTGGGGCTGGGGTGGTGCGGAGCCCAGCTGGGTCGATGGCACCCGCGTCCTGCCATCCTTTATGGAGCATCACCCAAAGTCACTCAGCAGCACGCACGCAGGCTGGGACAGTACCACAGTCAGGCGGAGGGGAGGGGGCATGGAGAGGTGAGATTGGGCTCAGGGCTGAGGGAGAGATAATTTTATAAACAATTTCATCACCATAACTATATCTGGGTGTTTGCCACTCCTCTGTACCATTAGAAACTGCCGGGCTGGTCTTTGGCGGAGCTTTCTAGCCACACGCAACACCCGGGAGATGCCGTTTTTAAAAGTATCCGCAACTTCTATATTTTGCCCTATGTCGGGGGGTATTTAATTAAGTCTATTCTGTCTAACATGATCTGATGTCATTGTACAAGGAGATGTTCTTTGTTAGCAGCGCTCTTAGTTTCAGGCTCCTCTGTGTATTTGAAACCATGGTAACAGAAGAGTAAGCTAAAGCCAATGAGATAATGAGATATTCTCATTGTAATTGTGTTTCATGAGGGCACATGCTCCCATGGGTGGGATCCGACTGTCTTACAACTGTTAACAGAATTTAAGGAACAGGCATATATTAACGCGGCGGCGTTTTTCACAACAGCCATGTAAACACTCCTGACACAGCGTCCGCTGTTGTTTCCAGCACATTCAAGTACGCAACATGCATTTGTGTCACAGGAAATCACGCTGCTAATGGGCATCAGTATTTTAAAATCCTCAGAACTTCAAGGAACTTCAGGTTTGAAAGGCATTAACGAGGCTGCGAGGTGCTGGTTTGCATGATAATTGCCATCAGTGCTGGAGCCTGGGTGGGGAGGAGGCGATGGAGGCAGAGAAAGGGGGAACCGGCTGGAGCTGCCGCAGCCCCGAGTCCCTGGGTGCTCATGGAAGCGCCCGTGTGAAACACAGCCCGAGTGCTCCACCGGGTTCGTCCTCCTGCTCCCACTGGAAATGAAATCTGGAAGTTCAATCAGCATTTTAATTCTAAAACTTTCTAGAGGCTCTAATGAAGGGAGGTGTTTATCGTCTTCCTTTGTAAAGGAAGGGGTTTAGAGATCCCTTCTCGAGTTTTTTCATTTTACTCCCACATGCATTGAAAGGCACTGCTAAATTGCCCTAAATTACTTTGTATATTTTAATTATCATTTTTAACCACCAAGATGAGCATACATTGCCGCGTTCATGGGGGCCAAGGTGCGTTCCCCAGCAAGAGGCGCACATGCGCAGAGCTCTTGGCTCCTGTGCGTGGCCTCCTGCTCCTCCTCGCGAACCCAGACCGAGTCACTGACCTGAACTAGGGGCGCTTTGAGATAGTTACGGACACATTGCCAGAAACACACCAAGCATGGGGCTGTCAGGTGGGGGGGGGAGTACAGGAGGGCCTGTTTGCTGTTTGTTTGCCGCAGCATGTGCAATGTTTTACATATAAGACATACTTTGAATGGTATGCAAAGGGGAATAGGAAATATAATTTGGGGAATGGAAGGAAACAGGATCAGATCTGCTTCACACTACGATTGTCTTTGTCCTGTGCAATTCCTGGCATATGTACGAGTCGCTCTTTCCCCTGGGAGAAGCAGAGCACCTCAGCATGGGGCAGGACAATCCGGGATGGTGAGCGTGTGTGGAGGGAATATGGAATGGTCTCCTGAAAAAAGTCACAAAATGTCTGGGAAGGTTGATTTTTCCTGGAGCAGAAATACCGAGGTGAGTCCCCGGGATTGGCGGCTGGGCGATGCATGGCAGGCACGCTAGGGGCTGCTTCGTCCTGCCTTGGCAGGGGCTGGGGCTGCTCCATCACCCTGGCTGGCAGCAGGATTAGTGTTTCACAGAAAAAAAACCCCACTAATGAGCAAGTGTTAAGATTGACAAGGTGTGTTTCTGCTCTGGTCTCCTGGGAGGGCCAATTCTGTCCTTCCCTTTGGGTACGGTGATGTTGGACTCCCCTTACAGATGCATTTGTATCTGTATACTAGTCATATGATGGGCAAACACACAACCAAATGCTCTGGCTCATCAGCAGAAGGAACTTAAGCTGGCTTTGGAGCAGATCCAGAGTGACCACCACCGCTCTGCTGCATCGTTACTGGGTTGGCTGATTTGGCCACCGTCACTGCCTGGAAGCCTCCCTGCTCTCTGTACCCACCTTCTGCTGCAAACTGCTTTGTCAGTGCAAAACTGCATCCTTTACTGCATCGCCTGCCCTGGCGTGGCTCCAGCCTGGCAGGGCACAAGGCTGGTACCCAGCCCCACATTCAGCCTCGCTGGGATCTCTGTCACCAAACGCTGTGGGCTCATGTATGGCAGTGGGACCAGCCTGGACCATTCTGTGTTGGTGCAGCTGGCGAGCACCAACCCCACTGGTCCCTGAAATTGCCGGGCTTGGGCATTGCTCCTCCAGCTTTCCCAATGATGGCCTTTCCTGCCTTCCCTTGCCCGGGAAAGATGGCTGGGCACGGCACCGGCTGATGGCGACCCAGCAAGCAAACTCAGGCAGGGGAGCAGCGAGAACTTGCTTCTCAGTGCAGTCAGGGATGATTTTTCTTATTGTTATTACTATTACTTCAAAGAATACACTTCTGACATGGGGGAAGCTGACAAGATAAATTATGTCAGTTGTCAGCTGCATGTATAGACCTTTGTGATATTTTAATTAAAACCATGCTCTCCGTCAGCCCGGTGTGCATCTTCACCAAAGTTGCAGCAAGGAGCTGGGAGCTGCCAGTGCTGTCACCAACACCACAACCGCATGACTGAATCTCCTTCCCACACCACAGTTAATTTATGTTTATCTCATGCATACCAGAAATTAGTACCTGTATTTGTTTGCTGTGGAACAAGACCATGAAAGTGTATGCAATGTTTTAGATACGATGGGCCCCCTTTTCAGAGGGTGTGTTTAGTATTAAAGCTGTCCACGACGCATCACCAAAATGGATATAATAAGCCTACATAAAAATTACCTTTAACTGTTCAAATATGCTCCAACTTTCTTCCAAAAGTAGAGTCCACAGGAAAGATATTTTTGTTTATACTCTTAAAGGAATACTATTTCCAACTCTGCAGCTTAAAGCTTCAACAATTCAGTTCCAATAAATAGGTAAAATGCCTGCAGTGGTGTATTTCAAAGGAAACACGTTCTGTCCTAAGCAACAGATTAAAACCACTCACTGTCTAGCCCCAGACATGTGGGGTGGGAGGCAGACAGCTCGAAAGATGCCGGAAAACATGGGAGAGGCGTCCCACTCTCCTGGCACATGGATCGGTTTTACCCTCCTGCAGGCATTGAGCCCAAAGACCCATGCGCCACCAGAGGACAACAGAGACTCTTCAAAAAGGGCATTTTTGGAGATCAGTTGTGAGCATTTCGCTGATCCCATATTAACCCCTACGTGATACTGTGATACGAGTCATTTGAATGACTTTGTAGATTCATTGCCTTAATCTCACCCAGCGTAACCACAGGGCATAGCTGATACCCCATCGCATTTTTGACCTTCCCTGTTAGGAGCCTCTTGCTCCTTAATCACTTCACAGGGCCTAAAACCCAGGAACTGCCCCCAAACTCCCCCCCCAACCCAAACCAGTGCCAAGGAAAAGTTCAATTCACCTTCACAACTCCGTACTTACTCATCTCAGCAATTTTTTTCTCCAGCTTGTTATTACAGCTGTGGATCACAGTTCAGCACTTGTAAAATAAATCTGTTATCATAGCTTGCATATAATTAGTGCTAAATGCGTGTGGTTTATTTTCAATATCGTGAGCCACATTAAGCATCAAAAACACTTAAGATGCTAGCTATCACCACACTTTATGACTCTGTCATTTACTGACTCGAAGCAACAAATATTTAATGTGACAGTAACATTAAAATACGGCTTAGCCGCTAAAGCAGCATGTCCTGCAATTTGCATTGCATGATGCAATGATGAGCCCTACATATTAACTATGATGCAGCTTGTCTGGTTCAGAAAACCTTTGTTGTTGAGACACAGAGAGCCAAGGTATGTGTCATGCTGGTAAGGAGAGGACAAATATTTTTAGATACTAATGTAAATAAGCTGTGGGGATAAGCCTGGATTTCTGTAAAAATGGTCACGAGACAAGATGCTTTTGTAAGTGTGCACTGGCTGTCATGCAAGACACCTAGCTCTCATGTTAATTAAAATTTGTGGACCGTCTCTTGTGAACATGCTGCTTTTATGGGTCCACAAGAGTACCTGGATTTTCATATCACTCCTCAGCTTCGGTGATGCTCATAAGTGACTTTATAAACCGGGGGGAGAGGCACTACGAAGCCCTGAACCCGTGGCTCGTGCCCCATCCCTCCTGCTCCAGCGCTTCCCTGGGGCTTTTCTGGAGCCGGGGTTTGGGGCTCATTTGCAGTCACCCCTTCGGTGAGTGCTGGGGTGGGGACAGTCCTGGCTGCTGCTCCCTCTGTGAGGACAGGCCAGGTCCTGCACCCGAAGTGACCTCAGGATGCCGAAAGCTGCCCTGGAACTAAACACTGCCTTTGGGATGGACTCACATGCAACTCATAAAGTTTATGAGGTTTATAAAGTTTTATGAGTTATAAGGGGTTTTATGAGATTTGGGTCCAAGTTCCTCCAAATCTTTGAAGGTATCTGGAGGATGCTGAGTTTGGGTCATGTTTGGTTGAGAACTTTCCTCAGATGAGCTCCCTGCCCTCTCGCAGCGCTGAGTGATGGCTGTGCATCACAGCCACCGCCGAGCCCAGCACCGGCTGGCCGTCACCATCATCCCTGCTTCCCCTGGCACGGGGAGGAATATGCACCAGCCCTGAGGTAGTATGAAGCATCTCTTACCCCACAGGATTTACTAAGAGGTGTGAGGAGCACCTGGAGCATTAGGGGATGTGGTGCACTGTGGTGAAAAACATCCTAAAATTCATTAAATCGGTATGTTTAGGACAGTGTAAGAGCATTGGGGTGAAGGAGAAGTGCTGTAGTGCCTAGGCACCTGCTGGCATGGAGCTTGGGGACCTGTGCATCCACAAGTGCTTCTTCAGCAGCGAGCAGATTGAGCCAGGACAGCTTTCCAGAAAACTGGAGAAGGCTGCTGTTCATTTGGGATGGTGGAGGGGCTGCAGCGGGCAGGGGAGACCTCCAATTACCCTGCTCACCGAAGTCTCCCCTCTGTGTATCACTGCAAAGAGAGTTAGAGAAGAAAGGACTGAGTTTAGATGCATAAATATATATGCATACACATATATATGTGTGTGTGCATGCATGTGTGCATGTATACATATGTAAGCCACCTCTTCCCTCTCTCTCTTTCTCTGCACACAAGTAGATGCATATATACATATATCTATGTTTCTATACCTATATATATGCAGATGTATACATGTTCCTGTGGCACAGGCACAGGTCTCTTCCAGCCCTGGCCCCCTGGCTGAAGCAGAAGGACGCCCCGGGGTCCAAGCAGGGGCTGGGATGGCAACCCAGCCATCCTCACGGTCAGTTCTGCTCCCCAAGCGGTCCACATCCATCGTCCTCCACCATGTACCCAGGCCTCAGATGCTCACAGATGCACCCAGAAAGAAGGTTACCATAGAAGTTGTTCAAAAGAATTCTGCCCAGAAAGAAATACAAACCAAATGCTAATGCAACCCCTTCTTTCTCCTGCACTACCATGCCCATATGCAGAACAACATAGCAAGAGCCTTCTCACTGAATTTACTGCAGAAAAAGCTATTTGACAGTCTTGTACAGGAAATAGGAGTTATGTAGCGTCTTTTTTTAATTTAAGCAATATACACAAATCAAGTATATTTATTAAATCAATGTATAGTCATTTTTACAAGGAAGTGTAATTTAAAAACAGACATAAAAGATTTCTAAAGTAATGATACACATCTCTTTTGGACAAATGTTATTTCAGGGATTTATGATAATTCCTTTTCTGAAAGAAAAACGAAGCTAATTGAAACAAACTTTGTACTTTATATTAATGCCATTCGAATACAGTATGTGCTGCCAGTTATAAAGTGACATTGAAAGCTGATGCTGTTCTCAACAACACCATGGTTTCTCAGTTTTATGTACTTTTTAATTTCCTCTGTGGAAAATCTGTTCTTCATAAAAGGGCTGCTGAAGAAAATGTGGAAAAAGTTGATTCATTCCATATTTACATTTTTGCTAGTACCTGGAAATGAACCAATTACCAATGTGAGCCAAAAGAGAAGTTAGAAAAGTCATTTAGAAAACTCATCTTCCTACAGGCACTGCCTCAGAAGTGCCCTGGGAAAGTTCTGCTCTGATAGCAAACACCTTTCATCCTAATAAGATTTTGGATTCTCAGCCCCTCGGCTAGTGCAGCCTGCTCCTCTCCATCGCTCTGTGCTTCACATCCTCCTTAGCTGGGGGGCAGCTCTGGGGGCCTGGGGAGGGGCCCGGACCCATATCCCAAACCCAGACTCAAACGTGGACCTGAACATGAACTTGAAACAAAACCCAACCTCAAACCAAGCCCAAAACTAAACCTGAACCCAACCCAAACCTGAACCCAACTCAACCCAAAACCCAACCCCAACCCCAACCCAATCCAAACCCAAACCCAAACCAAACATAACAGACCCCTTCCCCAAACCCCTAACCAAACTTGAACCTTAACCCAACACAAACCCAATCCCAATCTCAACCCCCAGCCTGCTCCAGCCCAGGGCATCCCGAATGTGGGGATCCCAGGCAGTCCTGAGCCCAAGGCCACTCCACAGCATCTCTGGGGTACCCCATCTGGATGATGCTTTGGAGATGTGCCTCTGCATTAATGCTGGCTGCGCTGGTGTATTTTGCAGTGGGAAAGAGCAAACAGCGGGTGCAACCTGCCTCTGGGCTTCAGCACCCTCCTGCTCCTCCATGGTCTGATTTTGTGAACGGGGAGAGGACAAACTAAACAGACAGCCCTGATGTTGCTCTCAGCCTCCCGTGGGGAGACATGCTGCATGTCCACATCTGCAAAGGGAACTTTCTGCCGGGCTCCTCTTCCCAGAGTTTTACTCTGGGGCCTGGGGGGTTGCACAGCAGCAGCCCCTCGCCCTCTGCCCAGCACATCAGGGCAGGGATGCTGGTGGCTGCAAGATAACGCGCTTCTCTCATTAAACCCTCATAACCACCCATACTAGTTTAAATCAAAAAGTAAAAAACCAGTCAATGAATTCCCCAAAAGAGGAAGAAGGGGAGTTGTTTGTCTTTAAAGCTGAATTTTGGCACTGCTGACATCCACCCTGTTGGAGTGGTCTCTGTTTTTCAGTCACTTTTCCCAACTCTACCCCAAAAGTACCACCCTGGCTGGCCAGAGGTGCCTTGCCTTACCTCTGCCTGCTGCTGCTGCCACCTCCAGCCTGAGCAGCTGCTTTCTCTTCCCCTCCAAGTTGCGTGTAAGCAGATGTGACTTGCTAAAAAAGCCAGTCATCTCTGGAGGGGTTTCATTTGTAGCTTCTGCGTCTCCTGTTTGGTTACTCAGTTTTGCAGAAATACGCTTTTTTTTTTCCCTAGGACTGGGTTTAATAAAGACTTGATGTGGTGTCTGTGCGGCGTGGTCGCCCACAAGGTTGCTTGCTTGGGGCTTGCGTGGCTTTCAGCAGCGCTGGGACCGGGCAGGGGTTTATTAAATTCTGGTATAGGAAGAAAAATAGAAAGTTGAATTTCCAGCACTAATATGATTTTTATTCTTTTTTTTTTTTTTTTTTTTGCTAGCCTGTTGGTTTTTTGCACTTACATTGTGAGTTTCATTTCAAAAAGCAGTTTGATGGACACAGCGCAGTGCCGCTGCTCCTCATTACCAGAGAAAAGCCAGGCTGCGGCGCTGCCGGCCCTGCTCTCCTCCAGAGAAAAGGAGACACCTTGTCCCACTTCTTGCTCCACAAACTGAAGCATAACGTCTAGAAGAGAGGATATAATGAGGTGGAAAGTTTTGTCTCTTGGACTTAGGTTTTCCTGCAATATATCTGCAATCTCTGTTTCAGTTTATTTTGCTGGAGAGAGGCAAGTTAGCATCAGCCACCTGCACCCAGTGCCCAGCAGCCCTGCTGTGGCTTCCCTGCTGCAGTAACATCTGAAAGATGCAAAGAGGATTAAGCCTCCCTCCTCTCACATGTGGATAAAACACTTAGCGAGAAACTTCCCATGCTCAGGAGAACTTGGAAAGAAAATACTCAATTTTCCCTAAGCAGGGGAAAAAGCAACTCCCCCATCCTGCCCCTGCCCTCGCCACGGAGCCACAAAGGGTGTTTATGGCCCCACGACCAGCCCGGGGTCCCAGTTCCTGGCATGTGGTTTGGGGTGCAAACCCCTGCTCAGAAACCCCTCAAGGTGTCGGCTAAGCCAGGAGGGATGCTCACTGAGAGGCGGCGGTGCCGGGAGGCAGGATTGACCCATTGCTCCGGTACCTGATTCCCAGCAGCAGCGGCTGCACAATAACCATGGCACAGAGGAGATATACGAGCATTGATCCCATACTAATAATCTTTTGCACTTTTACGGGGCTTTTAGGGAGTCCTGGGGGGTTTATAAGCATCGCTGTTCATATTCAGAGTCCCTGAAATATCGCCTGGTTTGGGCGGGCCCTCCCAGATTCATGGGAGCGCCGTGGCTGCCAGCACAGGGCGCGTGCACATCAGGCTTTTTCAAGTAGCAAAAATTAAAATTGCTTGATATGCAACAGGCTTATCGGGTTCCCTGATCCAAATCCTGTTTGTAAATACAGCCTTTTGTGCTCCTCGTAGGAAGCAGCAAATGTGGAAGTTGGTTTGTGGCCTCCAATGAAGTTTGGATTGATTTTAATTTTTTTTTTTCCTACAGGCAGACTGAAGAAATCTCTCTAGTTAAAATTGCTTTAGCCCCATTTTAAAGTATGCACACTTATACTGAATTTAGTGCATAGGCAGTTTGTCTTGATATTTTAAATTAGCTAAAAAATCAATTGTAAAAAGCAACTTCCACGCACAGCTGCAGAAAACTGTAGGAGCTCCAATATCTGCTACAAGGGCGCATCTGCAACGTCTTAAATATTACCAGAGATTACATGAAACACCAACTATAGAGGCTTTAAACTCACTCAGCTAAAATATACCTCCATGGCATTAATTAAGTAGCTAAGTATAGATCTCAAAGTTAAGATACTATTGTACTGAAAATACCGATAAATGGAAATTCTCCTTTCTTGTGATGTGGCAGTTTTCTGTGATTCTACAAACCAAGCTCTCCGCCCTCAAAAGCAGGGCTGTTGGATCAGGCAGAGGGGGGATGAAGAGCCCCAGGTAAATGAGACACAAGCATTTGAGTGGGGAAGAGACGGAGGTGCTAATTGTATTGGAAATCATAACCCTTCCACAGAGCTTTGATAGAACACAAGGTATTGATCAGCCACCACAACTGCTAATGAAATCCAGTGTTTCTTCTAATCTTGCTGACATATATACATATATACACCAAAATGTGATGTATTGCCAAAAACGGGGGAGCATTATATAATACCCGTTCAGTGTTGTCCCCCCAAAAAAGCAACTATTTTTCCTGTCCCCTAAACCTGACGGTCACTGATGTTGACGTATATGGGCCCAGCTCTGCCCTCAGCTACGCAGGCGCCATTCATTTAAGTTAGATTAATGTCAGAAAAGTTTTTTACTGGAAATACCTTAGCCATTTTTGCAGAAAATTTTATTCTTATCCTGTATTTCTGCAGGTCTCCAAAAGAAACCTTATTTCAAAACAGGGGTATTGCCATGGCTCGGAAGCCTAGGAGGCATGCTGCCAGCCGGCATCCCCGGCATGGGGACAGGGATGTGATGCCAGGGAGATGGGACTCCTCCCCTGCAGCACCTCTCCTGTGGGGTTTGCTGAGTATCAACCCCAATTAATAAATTACACCCTTCAAAGCAAAATGAATAGCACTAAGCAGCTGCTGCTCTTCGTTCAACCCAGTTCCGGCGTTTCCCTGGGTTTCCTTTGCTTTCCCACCCCTGCCATTACTGCCTGCTTATTCTTAGGGCTTCGCTATGTATTTTTAATTTCCAGCCCTCCCGTTCCTCCTCCACGGCTCCTTCTGCCCATTTCCATAAAGCCAGGCTTAGAGCGCAAAATGATTATGCGGCTTTTTGGAGCTATTTCTGCCCGGTCTTATCAAAGTTTTCAGGAGACAGGAACCAGGTAATATGTAGGCTAATATGGTCTTTCAGTATTAGGACTGACAGATGAAACGCTGTAATATGTTTGCAACATTTAATGAAAGGAGAAAAGCAAATTGTCAGATAAGCAAAGAGCCACGGTCCAGGCTGCCAGATGTGTGGCTTCCCCAGCAGGAATGCCTCGCACCGTCCAGCTGTATTTTTCCCCTGTATTTCACATCTCAGTGAGGGTGGAGGTTGTACACGGGATTTATGTGCTGGCTTTTGTTTTCATTTTGATTTATTTATGATTAGGCTATGAACTGAGTTACTGCAAAATGTCTGCTATATGCCATTTGGATATATCGCTTCTAGTATTTATTGTATTTTTTGCTGAACCAGGATTACATGCACTGATATAAAAAAAATGACGGGAAATCAATGTGGCTTAGTGTAAAATATCTTGACTATAAAGATTTTTTAGATATATCAAACATTCGCTTGGTGTACAGTGTGTTTACTGTATCTTGAGGCTGTTCCCTTGACATGATGATTGTACTAATTGTCCAAGTATTTGATTTAATTTGCAGTGGGAGCCAGAAAGGGGCATACAATTTCTACTTAAGGGATTTCAGTCTGAGTTCAGGGGAAGAAAATGCTATGTACATAGGCAACCGCAGGATATAATCCCTTCCATAAATTTGACAAGACCAATCCAAGCTCCCTAAGGCTGCTTCCTGTTCCTCCTCCCATGCTCCCCCATGCACACACGTGTTTGTGTGGCTGCTGCAGAGCATCAGTCTTCTCATCAGAGAAAACAGAAAGCCAGAAACCCCATTTCATAACCAATTACCTTTCAGACTGTTCATAGGCATTTTGTTCTTGGGCCAGCGATGTCCTTCAGCCTGTATAGAACCTTTTTCTGGTGGGGTTGCAGAGCCAGCGTGGCCTCCCTGGGCTCTTGCCCATGCCCAGCTCTTCATGCCTCCACTTCCTCCACCATGGCCAGACGGGCTGAGATGACATCTCTTGATGGTGACACTTAGCTGAGCAGGGCATGCCACGGCTGCACAGAGGTCCTGCAGCAGGGCTGGATGTGTCCCTGGGCAGCCACCTGGAAGCCCCCTTGCTTCCCTTCATGGCCATACCAGGCTTGTGGACAAAGGTTACCTTGTGGTCACGGTGTTGGTCCTTCACACACCTTTACACAGGAGTCAAAATGTGACTCTCCCCTACTCCGGCCCAGCCATGTTCTCCTGGTGAGGGTCTTCCTCCTGATGAAGGTCTACCTCCCAAAGGAGGCCTCCATCCTCTGGTTTAACCAAGCTCTTCTGTGGCACCACATCAAAGGTGGCACAGAGGTGTGGATTGATTATACTTACCCCATTTTCCTTGCCAGGCAGTACACTTTTGGCAGTACCTTGCCAAGAAAGGCACGCGTTGGGTGAGAGTAAACACGTCTCTTCTTGGTAAAACCAGGGTACGTTTTACCTAATATCAATTTACTTAATTATTTTTCTTATCAAACAACATCCAAAGACTTGCATGCTATGGAGGGTACAAAACCAGTCTGCCGTTGCCTACGTTAGGCTTTTTTCTCTATCTCTTCTTGGCAGCAGGTTGTGAATTTTCTGTGCTGCGATCATTTTGTATTATATCGAGGGTTTGCCAGAAGTCCCTGTGATTCTCTGTGCTGGCTCTGTCCCTGCACTGGGGGGGAGATGATCTGCTCCCCCCCTTTCACGGCCCCAGGGAGGGACAGCAAAGACGGGGTGCCCAGGGGCACTTCCACAAGTGCAAGAGCTAGGGACTGCTCTAAAGGAAAAAAACTGGAGCAGTTTTACACATGGCAAAGAAACAAAGAAAAAAGTAATCAAGCTTCATTTCTGTGCTACCCAGTAACCGCCAGGTGATAAGAAAGAGTTCGCGCAACGAAATTAAGGGCAAATAAATTTAAAGCAATCAAAGGACTTATTTATCCAGCTTTATTCAGCAGAGTGCAAAAGCCGCGCCAGTGATTCCATATATACTAACGCCACATGGCATAATCCTTCAAAGTCTTTTGCAAATGCTCAGCTCCTCTAGTAAAAGCTGGAGTAGATGTGCAAGAGCACCTCTAGTAAAACTTTCTCTTATTCCCATAAAAATTGTTTGTTTCTACAGCAGAGTAAAATCTGCTACTGTTTTCCCAGGAAGAGAAAGCACAACAGATGTGTTGCCTGAGCTCAGGAACTGTGCGCATATAAAAGTTGCCTTTATTAGAAATATATGATGCTTTGGGTATTTTAAGAGCTTTGGAAAATGCCGCAATATTGGTCCCTCACTGGACGTCTGCATGCGTGAGTGGCTACACAATACTATTTTAGCCAGCAATTAATTACATCTGCAACAGAGGCACAGTCACTTTTTAAATCTTTCCCATAATGTTTGACTCTGGGAGGATGCAGTCGGGCTTTTTAATAAAGAAATGAATTCTTAGTTCATAAATGGAAATATGTTTCGGCGTTCGGTTCGTTTTTGGAAGATCAATATTCTGGGTGTTAGGAAGATCAGAGATCTGGTTCATGTGACAGCAAGGCACTGGAAATCAGGGGTTGGCGCTGGGTTGGGAGAGAGAGGCGATGTCCTCTCCCGGGCTGATGGGGGTATGGGGGTGGAAAGGTGGGGAGAGGCAGGACCTCCCCCTGCCAGGGGCTTTCCCGAGGGCTGGGGTTCAGCTAACGCGCTCTGGGGGCTCAGCCCAATTAAACCTTCCCCCGACAGCCTGGGGGTCCCACTGCAGCAAGGCTGGCTCCATATAGCACGGCCATACAGCGAGGATGTGAGTGCCTATGTATTTAGAGATGCACATGTGTGTGTATATGTTCTGGGACCGGCAGAAGCCGCTCTGAAGGAGGAGTGTGTGTGTCTGTGTGTGTGTGTCTGTGTATGTGTGTGTGTGAGACGCTGCTTTCCCAAGTGCGCTGCTTGTTTAAACAAACCTTTGCAGCAACGACACCGCGTGTCCTATTTCAATGGACACCGGGGCTTTGGAGCCCAGTTAATATGAGGTTAATTGCGAAAGCGATCGTGCCATGATAAGAGAGCGAAGCGTTTTCCCCCCTTGGAGCAGCACTGGGCTCGCTGCTGACACCTCACTCTCCCGTTTGGATAGAATGAGCAGAACAATTCCAATATTTCAAACATCACTCAGGCGGCTGGCGGCCCCGCCGCTCTAATCGCTGCCTGCTAAACCTGCCTTTGGTCACTAATGCATTCAAACATTGCTAATGACACGGAGGTATGACAAGATAAGAACGGGCTCGTAATGAATGACTCCACAAAAGCAAAGTGGCAAAAGTAATTATAGACTCGCCCAGGCGGCTGGCCCCGGATGGTCGCAGACATCAAATTTCATGTACCACTAAAACACCACCCAGATAACCTTGTGTTCGGTGGGAGCCAGGGCTGTATCACCCGTGTAATTCAGCTGACATTTGCTGCTGTTAACATGAAACAATTTGCAGAAAAGAAATAACTTCCATTTCCCTCAATTAATTAGACAAATTAATTAAACCGCTCTTTGGTATTCGGATTCTATTCCCTATTCAAGAATAGGATGCTGCAGAGATTTTGTTAAATGGTTCAGAGAAGGCTCATTAACCCTGAAATGAATTCTATCAAACCCTATAAAGCACCAACTTCAAGTGCATTTGCAGAGAAGAAAGCTTTTCAAATCAGATAGGAAAGCTACAAAAGTGCTGAGTATTATCATAATCTGGCTAGTGTTTAATTTGACACTCTTATGTCAAGATATTAGAAGAGAATGAGCAAATGGTCTGATAAATATGTACTTAAAGAATGACAATCCTTATAATCAGTTAATTTCTATTTATCTTATGATACCCTTTTCCACAGAAACATATATTAGAAAATAAATAAGATTACAGGATAATTCTGAGCGCTCTAAAAACATAAAACACTTGTCTTCCTTTAAATGCAGAAGTTATGTTTCATTGTACATTTTAATAGCAATATCATCCGTGCCGTGCCGTTGGATTGTCTTCTGCAGCGACCGATACCATCAGCTCCCCCACCACAGGCACCTTCTCCTTCCAGCCACCCACCAGTGCCCAAGTAGGGGGCCTGATCCTGGCACCACAGCCCCAGCAGCGCAAGCTTTGGGCCACATCCCAGCCCCATCCCCAGCCCAGATCTGCTGCTGGGCACAGTGGGGATGGGCTGAGAATGGCACGGAGACAGGGATGGGATGAGGGCTTTCAGGGGGGGGGATGCACTGGGGACGAGATGCACCAGGACAAGGATGGGATGGGGACAGGGACGGGACAAGGACGAGCACCAGCAGCTGCCCCAGTGGGCTCAGCCCAGGCAAGGCAGGACCACACAAGACCCAGGAGCTGTAGCTCCATCTCTCCTGCTGCCCCTTGGGCTAGATGGGGGTTTAGGTCCAGAAGCAACCACGGGAGAGGATCAGGGCTCAGAGCGCTCACTTTTCCTGTCCCCGCATCTCTCTGTCTCCTCACCGTGCTCCAGCTGAGTGTGGCTGGGGAGGCTCACTGTGTTGAGCCCTGCCGACTACGTTATTGACTTCCAGTGGAAGTTTTCCATCTTGGGGGTTTCAGTGCAAAGGCCAGAGGGAACTGTAAAAATTATTTAAAACTCATTTGGATGCCAAAGGGGGACTCATATTAGCAAACCTGTTCCTCAGCTGCAACTCAGGGAATCAAGCTGGAGTCATTGATGCCTGTAAAAGGCTTTGTAAGAAGAACTACTTGCTGTTAAGGTTGTGCAGCTTTTTGTAGAATATAGCGTGTGTGTGGAAATATTACATGATTTATTGCGTCTCATTTAAGAAACTTAAATATTTGAGCATTTGTTATGAATGCAGCCTTTCTCCTGTACACATATTTCAAAGATAGTGCAAAGATTTGTCTCCTTCCATCCTGAGAGCTGGTATGATTAGATTAAATTAACTTTATGACAAGCCTTGGTGCTTTCTTCTTAAAAACCATGTTGCGTTGAAGAATAGTGCCTGGACAAGGGAGGGAAAACTTGGAGGAGCTGGTTTGTGGGTCACTGCCGGCACCACAAGGCAACAGCCATGCTTGGGCACACACCTGACGGGGTTTTAAGGCAAAAATCCCAATCAGAGAGGCTAAAGGACAGTGGTGTTGAAGGCGGCAGGATATGACCCAGTGTAGAAACAATAGCCAGCCCAGAAGAAATGAGTTTATTATCTGGTCCAAAGGGATTTTATTGACTTGCTGAAAAAAAGTCATATTTAATATTGAAGTGTAACTTTAAAAAACAGAGATGCTGACTCTATAAAAATGTGCTCTTGAGCTGAGACCTTGACTCCAAAGTGTAATCCAGAGTTTTTTTATAGCCATGCTATAAATCATCAAAATTAAATGTTTGCATTAACAGTGCTGGGAGAAGCCTATACAGACCAGTGGGGATGTGTCACCCACCACAAAGAGCAGGAATTACAGAAACCCTGGGATGGCGACTGACGTGGGGAAGGTGTGTAAGCGGTGTATGCCCCAATTTGCACCGTTTGCTGCCTTTTCCCCATGGGTTTTCTCCCAGTGGGGCAGCCAAGCTGCAGGGGAGCCCCTGATACCCATGGGTCCCAGCATATCCTCCCCTTGGACCGCATCCTGTGCTGCCAGGGACGGGTGCTATAGAGGTGAGCTGGGTGAGCAGGGATGGTGGGGGCCTGCCCAGGCTGGGGGCTGAGCAGGGCAGCGAGGGTGAAAAGGTAAATGAGGGTTTTTTCACCACTTCACATAGTGGGTACCAGGCTGGCTGCCACCAGCCCTTGGCTCTGCCTTTCTGAGCTGTTCCCTGGGCAGCAATCATTGGAGCAATAGCATCTTTTAATGAGTAAGTAGTCAGATACTCCTCACCAGCCTGGCCCTGGGAGGTTTGCAGCCCGGCCCTGGCCAGCAGAGGATTTTCAGTGCTGTCCTGCACATGAACCCCTTCCCATGTGCCGCCGAAAATGCTCTCCGGAGTCCGGCCAGCGAACCTGTTAACATCCTCTCCTTCACACTCCTGCAACGAGCCAGCTGCTCTGCCTAGGAAAATACAGCTGGAGAGGTTTATAAATAGTAAATTAAGGCTTGCTCCAGCCACTCCAGCTGGGCAATGTTATAGGAGCGAGTAATTCATCACCGGGGTGTCGTCCCTCCCTTGATGTACTGCCCACCAGTACCGCGCTGGCACGTGAGCCGGGAAGTCCTCGCTTTGCATGGCTCAGCTGTAACCACTTCTAATTTTGTGTTTAAACCTTTTTTCAGAATTAATTTTGCAAAGATAATCTAACTAGCCGGGGAAGAGTCGGTGACAGACCGCTCACAGAGAGGCAGGCAGCTCTGGGAAGGCTTAAGTGCCTCCCTCCTGGGGAGGAGCGGGCGCTGCAGGTGCCTGGGAGCCCCCACTCTGCCCTCAGGTGCCCCCTGGGCATTTTGGGGCTGAACTGATGCACCTGGGCAAGCTTCATCTCTTCCATGCAGAGGGGCATGGAGGATGTGGGAGATGAGCCCGGACATCCGACACGTCCTCCTGCTGCGGCTTTGCTTTGGGGAGAGGGGAGAGAGGGCTCAGTCCCTCCATCTGGCGTGCATCAGCCTGGGGTCTCCTGGGTGCGTATCCGTATCAAAACTCAATTAGAAAATGAGACCTGGATGCAAAGGACTATTGTATTTCAAGTATTTTTATAATTAAATCTGGGGAGGTGTAACAGGGTATTTATGAAGGGCCTTCAGAGAACATTACCTCGTGCGCAGAGGAAGGGGGTAACAGAGTTTATCTGATGTATGGTTATATCATTTTCACAGAGCACGACAGAAAAAAGCTCAGTTACAGGTCAGGATCTCAAATGCACATCATAACAACCCATAATAACCAGAGGTTCCACCCCAGGAGCTGGTGCGGGGTGCGATGGGGACCCCCATCCCCACCCATCCCCACGTCCCAGCCCACATCCCCATCCCCACGGGGCAGCCTCCCACGGGCACTGACGGCTGGGTGGCACGGCGCCTGCCCCTCGGAAACCATGGGGTTTCAGTTTTGTGCCGCTCCTCTTGAAGTCCTGCTCTCGGAAGAAAAGTTATTTCTTTTCCACGTCCCTGACTGAATTATTTCCTATTTGCAGAGCTGCTACCTACAGGATATAATCATGCAGCGCAGTAAATCATTACGCTGTGTCAAACTGCAAGTGGTTTTGGAGTTAGATCCAGAGTTTAAATCTACGTCTGACTGTGTATTTTATCTCAAATGTACTTTTTAATTTGTCCATCTGAAATTATTCTAAATTTAAGGGTATTCAGCGAGAAGAGGAAAACTTTTTCTAAGTAACTGCGGTTACTTTTCTGCCAAAGTCTCTTTGCAAGAAATCTCAGCCCCAGCGCTGAAGCTGTAGGATTGGGCATCCTTCTTCTGCAGGCACCAACACTCATTTGCGTTGCCTGTGTGAAAACCTGAAGCACACATACAGAATTTTCATCTGCAAATTGCATTGCTGTTGCTCGCTGCATGTATATTTAATCCCATCACGGTTTAAATAATTTTTATAAATTCGCTTCCATTAAAAAGCCACTGTGATGGCTATCGTTAATCATCCAAAAGACTGGGCGTTTTAATGTTCTTTATAGCGGGTCAATATTAGGTGTGCAAACGTAACCTCCTTTGGCGGCGCCGTGATGGAGACGCTCCTGAGCAGATCCACCCCAGCACGGGGCAGAGGTGGGGAGGGCGGTAGCGAGGGAATGGGGAAGGACGAGCTCCACAGCCCCGACCTTGGGGCTCCCCTTGCCGAGGGGGGCAGCGGGCAGGGGATAAGGAGGGCTTAGCCAGCCCGCCACGGGAGCAGAACAATTCCCTCCCCAAAATGAGACGTCTTGGTGCTTGCCAGGCTGGCTTTGCTATTACCGAGCTGCCAAGGCGAAGGCTTTGCGCGGGAGTTTCGCTGGAGTGACATTCATGCCTCGGAGTTTGCATTGTCTTCGGAAAATAATCTCCGCTTCCTAATTCTCCTGTAGTTTTTCAGATGTGGGTCTTTACCGCAGAGCCAGGGGATGGGGAAAAGCAGCGCTGCTGGCAGAAGCTCCTCCGCAGCCGGCGCTCTCGAAGCGCGCCGCACTGTACGGCGAGCCCGGCGCTGCCGGCACAGAACCCCGGTGCCGAGGCCTTGTCCCCCACTTCACGGTGCTGGCACCCGTGGGTGAGGGAAACCGCAGGTCATTATTTCTGAATTTCCACATTAAAAAATAACATCGAGTCAGAAGGGAATGTCTTTAAACCACAAACGCCAGAAATAACAATTGTATTAAACTGCATTCATGAATACATAATAAAATTCAATTTGCCATTATTTATCATGTTACTTAAAATTAAATTGAATTTATAGTACAAAAGAAAAGATTTTTGTGCTTTTTTGAAAATAATGCAAAATCTTTCATGCCGTTCACAAGGCATTTGTATTAGCACCAGTGTATACAGATTAATTTATTTATTTTTGTTAAATTATCGCTGCTTCCCATTGTTCCTTCATCCTCGGGGACAATCCTTATTCTTTCATGTATTTTTTAAGAGCTAAAGAGGCACATAGACAAATAATGCATTAAAAAGTCACAGCGGGTTTGGTCGTCTTTGGTTTTGGAGTGCTGGAAGAAGTTAAAACGCAAGAGCTGGAGGAGGCCATCTCATTGGCATTGGCGTGCCGGGGCAGGGTCCAGGGAAAGGGGAGGCATCAGAAAAGATCACCTCTCCGGCGTGAGCTTGACCGTTGGATGAGGGAGAGCGGCGGCAAACCTTTGTCGTGGTTGGCACACGCATCTGAAATAATGGAAATGAAAATGTCTGAGCATGAGCTGCCTTTTGCCCACTCCGCACAAATATTCTGCATTTCTTAACCAGGAGCTGCATGCAGGGAGCACGTCATCCTGCGCAGAGCGAAGAGCAGACGCCAGCGAAAGCCTTCCTCCACTCGCCTCTGCTGAGCGTGCTCCTTATCGCCCTGGTTTGTGCACTGGCCTAAAATAATCATTTGTGAATAGAGCTCTAATTACATTATAGCTAATCCATTTTCCTCTCTGAAGCTGGTAGTCAACAGTTTATTCTCTCACCTCAAAGATGAAACCGAATGTCAATTTTCAAGATAACATTGACATGAACTTATGTATCAGGCAAGTAGACAAATACCATTATAATCATTTATAATCCTTTAAAGCTGTGACTGAGAAGTGGCATTTGGACTGGATTTAAACTTGGCATTGTCCGTGCAGAAGATTAACCGCTACATAAGACTTTGATTTCTGAATATTGCCCATTAGAGAGTTTTTACATAGGAAATTGAAGTATTATATATAGTTTTAACGTGGTTAACAGAGTCTGACACAAACAATAACATTCCAACTTCAGTTAAGTCTTTCATATCCCATTTACAGCAGGGAAAACTGCGTTGCCGTCCACAAAGCACCCCAGTAGGACTTTGAAGATTATTCCTGCTTGATGGGAATTACACATCCCGAGTTCATTTCTGCTGTTGCCGATCGCTATCGGGCACTCTCCGGGAGCTGCTCCACATTAGCCAACGCGCCATTTGTGCAAACAAGCCCAGGTCTCCGCGGCCCAACACCAGTCCAAGAAATGTGCATCCACCACCTCGGCCAAGACCGTCTTTCCTAGAAAAGTTGTTCATTGTGGAGGCTAACAGGGAGAAATGCCATGGGAGGCTCCTGCTGCGGTGGGGGGTGGGGTGGGACAGACATCCCCCTGCAGGGTCCCTGTGCACCCCAGTGCCCCAACACCATCCAAGGGCCTTCGCGAGGGTCATTGGGATGGCTTGGGGTGGGTTTCTGGGGGGGTCACCCATGTAGCTATGGGGGTCAAGGTGGGACCTTATAGACATGGAGTCTGATGGAAGGAGCAAAGAAATGGCCGGAGTGCTACAGTGTTTAGATTTCGTCCTTCCAGAACACTTTACAGAGGCTGATGTAAGAAACCAGTGCTCACAGCTGACAAAGAAAAGGCTTATTCGGTGACATTGTTTTTTTCTGGTTGGCCTTTGTAATAAAACTACGAGCTACAAACATTGCCCATGCAGAGGTAAGGAGCCAAATGCCAGCAGTGGATGGTGCTGTGACCCTTGGAGCACAAGGCTGGATGCTCCCGGCCCCGCGTCTGCTCTGGGGAACATAATAAACACCGGGGGCACGCTTACAGAGCTTCCAGTAGGAAATCAGTAATTAGGGTTTAACCCTTTTTATTGCCGCTTGTTCCTGACCATCAGAAGAAGCTTAGGAAGGATATAAAGGAAATTAAAATTGTGGTGCCTGCTAGAGAAAGAGAAGGCAAAAAGGAAGGCTGGACAGGTGAGAGGTGTAAATGCTCATTTACTGTAAATGGTTTAGATGTTCTCAAAGGCACAGGTATGTGCCAGATCACCTTTGGCTTTTGATGGGAGCTGGGCAGTGACCTGCCCTCTGAGCCTTTGAAAAGCTTAAGGAGCTTTTCATGTGTAATTCACACTGTTTTCAGGATTGTGCTCATATTTGAAACCTCTCCCGTTGCCTTAGGAAGGGATGTCACTGCAGTCAGGTCCCAGGTGTGCAGAACTGCCCAGTCGAGTTTGGAAGGGGATGTTTTGGGCACTGGCAGAGATGAGGGGTGCATTACCCACCTGGGCCTGGGGGTGCCCCCACCCCACGCTTCCCTCTGGATCCCCAGCCCAGAGACCCGGGTGCCTGCAGAGCCTGTTGGAGGCACATTCCAGCCCATGCACACAGCTTGATATCATCTGGGTTCAATCTAGTGATAAATGGGCTCCAGAAGATTTTGAATAGTTGTATAAGACCACAACACTTCTTATCAAAACATTTCCCATTATTATTTTCCAGTCTTCCCTCCATCCCCAGCTACCTCCTCCTTCCCTTTGGTGCACTGCCATGCCCCAGCCATTCCCAGTGCTATCATTTTTTCCTCTCCACATGGGAAATACAAGAGAGCTTTCCTCTAAAGCGGGTAGCCCAAATCCTCCTGAGTCTCTCAACCCATCCTCCATCTGCGGTCATACAAATGTTTCCTCCTGGGCATTATCACTGGAAATGAAAGAATGTGAACACGCCAGGCTCATTTGTTTTGTGTGTTTAATTTCTTCGTAGGTTTGTGTAAGTACTTATCGTCTTCTCCTTAGAAGATAATAGAAGACAAATGTGCATGCAAGATGCAGGCTTAACAAATGGGACTGCCTTCCGAAAATGTGGTCTGCGAAATAAATAGGGACATAAGAGCATCGCCGGTGCCTGTGAGAAAGGATGTCTCCAGGAAGCACAAAAAGTTATGAATACAGCTAAAATCAACGCTACCCCATCATCAATATTCATATAGCCCAGACAAAACATTTTATATTGTAGCTGCTCATAAATCAGATAAAGAAGAAGGGGGAAAGGGAAGAGGCGAAGAGAAAGGGGAAGATATAAAGGAAGAAATAGCTGGGGGACGGAGGGATGGCAAGAGGGGACTCGGCTCATTCAGGCTAACATCTGCTCAGTCTGAAGTGGAACCACCTGTTAGTTTATTAAATTGTACAATTAATTTATGTGGAAGGAATGGAAGGCTTTATCTCATCAAAAATCTTCCATTTTAACCCCATCCTCCAAAAGCGAGCCGGGTAAAGCCAGCCGTTCATGCTGTGGATGCACAGCATCATCATTTTCACGTGAAACGATGGAAAGTCTCCAACGTCTCCTTCCAAGGCGCCCGTCACCCTGCTGGGTGCCGACAGACAGCGTCTGCTCTAAATGGTGTATTCTCTTGCCACTGGGAAGTAATGAGATGGCTCGCACACGCGTGCAGCCATGTAAAGCCAGTTTAGCAGGAACTCCTCAAAGCCCTCCTCCGCCTTGGCCCGGCGTTATGAAAAGTTTCCATCTTTAATATCTATGCTGCTGGCAAACTGCATGTGAGGCCAAGTTTAAATCAAAAAAGTGCAGTAATTTATATGGCAGTAGTGATAAGTCAGCTTCTCTCCTCTCCCTGCTCCCACACTACCTCCTGCCACCCATCAGCCACCGGTCCCTGGCTGCAACCTCTCCGACTCCACAGCGATAGACGGTAGGGATGGCAGAGCATCTCTACAGAGGACCTCAGCATCCCGAGCATGAAAACAGGGGCTGCAAACCACTGTCCAAACACATCCCAAAAGGTTGTCTCCAAAATGCAGCCAGGGAAAGGCTTTTGCAGGAGAGGCTTCATACTGGCTGCTTGCAGCCGTACTCTGCAGCGCTTATCCATGTGAAAACACTTGAATTGTTCATTATCAACCCCCCCCCCACACACACACATTTTAAATAATTTATTTCAGGCATCTTTTTTGGAACGTGTCCTAACGGCTCCTTCCTGGAAGTCCCTACCAAAGGAGGGTCGGGAGCCCTCACGGGCGACGTGCGCCTTCCAGGCTTGCAGGATCGGGCTCCAATTAAGTGCAATGCTCTCCAGATTTGGTTCCCATTATTGTCTTCCTTTGGCATGACCAGCTGGAGCACTTGAATTGGAAAGGTCCCAGAATCTTCAGTCTCCTAAAATATTTTCAATAACGTTGAGAGCAATTTTCCTTAGAGCATGTAAGGGTTTCAGCAGAGGAGCCAACTTTCCCAGAGGAATGATCCAATTACGAGGACTGGATGCTCTTGTCAATCTCTCCCTCAGGGATGTGGAAAATCAAAATTATGATTTATTTTTTTTAATGTGACAGTGAGCGTAAAGGCAGAAATCTAAACCATGCCGTTATCTCCCCAGGCACCCCCTGCTCCCTCTGCCTGATACTTTTAGCTAAAAATACCAACTTGTTTCAGGCAGAACCTCCTTAAATTCTGCTCTAATGACAGCGCCGGCAGGACCCAGCCCTCAGTGCAATGCTGAATTATGACTTTTTAATGGTGACCTTTGCATGTAAAAATTGAGTCAAAATGACTCCGGCTTTCGCTAATGCAACGAGAGAAATGTGGTTCGAACCCAGGGGTTTGAGTTCCGTGACAAAGGCGGGGAAAGGCAGCAGCAGTCCCCTGAATGCTAAAAATAGTTCCCACGGGGTGAGGGCAGCAGAGGAGCTGGTGGCGGTTGGGGGACGGGGGAGCGGGGAAGCCAGCGTGCTTTCACTGGGGATGATGCAGGAGATGTCCCTGAGATGCCAGCCATGGTGCACGCCGGCCGGGGCGGGACAGGATCCCGATGGGCTCGCTCACACCCTGACACCCTGCAGCCCTTCTCCTCCTGCCCACGCCATCCCTCAGTGTGCCCCCCGTAGGGGCGCAGGGGTGTTGGGGCGCAGGGGTGTCGGGGTGCAGGGGTGTTGGGGTGCAGGGGTGCGGTTCGACAACCCCTCGCCGCCGCCCCAGTGCCCTGGGCGCATTGTGCTGGGAAGAAGGAGCTGCCATTGTGCGGCGGGGCGGCGGGGGGCCTTTGTCCCTGCGGGGCTGCCTGGCTCCCAGGGCCGTCGCGCTGAGATCAAGGGGTGGGCAGTGGGATCTGCAGCCGCCCACTACCCCTTAGAAGTTGTTGTTGCTATGGGGTCTATTGTTGCCAGCTTTCCCCTGGTGCTTTACATTCTGCACCTTGCTTTTTCACAGGGTGAACAATAATGCAAACTATTTTTGCTCCTATAGTTGCCTTTTCACATTTTTTCCCCTTTTGCAACCTATTATGAGTGATAATTCTAAAGAACCGCACAATTCTTCAAGAGATTTTCCACCACCAGCTCGCATCACACCACTTGATAGGTTATTCTGTCCAAAAAGCCCAGGAAAATCTGCATATCTGGGGAGCGTTATTAATTACCTAACGTGTTACCTAACGTGACATCTCTAACTCTGCAAAGATTCATCTCTGGCTAATGAAGCTGTCAGGGGCAGGCACCGTGCCGATGCCACCTTGCTGCGGGTGCTGGACCAAGTCCAGACCAGCACCTGCTATTCCTAGCCCAAGCCAGCGATCCCATGGGAGCACAGGAGCAGGATCCAGCCCTGGTACCTCCTGGCATCACCACGTCACATCCATCTTCCAGCTCTTCTGGATCACCTTGGCAGAAAACCAGCTGAAAAGCAAAAAACTCTTTGGCTTCACCTATTAATTCCTTGAGGTCAAACCTGCAACGGGAGCAACCAAAGAGGGTTGATCCTCTCAGGGTACGGCCTCATGGCCCTGCAGATGCCCTGTCTGCTTTTTCAGGGCTCTGGGGAAGGCGCTATGTATGGAGGCTGGAATAATTTTAATGCTGTGGCAGGGTAGAAGCAGGGTCCCTTGCCAGGGTGCCACAGGCTGCCAGGCTCTCCCCGAGCAAACCAGCCCATCCCATGGGCAGGAGCCCCGTGGCAGGAGCAGGTCTCTGCCTGGGGAAGGGGAGCATCAGTACAGCAGTTATTTCCCGTGCCCGGTCATCAGGTTTCACGTCCAGTGCCTTTCCAGCAGTGGGGAAACATCCTGGGGAGCCGGGACATTTCTGCCATCAGTTTTGCTCCTGGGAAGCCTTTCCAAGCAGTGTCCGACCTCCTGCCCCAGCAGTGGGGTGCTGATTGCATCCTCTATGATCTGGCTTTGCAAAACCCATCGTAAGGGATAAATAACCCCATGGCGGGAATGATTCCCCGTGATGGAAGGTGATCTTTCCTGGCTTCCATCAGCTAAAAATCAAGTTGTATAATTGCTTAAATGGAAAGTGGTATTCATGTTTAAATAAATTATTGTATTGGTTTAAAAATTTCTAATGACGAAGAGCAAGCAGACTGTTGAATTGGCATGCCAGATTGTCTGGTTCATAATGACAAATGTTTTAATTAAAATAATTCTAATTAAATGGATGTCAAAAAAATGTTTCCGTTGGAAACGCACTTCACAACCTCACATCACATCCTATCAGGCAGCAGACCACATGACAAAACAGAAAATAAACTGAGACCTTTAGGCAAATTCTCCTAAAAGACACAGAGGTAATTCCCCAGCCGCGTGTGACATGCTGCCTGTGGTCGGTGGTGCAGCGGGGCTGGCTGTCACCCGCACCCAAATGAAAGCCACTACGAGGGCTGTAGTAACACCCAGCTAATGTATACATAGAGCGCTTCTCCTCTCCCTGCTCTCTGCAAACACGAATGCATTTGCAATCCCCATGTGGTCTGGAGGAGACGTGAATCTCCGCTCTCACCCAGCACTTGGGCTAAGGCTTGCTCTCCTCCCACCTAAAATGTGTTTGAAGATGGGGTTTGGGTGCTCGAGAAAATGCAGCTGGTACTGTCTTCCTTTGCTGTTGTTTCCATGAAGGAAAATAAATGTAAGGAGGCTGCAGTCGTTTCTGCACCATGGATGCAGGATGGGTTTCCACTCTGTATTTCTAAAGGCATCTTTTTCTTTGAAACATTGGGGCTGGGATGACCGGGGGTGAGCCAGACGAACAGCTCGCTGGTGTGCAGGAGCAAGCTGCAGCCAAGTGTCGCTGTAGCACCCGGGTGCTCGGTGCGGCCAGAAATGTTGCAGGAGGGCAAAGGGGGAGCGAGAGGCATTGCCAGCAGCATCCCTGGGACATCTTTAAACTCCCCTATACAATCCAGAAGTAATATAATAGGATTTGGGGCCAGTTATCACTTCCCCCACCTGACCCATTTCATTTAACACACCACAAGTACTTTCAGAGCAGTCCCTCCAGGCCCTTGCGGGGCTGCAGGTGAGCGCAGCAGGAGCCATCCCATGGGCTCCCCCATCCTCTGCCCCGCATCCTGCATCCTGCCCTGCACCCGGCAAATCCTCTCTGCCAGCAGGGCCAAATGTTGTAACTGGATCTTAATTACACAGCTCTCCGAGAGGTTATTTTTATTTCTTTGTTTGTTAATGCAATTATTTAGCTGCCCTATTTTAGCCTTGACCTTGCAGGAAGAGGGTATTTTCCAGTCAGCATAATGCTTTATCTTTGAAAGCTACAATCAATAAGGATAATTAATGATGCCTGCTGCAATGATAGCCTCAGCAATCATTATACCACATTAATCCCTGCAGTCAGACTGGGGTCAAGGCCATCTAAATCATTCACCTAGGGGTGGAGAAATTCAAATAATTTACCAATTTAAATCCGAGGAAACAAATCCGACTTTATTTTTCAAAGCCATTTAAACCGTTACATTTTTAAGAGGCTGCTGCTCGTTGCGTCCGTGTTTTTGCGGGGGCCCTGGATACGAAGCAGCACAGCCCGTGATGCTCCTCACAGGAATCCAGCTCCCCTCATGGGGATGGGTCTGCACCAGGGACATGCCACACATGCCACTGGTTTTGCCCCAAGCCTGGTTTTGCTGGCAAGATGAGCAAGGGGCGGAGGACTGGCCGCTACCTGTGAGCACAAACTGCAAAATCGCTGATGTATTTTACTTACTTCAGCCCGTACTTTGCACGTTTGTAATGTATTAGGGCCAAGAATGTGGGGGAACTGTGCCGAAATGCATGTGCTGTATATGAGCATACTGGGAAGCCCAAGGGAAACGCTGGGGACTTCCCCCAGCACAGCTTCTGGCAGCTCCGGCCACCTTGGGGCTGGTTCAGGGGCTTCTGTGCCGGGCTTTTTTTAACGTCCACTATCGCAGGGATGTAGCTTTTTGACATCTCTGTGTGAGGAGTGAAGATATCCCTCCGTCTGCTTTGTGCAAAGATAATTTTTGGGATGCAGCCAGCGCTGGGGTTGCATCCTGATGCCTCCTGTGTGCTCAACCGGGGCTTTGCATCCCTCTGGCCCCAAGGGGAAGCCAACAGCATCCCAAGCCTGGGGGAGGAGCCATGTCCCATCCTGCCCAGCACCTGCATGCAGCCCTGGCTGCCTGTCCTCAGAAAAAACTCCTGCCTGATGCATGCTGGGTGGAAAGAGCCACCAAGGGCTTTGTCAGGATATTAAAAAACCCACAAAGACAAGAGCTGGTATTATAGCAAAGCTGCAGAGTAATGCCCTTCGCCAAAAATCATGTTTGTTGATAATCAATAAAGTTTTGCTGTTCTAAATCTGTTCCTGGTGGCTCTTGCAGGGCTGGCTTTGCACGTTTGGGACATGCTGCCTGCCGCAATGACCACCACGATGCCCACCACGATACCCACCGTGATGTCTGCCACATGAAAGGGACCAGCAGTAGCATGGAGAGGGGTCTCTGTGTCCCCCCAGGGTCACAGTCCAATTTGGGGGCTCGGCAGTCCCCAGGGGTGGATGAAGCTTGAGAGGCACCCAGAAACGTGTAACAGCGTTGAGTCCCTCCATCAAAACGAAGGGGAAATTTGGTTTAGTTTTGATTTATCACTCTATTATGAACAAGTTTGTGTTTTCACCAAAGTCATTCTGCTTGCCTGTACTGAATTAATTATATATTAACAGCGCATATAATTTATATGTGGACATATACAATAAATTATGGCCTAACTATATAATTCTACACATATAATTAATTACATTAAACATCTACATTTTAAGCCATAACCCTGAGAGACAATCCTGTTAGCATTTTTAATAAATACTTGTGTTTGAAGCTGTTTAACAGAGCACCTGATAACTGATATAGCAGTGTTAACATCTGTTCCATTATTTCCAGAGGACGTTAGTTTAACGTAATGCTCCTCACATAAAATATGCATTTGTTCTTGACTGTCAAGTGCCTCTATTATTTTATTAAAAAGTCAAAAAAGAATATAATCAGACTTCATAATTTATGTGTGACATTTTCATTACAGAAAACTTTATGCAAAATTGAATTCTAAAATTTAATTTCCTGTGATGTTTAAATTACTTACTATCTGGCTCCTCTCCAAACATTGTGATCACTCCAGGCCCCATATGAATTCTATTAAGGATATGTTTAGCTGCTGCCAAAACGTACGGGGTATTTTTCTATGTAATTCCAAGAATATGCTCCTTAAATTTATTTTGTGCCAGTTTAAATAGTTTCCCCCATGCAGGAAAGAAACACAAGACATTTTTAACCACTGTCATGACTTTTTTTTGTTGTTTCCCTTGGTTTTCAGTGCCCATCCTGGCCCATGGTCCTTCACCCCCTTAGCTGGGAGGAGCAGTCCCAGCAGCCCGGGGAGACTTGGGGTAAGCCAGGACGAAGACCTGGGCTTTCGGGGAGCCCTGCTCACCCTGGCTGCTGCACCACTGGAGATCAGCACACGCGAATTAGGTGTAATGAGTGTGTGGCAGAAGGGCGTATGGGCCAGGATTATGGTTCGTGCTGCTTCGGTTCACAAAGCCTGGGTCTTGTACTGCCTCCACTCCGCATTATCTCCCCGGGAATGTCTTTAACATCCATGTCAGGAAGAGAAAGGCAAGATCAGGCCCTGGAGAAGAGCAGGAACTGGGTAGTGAGAGGGTCTTATTGTAGCTCAGGGGGAATCAGACCTGCAGTAGTCAAGCGGCAGGGAGGGGTGTGGGGCTGGGAGACCCCAGGAGGGGCAGGGGGATGCTCCAACCCCACCAAGAAGCTACAAGATGTGTGAAATCACCCACCTGCCTTTGGACCCATCGCCACCATGGATACTCAGGCCACACATCTCACCCAGGTCTCCCAATCTCACCCCTCCCCTGGGAGCAGGGCGCCTCTAGCCACATCTACAGCATTGTGGTCAACATCAGATTTGAGGACATGATCTGATGAGTGAACCGGGTGCCTCTGCCACCTCCGCGGCTATCCCAGCTCTTCCCAGCAGCTCTTCCTTAAATCAGTCTGCATTTTGCATTCCCTCATCCACCAGGAGCCAAGGCACTATCAAATCTGAAGATCAATACTTCCATATGGACTATCGCTATTGGATTTGGTCATTTTCTGAGCAGACTGTGTCAGTAAAACTCAGCTTGTTTTGGTAAAATAGCTCAATCTCATGAATCTTCAGAGAAATACAGGGAAAACCTTAAGGCATGTCTTTGGAAATAATTTAGCTTGCTGTTGCCGTGAAGTTCACAATGTTTCATGCACTGCATTCGACAGTGATGTAAGAGTTTCCAAAATGCAGGCGCTCTGCCAAATTTCTGCTTCCCTCCCTTTGTCTGGTATCTGCGAGCAGTGGTCATGTCCTGCTGCCTGCACGTGCCCGCGGGAAACACAAATAGGAATAAAGAGATGGGGGGAAAGGTGGAGGCTTGGTGAGAGCAGTGCCTGTGCTCTTCACAGCTGCCCTTGGTGTGGATCTCGCCCAGGGAGCTGAGCATGGTGGTGCACATCCCAGCTCATCCCAGCATGTCCCAGCTCATCCCAGTACCTCCTAGTTCATCCCAGCGTGTCCCAGATCATCCTAGCACATAGCTCATAGCAACATGTGCCAGGATGTCCCAGCTGATTCCAGCACATCCCAGCCTGTCCAAGCAGATCCCAGTACATCCTAGCACACCCCAGCATGTCCCAGCTCATCCCAGTTCATCGCCTCTTCAGGGATGAGTGGGACAGGGCTGAGCTTCTTGACATGCAGGCAGCACAGCCATGCCAGCGCCTTCCCCAGCATGCCCTGGGCCCAGTGACGGTTGATGGAGAAGCCATACATGTGAGATAAGTAACACATCAACAGCTCCAGGGGGGTGTCTGTCTGTGCCTGTGTTTTGAAGCGCTGTTTCAGGGCAGGACGGCTCCGCAGACGCCAAGGTGAATGGCCCAGCCCGCTCCACACGGATGCTTCTTGCAGGAGGCTCATGGAAAAGCCATGCTAAATACAAAGGGCAATTCTGGAGTACCTCTGCATACTACCTAATTGTTATTAAATCTCTTTTTTAATAAAAACTGCCCTGACATGGGATATACATCCAGGAGGTTTCCCTTGCGTGGGAGGCAGCCAGGCGGTTGCTGGCGACCGTGGCTAAGGGCGCAGCGATGCACCGAGCGCTAAAGCAGATGTCGTCGTGGAGCCTGATTTCCATTGGCTTTAACTCATACTGGTTGTGACCCTGCAGCTTAGCTTGTCCAATTCATTCATTTGCTCAGCATTCACGAGTTATTCCCTTCATGTTCACTGATGAGAAAAAATAACCGACCCCTTTGGGAAGGGCTGGATTATTCCCCGGTTACGGCAGCAACGTGCAACGCGGCACGTGTTCTGGAGGAGAGTGAATCCGGAGCAAACGCAACTGCTTGGACGGAGTGGGATTTGGTACCTGCTGGGTATGTAGGCCCTTCACCATGGACATGGTCTCTGCTGCCTGGCCCCTGCACCGGGACTCCCTCAGGACCCAGTCTCATTGCCGGAGCAGGGGGAGAGGGTGCGGGGGTGCTGCCACGGGAAGCCCCCCAGCGAATGGGGCAGAGCTGCCACCTCAGGGACGGGCTCGCTCCCAGCCTGATGCCATCTGGCTTTCCTTCTGCACCGGTAAGACAATCCGGTGGATGGAAAACCTCGCAATTGCCATTGGGTTTTACTGTAACTGGATGCTAACCACGGCCAGTTGTGAGCGCAGAGCTAATAAAAGATGCAGCTGGGCCGATGCCGAAGGAAGCCTGTGCAGGAATAGGATGACAGAGCAATATCGCAGGAGGTAGGATCCTGCTGAGTCTGGAAGTGCCCGATTTATTTATGCTCAGCTAAACTGAAATATTCAGAAGCAGAAAATCTTCAAGTTGTACTCTTTCGTTGCCTCCTTTCAGAAGAGAGAGCGATGCGTGCGGTGTCGCTGGGCAGCGATGCCCACCCCCGTGCCTCAGTCCTCGCAGCAAGCAGCCTTTTCCAGTGCCCGTCCCCTATTAATTTAAGCAGCACAAATCCAATATGAATTTTTTCTCTGATACACTGTGGTTCACAAATTGGATGATGACAAAACCAGGTAATTTATTATGGGTATCTTAATTTATTTATTATCGAACACTTTATTAACCTATACACTTTTCTGCCTGCACATCTTTAATGGGTTTATAGTAGAAGTATTCATTTATTCCTCTGTGTGAAATAGTACCTTCGTAATTCACCTGGGGCATCGTAATATATTTATTATAGCACCCTGGGTCTTCACTTAATAGTGAAACACTAATTGTGAAGGTAAAACACATTCTCATTCTGGAGAGCTGCTTCTCTCAAAATCCACTTGCCATTTCCAGGAGCAGCGATGGTTCGGAGCCCCTTGCATGTGAACAGATTGCGCATTTTTATGAAGCCCAGATTACTGTGTTTGGAGCCAATTTCCAATCTTTACTGGATCAGAACTGTTTAGCAAGACTGTAACAGATATGGAGAAGTGGGTGTAGAGGGTTTCTCACCCTTCCCATGCGCTGTCGGTAGGTGATGGAGGGTTTGGCCCCTGCAAGAAGATTCTCTCTTGCAGGGAAGGGTTTCAATAGCTTTGAACTGCCCGTTGCCACCGCTGGGGTAGCCAGCGCTGATGCCTGGCAGCAGGTGAGTTTTGGGGAGGATCTGGCAGCACCGTGACCCCCCAGGCAGGGTGGGTATTTAAAGCCGGGTTATGAACAACTTGAGAAAAAAAAAAAGGCAGCTCACAGTCCAGGCACCGAGGTGCTAAAAATAGTACCATGGGGAGGGGGGCTGCGATAAGAAACACGTTCGGATGGAAATAACTTAATTCTGTCACAAACACCAGCTTAATGTATGCCCTTAAACTCGGAGCCATATAGGTTTCCCTGCAACATCCGCCCGTATCGGGAGGATCTGCTCCAGCTAGACACTCTGGTGCCTCGCGCCCCTCGGTTGCATTGCTTCGCAGCAGCCATCATCATGTTTTAATGAGCCATTTTTCTATTTGTCTAATGTCACTGTTTCCCCAGCAGCGCTGTACCCGTCCTGTCCAGTAAAACCCATTATCTCTATTAGGCTGCCGATAGCACATCGGTGGGATTGCTGGCTCCCTAATTGCTCCAGCACGCTCCTCCTCCCCGCTGATAGATTACCCTGGGCTAACAGCCCCCGCACCTATTCCCCAGCGCCCCGCTACCAGCCAATCCCCAGCAATTGGGTTCTGCTTTCAGTAATAAATCCTAACCTATCAATATATAATAGGCCTTAATAATCAACAGCTATAGATGTTGTCTGCTTTGGGAGGCCTCCGTAGAGCCAAGCGTTTTTTATCTGCCTATAATTAGCAGCAGTCAAATCCCGTTTGTGTGACAGGGTGCGATCGTCTGGGCTGTACAGGAATGATAACATATTTTATGTATGTTCAAACATGATTTAATCGGCTGGTCTGACTATCTCGATAATGTGCATGGGTGTAAAAAAGTCCAGCTGGCCTGGGAATGTGTGGGAAACAGAAATATTGCGGCAGGCAGCTCTGGAGGGGAGCTTTGCTGCGGCCGTGCCTTATTTTCAACAGTGAAGGAGCCATGGTGGGGTAAATCGCTGTGAGAGCCAGGTAGATCGGCACGGGGGCTTTGCTAGGAGGGGCTTTGCATCTGCGTTAGGAGGGGCTTTGCAGCCAAGAGAAGAAGATGCTGGTGGAAACCAACCCCAGACGAATATGTTTGGGTAAAGTAATTGTGCTCAGCCTCACCGGCCGCGGAGGGGGAGGAAGGGAAGGTGCCCCAAAACAAGGCAGTAAAGCTATAAAGTTAATGAGGAAACTGTGTACTTTTTTACAGTATAACCCTTTACAACCCCCTCCTCGGGAGCCAGGCTTTCAGGGTAATACAGTGAACACTATAAAATGGATGTTTAATGTAGCTGGGGGCCAAGAAAAACATTGTATAATTGTAGTAAGCAGCTTGCTAAGTAAAATGATAGCTTTTAAAGGATGAAATATAGTGTAGGTTTTCAGGACTGCACAGGCTCCAGCTTCGTATTGCTTCAATAACATTTTCTTCATTCCACTATACAAATGTATCTCTGAGGAGATTTGTTACAAACATCTCTCAGCTTGGAAATAAGATGCTAACTAGATCTGCTTGCATTAGCCACTGTGAATAAATGACCTGAAACATCCAGTCCTTGCCCTTCTCCTGAGCCACGCCTGCTCTCGCCAAATTTGTTTGATTGCCATCCATTTTATGCAAAGTGGGGTGCCGCCCTGCTGGCTCCCGGCATGGCCAACCGTGTACCGGAGCGGAGAGGGATGCTCACCTTGGACAACCGTCCTGGCTGCATCCACTCTTAGATTTGGCCGGTGGTTCCCTGGGGGATGCTGCGGCCCCCGGCGCCTCCCAGCACAGCTTGGTCCCACCAAGACCACAGCTCCACTGCTTCCCCAGCCCTGTGTGATGTGGTTTGGGCTGGATTTCTGAGGAAAAGGGGGCACAGGGAGAGGGGCTTGCTTCGGTTTGGATTTTGCTCGTTGATGGAGTTAACGTCTTCCCTGTCTCTGAACACTCAGCAGCTGACAGTTGCTATTGCATTTCTGTAAATTCAAATAAAAGGGCACCTATGGCTTAGCTGTGGTTTATAATATACAGATTAATATCTGCTGTACATAATATATATCCTCTGGAGGCGGGGAGCAGGGGGCATTGCTGAGGACAGGAGCAGGGCTTGCCATGCAGCAGCCCGGTTGTGCTCACACCGCGGTAATGCCAAGGACCACAGATGGGTTTGGGGGCTCCTTTGCACGGGCTCTCCCCACGGGGCTCCTGATGGGACACAATCTTCCTCCTCTGTTTTCCTTTTCTCTTTGGAGGAAGCAAGCTTCACTGCAGGAAGGCAACACTGAGCTGGTGCTGTGGGCGCCCAGTGCCCCTCGCCTGGCCCTCGCCCCTGCTCCCAGGTTAACTGCTTACTATGCCAAAAATAAATACAAAGCAAACGGCAGAGCAAGCACTACATGCACGCTAGATTTCCTGATTTTTTTTCCAAAATATTAGGCAGGCAGTGTGTCTTCCCCCGCTAACCGTGCTTGCTGGCTTTGCCATTGCAATGCCCAGAGCAGCTTCCTGCCGTGCTGCTTGCCTGTGGCCCCGGGGCTCGCCAGGTGGAAACGGCCACGGTCATGGCCATGATCACAGCCATGTTTCTTCTGTTGTGCATCTTTCCCCCCTTCCCCACAGGTCCCCCCGTTGCCATCCCCACCGCGCGCTGCCATACCAAGAGCCACGATGCCCAGCCTGGGCCATCAAATGGGGCCTGAAACTTCTGCTAGAAAAACTATTCAGTTTTCATGGGTTATTCTGCATCAAAAGGTGGGTGAGGATGCTACTAGCAAGCTCTGGCTCAGTGAAGCAAGGTGCTGAGCCTCTCTGGTGACACCCGGGAGATGGTACCGCTGCAGAGAACCGGATCCTTTTTCATGCTCTTGTGACAAAACCAAAGCCTGATATTAGAGACAAAATATTTTCAATTTCTGTAGAAAAACTGAGCTTCAAACACAAAAGAACCCCCCTTGGCTCCTACTTCTGGGGCTTTTTCAAACTGAGAAAAAAGACCTCTGCTTTCTGTATAGGCACCTAATGCAAAATTTCATCAGCCACAATATTTTAGAAGACAGGAATCGTGAGATATATCACATGTAAATGGACATATCATCTGAGCAAGGCACCATTTATCAATATCACTTTGAAATGCAGTGGGTGATCTGATGGGATTATGTAGATCTCAACTATCTATGGGTGAATGAAATTGGGTAACCTTAGCAACCCCAGGTACATTTGTGCAGCTATGAATCAAATGTCAACATGGTGAGCTCTGCACAAAATAAAGAAATAATTCTTTGAAAAATTCATAACAGTCTGCAGTGTATTATTTTATAAGTCTCTCCCTATTATGCATTTTGGAAGCCGGTTTGGTTGTTTTTTTTTTTAAAAAAAAGCATTAGCATTTACATACCCCATGCCTGCATAAATGCTTACAAATAAAGCCAACACAAAACACAACCAGCAACTGCAACAACCCTGGGTTCCTCTTCTTAATGATGGAAAGGGCATCTCCCACCAAGCAAATGCTCGAGCTGGAAGAACAGCACAGAGGATGGGTTATTCGCATGGGTTTGGAACAGGACCTTCCATCACGAATTCGGATAAAAACAAAAGCTACATGCTGAAGTTTCACTCCTGTTAAAATATATTCAGCAGGGTGGTTTAATACCAGAAAGGTAGGAAAAGCTGGAAGTCTCCCTTAAAAATTCGTGAATTCAAGAAAATGCCTGGTTTGGGGTTTTTTTATTCAGTTGTTTATGCAAGTATTTTGGATGACCATAAGATACTTTAAATATATACTGCGTCGTACTTGAACAATAAATAATTACATATGTAGTTGCAGAGACTTTCCATATGCCTATGCACATAGGCTTGTATCTAGATATCGAAAGAGCTCGCGCACGCTCCTTCTTTTCTTTCCTCCACATTGAAGCACTGAAGTTTTCAAAGTTTCCTGGCTTTTCCCACGGGAAAAGCCATCCCTTTCTCCCGACATTGGTTGGAGACTATAGTTCTCAGTCTTCAAATTTATTTTTAATTAATTAATGGCCACTGCACTGACCCGCAGCAGTTGCGATCACTCGCTCCAAGATCAGTCATAAGGACAAGGGTGGGGAAAAGGCAGGAGAGGGCCGGGGGCTGCGGGGTCCCCATGGGACTGCTCCCCCGGGCAGGATGCTCAGGCACCTCTGGGCTGCCTGCAGATGTGCTAATGTTTATTTTGTGGTAACCAAAGTTTTCCTTAAAGCCTGAACCCTAGAAGTTACGTCGATAATTGAGAATCTTAGTTTTCCTTAAAAATAGTTCCTAGTAATTGTGGTCAACGAAAAAGTCTCATATTCACTTCTTGAGCTTCAGTTCCCTCTGGCTTTCCAGGTCCCAAATACTGAAGAAATAGGATTACAGCTCTACAAGCCTCCTCAGCATCGTGTGCCGTGAGGTGGTCTCCAATTTCAGAGCTGGGAACCACCCATTTATTTATTTTACGACGCTTTAACCCACCCTCGTGCTTAGCAGGCTGGCAAGCTCTGTGCTCTATATTTTTTTTTTTTTTCCCAAACAGCTATTAAAGAATTAGTGTTTCCGTAAATGTGTCTCATTCTCATTAAACATTTTCAGGTCGTGCTGGAAAGCTTAGCAGTTAAACCACTCTGAGAATTACAGCGGCAGATCTGAAGCAGGCAGCCCTATTTATTCAAAATCGCCTTCTCCAATGGCTCTCCTGAACGAGCTGGATTAATTGTTCAGGACCTATAGCACATGCTTCAGTGAAAATAAATTACTTTATTTCTATTACACCACCGGTGGCTGTGTAACTTAATTTCATTAGCTTGAACCTGTTGAGAGTGTTCAGATTTCCATAGCAGGACGCACTTAAAATGAAAAGATGCTTTCGATTCTCAATTAACAGAATCGTTCCCTTTCAACTGAAATGAATGTTATTGAAACCAATTAGCATAGACTGGAAAATCTCTCATTAATGAGGGGAGTGTGGGTGAGTAAACAGCAATGAAAAGATGAAATTAGAGAAGAGCCTCTTCTTATTGGCCTGAATAATTACATGCTTAGTTGCCTAATTGTCTGGTGAAAAGCCTTGCCGTGCTAGTAACAGATTGCCATGTTCATTAGGCTGCAAAAGGCCACCTGCTGCTGAGGCTCATTTTCCTGCAGTCTATATACACGTGTTGCTCCCCGGGGACTGATATTTGGACACAACACTAGCTGTGAAAAGCAAATGAGCTTGCCAATATGCTGCAATATTGTGTCCTTTATGCCAAGATACAGAAGCTTAATATGTCAAATATAATGAATAAAACCAACAGCGATAACGAAGTTTATGAGGAAAGTGACCTTCTAACACGTCCCGGTGCAGAAGTGCAGGGCACGTGGATGCCGGTCCCTCAATACAGATGTTCCTTTCTGGCCTGGACTGCTCCAAATTACGTAGCACAAAAGATAAATTACAACCGCTACGGCCTGAGCGATTCCTTAGACAATGGCATAATGAAAGCATACAATGTTAACTGTTAAAATTGGAAACAAATGTGAAATGCTGCATGCTAAGAAGTGTTCATGAAAACCAGCATTGTTCGTATTTGCTCCGCTGTGGCAATAAACATCAAAGGAGGGAGGCCTCTTTGCGCCAGCCCTTCCTCAGATCACTTCATGTCTTATAATTGCTATTTTTATGGGTCTTTTAAGCCGGGCTTTATTGTGCGGTGCTGTTTGCAGCGAGGAGTCCCCCTGGGCGCAGAGGTGGGGGATGGCTCGGCCGTGGGGGGCTCCTCTGCGAGCCCCCGCACGCACGCCACGGGGTCCCACCTGCAGAGGGGCAGGATGGGTGCTGATGGAGATGTGGCCGGGGGATGTTGTGCGTTGATGCGATATTGCAGCCGAGCTGCCGCCCTTCCGCAGAGGTGCAACTGCGACACACGGGGCAGGGATCCAGCAGAACCAGGCTGTGAAGACCTGCCCTCTCGCAGTGCAGCCTCCCCCTTCCTAAGCCAAAAGCGGCCTGCTTTCCGCACTGTGTGCTCATAAAATACTACAAACTGAAGAGGGAAAAAGGAGACTGAGTGCACTGTTTGCTTTGGAAACGTTGACCCTAATTCAAGAAGCCTCAGATGCTAAGGATGGTGCTGAAGCAGAGGGTTCAGCTCAGCGCGTGTCTTCGTCCCTCTGGGTCACCACGTGCAGGTCTAACATTTATAGCTGAAATCTCCTGCTGGCGCCACGGCAGAGTGAATGAAATCCCATCTTCTGGATGTCAGTGTGGCTGGGAACCAGGACCCTGCCCATTCAGCTCTCTTTTTTGGTGCTGTTGGGGTGAGGGATAGAACTTCTGATGAACACAAAAGACAAAGATGCTAAATAAACTGGAAAGGGAGTCCTGAGTAGTCTACTAACCTCAGAGTTACTGCAGTACTCAAACTCTAAATACTGCAAGCACAGGTCTCTGAGCACTTGTGTGTCCTATCTTCAGCAAGGTTTCTAACCACATCTAAGGGAAGAGGTTAACAGTTCAACAAAAAACCAACTCAAACCAAAATAACCAGCAGAAAGCATTCCTACGGTGAGGATTGCAGCTGAGACCAGCACCACGAGTGACTCCAGCATCCCAGGGCTGAGCCCTCCACTCTCTTTTCTAAGGATCTCCAAATGCAAGGTCTCTCTGGTTTCTATTTTATTTCTCCTTTTTCATGGTGTTGGAAGATGTTATGGACTGAGCAGGTAACTGGGCAGCGGGAATTGCCAGGGTATGGTAGGTTGGGTAGCTGTGGCTTCTTGGTTCATAGTCACCAGCAAAGAAATCAGGAATGTACGGATATGGATATGGATATGGATATAGATATGGATATGGATATGGGGTATGGATATTGATATACACATTTCACTGTATTATACTACTGTAGCAATAATTGTTGCCCATATATATATCATCTAATTAAAAATAATTGCACTGGGAGGGGGCTCACTGGCCTCCGCTGTATTATGGAGGATGAGCCCACGCAGGGAGCCGTGTCCCCCAGCAGCAGCCCCGGTCCCACGCCAGGTGTGGAGCTGCCCTCCTGCCACCATCTCCTGCAACTTCACAGCTAAAAACTTCTTCTTCTAGCACAAACTCTCTCAATGTTAAAATATTCCATGCAGATGGTTTAAGCCTCTCACAACGGTGGCACATACTGTTACATCAAACAAAACAGCACACGCTGTTGTTCCCACGTACCGCCCGTGCTGCAAGGTTTAATGCTACACGGGTTAAACACAAAAGCTTCAGTCGCTATCAGTCAAAGGTCTCGGGTGACAGCGGCAGGCAAACATACGCCACCGCTTCTGTTTTGCCAGTTTTTTGATTGCTTTTTTTGGAGAGGAGAGCATTGAACAAGTCCTTCATTAATTCAGAGAATGAGGAGATGTGATTAAGAAATGGTTTTAACATTTGAAAAAATTATAATGTGCCTGGCAAGGAGCAAGAAACAGCGGCATGCGTGTGTCTGCCAGCCTGCACAGCTGATGTCCAACAGAGCACCACAAGCGTGGTTCCTGGTCATGAACCCCTCTCTGGTGGTCCAAGGCATCCTTGTGCCTCCCTGCATCACGGCTGCGCATGTCTCTGCACCTGGTTCCCCCTCTCCCATGTTCGGCCCACCTATGGGGCATTTTTAGTGTTTGTTGTGGAAAACTCTTTCTCCCCGGCCACAGGCATGACGTGTGTTATTTAACTTGACAAATTGCAGTACACGTATTTCATCTAAATTATACATGAAGTTGCCATTAGCCTGCTGAAATTTCTAAGCATGCAATCAGATCCCAATATGGGGAGCCCAGGCATGGATCTATTTAGAGGAAGGAAAAAAATGGGTCCTTTCCATGAGGACACGCGCAATCCAATGATTTCTCTGGGAGCTGGATACATAGATGGTATCAGAAAGTTCCAGTTTGCCATTGGCTGTTCTGTGTTTCGGAGCCCACAGCCCTATTAATAATCTCGATTTGGGAAATTCTTGCAAGTAAATGAGCCATCTGCAAACCGAGTTCAGTGCAAACCTTTGTGCACTTCCATGGACCTTTCTGTTTATTTTGTATTTTTCCATTGCTGACTCTACATGTTGAATGTGGTTAAGTGAGCACAAGTCTCCTCTCTCTCCGTTAGAAATACTTCGCTGATAAAACAGGATGGAAGAGTGCAACCCATGTAGAGGTGCTTTTAGAAGTCCCATGTTTTGGGCACTGCCCTTTTCTAGCAGAGCTGCCCTTTTGGAAGGTGTGGGGTTGGTTTTCATCATCCCAATCCATGCAGTTGAGCATGTGCCAGTCTTCCTCCCACTTCAGACAGTCTCAGCCACTAGAAATGGATTCACGCACTGACAGCCATTTCCAGGGCATCTTCATGTCAGTGCTAGGGGCAAATCAAGGGCGTGAATGAACACACAGAAAGACCTTGCATGTTCCCTGCTACGGACCAGACCCTGCACTGCTGTTTAACTCTGTCAATGAACAAAACTGTTGCTGAAGCCACTAGGCTGAACCCCCGTGAAAACCACCAGTTTACACTGGTTCTCCCTTAGCTGTGGGGGCTGAGAAGCCGCACCAGTGAGCCAGTGCTTTGAGGCCAGGCCCGGGGTGTCTCCATGAAGCAGGATCCCCCTCTGCCCAGGGATGGTCATCCCCACAAGCCACCCCCATCCCATGGAGCTGGAAGCCACCGTGGTTCAGCAAATCTGGGCAGCCTCACACCCATCTCTCCCCACCAGCTACTGCCCAGCCCAAACACCCGCCACAAAAAGCGATTTACGGCTGTACCCGAGACCATCTGCCTAATCAAGCCACATGTTTGCATAATATTGACAAACAAAGTGATAGTTTTGCGTTATTGTGAATGATTTTTATGGCTTTCTCAGGTTTTATTCCATGAAATACCCAATGTTATTACATTATTTAGGCCACTTTCCAACTGGTTAAATACAATCGACTAAATTAATTACAACGATCAGCTTTACAACAGATTAGGATAATTTATCAGGCGGTTTGTTGTTTTCCTAACAGTCTCACCTGATTGATGGAGAGGGATGGCTATAAATGTTTTTTATAGCTGAGTAAGAGCAAACGCAAACTTAATCAGGTGTTCCGCTCTGGATTAAGTAATTTCCATGTAACTTGAATAATACAAAGGTATAATTATTTGTAATGCCTGGGAAAATTTTAAGTGTTTAAGGGGGAAAACACTCAGAGACACATTCATGTAAAGCCACCAGCTCGGGACACAGCACCACCTCACCTCGGCTGAGCTTTGGGGCAATGTGGATGTAGATAACAGCTGGACCTCAGGGTTCAAACCAGGGAGCTTCGCATTTCTCCTGTATTGTCCACGTGTGGATAAACTGGCACCTTTGGAGATTCAGGCTCTATATCCAATACCTTTTGTGAGCAAAAATTTATTGTTAGTGACAAATAAACAGCAGACAATTAAGAAAGAATGAGCCAAACTTAATTAAGAAGTTCAAAGAAAAAGAAAACACCTTCTAGCTCTGCAGTGACAGGTTCAGAAATTACATCTATCATAAAGGTACCACCTGTGATGGGTGTGTGGCAAAGGATGCTAATTTGATTGCACCGATTCTTTTTAATGCAGAGTGAATTGTTTTCAGACTGCTGATGATTAATGTGGTTATTGATTAGTTGAGCCATGGTGTCTAATTATTGATAATCCTTCTCTAAATGAAAGATCGAGTGTAAGGAGTGCCAGTTACAGAGCTCAAAATATAAAGTGATTCAGTGTGAAGCCTGGTAATTGAAAGTCAAACTAATCCCATAAATTAAATCACAGCAATCCATAACATTTACCTGATAAATCCTTTTGAAACCTTTATTTAACTTTCAGTGCTCATTGAGAAAGCTGTGGATGCACCCAGAAAGGTGCCCCATTCTGTGATGAACGTCTGGGTTCGGGAGTGCTTTTTATTAATACAAAAGTATGATTTTATATAACCGTGTATAATAATGACGCTGGTTCAGAGCATTTAATCTGACGGCTCTTTTCCTACACTTGAATATATTTTAGAAATTTAAAGGAACTGGTATCAGTCACACGTGTATCACCTACACACCACTTGTTTTCCAAACTCTCCCTTCAAGCCCTTTCACTGCAAACCGATTATATTTTAAGTCCAGTGGGGGAAAGTTTAAGTTTAAGTTATAGTTTAAGTCCAGCCTGTTTGCTCGTCCCAGGGACTCCTGACAGCCCCCACAAGGCTTTTTGTGTACTTGGAGGAAACTGAAATAAAACCTCGAAGAGGTGATCACATACTCTGGTAAGTAAACTCGTTAGACCAATTAAAACTCTCCACTGATTGATCACCTACTGTTTAGGTAGCTAATTCCTACCCAAGGCATTCTGTGTGGCCGTAATGTTGGGTAATCTCATTAGAGCAATTTTAAGTAAATATTTCTAATCAGATAACCCAAAAAAATATTCCATTCCCCCATCTCTGAAAATGTCCGGGACTGGGACAGCCAAATTGCCGGGCCGTTCATATAGCAGTGTGAATTCTCCACTATTTCAACATAGCAATGGCAGGCAATAATTTCGCATGGCTTGAAAACCCTTAGCCCGCACACCTCCTGCTCCGGGATGGGGCAGCACCGGCGGGGGCTGGGGGCTGGAGCTGTACCAGCAACTCATAAGTTTTTGTTTTGCTGCTTGTCACGCTACCCCTCTCTCGAACAAGCTTCAATTTGCTGTTTATTTCTAATCTGATGTTATGGTTTTGCCAAAATTGCATTTAAGGAGCTTAAATAAAAGAAGGCTCCAGTCAGCTAAAAGTCAGAGCAGAGGATTTATGAATTCTCATTAGCGGCTCCACCAGATCACTAAACAAACACATGCAAATTTTCCTAACACCTGAAATGTGTTGCTGTGCAATATTAAGAAATCTGTATGTCAGACAAATCACATTGGACAACAACAAACATTTCCCTTAATGCATGGTGTCACCTCCCCTCTGCGCTTCAAGTTTTCTTTCACCTCAATGAAAAGCCCTGCCGGCAGTTTCGTATTTTTCTTCCTATTAATCTTTCTTCTAAAGTTTCTGCCAGCCCACCTCCACAAACCCCTCATTTGGGGACGGTCCCCGTGATTTTCTCCAGTTCCCACTTTCTGGCAGCGCTGACCCATGGGCTGGCAGCTGAGCTTTGGGGTTGAGCTTGTGTTGTGTTATTCCTCCTTCTGCAGCCTTTACAGGTGCCACTGTTACAGACAAATATTTCTTTGAGTTTTGCTGTACATCCCCCCCTTCACCCGCCTGGCTCCCCACACTGCTGCATTGCCCCAGCCCATTGCATCGTCCCTTCCAGGTGATTTATCCACGCTGCTCTACAGCGACAGCATCGCTCAGCATCGTGCAGAGACCATGGTGTGTCTTACAAGTATTAGATTCAATGTACCAAAAGTTTAAGTCTGTCTCAAGGTTTTAGGGCTGAGCTAGAGCACTTAAAAGTGCTTTTCTATTGCCCAGGAGAGCTGTTCTTCCAAATGTTTAATTGATGATGGAAGAGCTGAATGGATCTGCAGAAACTTTCTCCAGTTTCCAAGTAACAGGAAAGGAGCTTAAGCCTATATATCCCTATTTTATCCCCTCTCTTCTTATCACTAATGGTAGTGAGCAATTCATAACGACTGCACTAATGACTGATACAATTATAAACATCCCACAGTTCTTAGAGCTGCGTGTTCAGGGTGAGGAGCCTGGCAGTGGGTCCCTGGCAGCCTCTGGCTGTAGGGCATGGCGGAGGTGATGGAGCAGACATCATAAAGACACCGAGAAAAAAAATAAAATAAACCCAGAGGATTTCTCAGAGTTCACCAAGGAACACGTTTCAGAGTGCTGGGCAATGCAGGGAGGTGATAGGCACCTGCCGGGGGGGCCGTGGATGTCCACCCTAGCAGAGGAAATGTTTAACACTACAGAATGATGAATCTGTGTGTATTTACAATGCTCTGCTAGGTCTCAGACTGCATCTCTGGCAAGCCACCTTATGTGAAACGAAGCTGCCTATTTGGCTTCTCCAATTTTTTTTTTTTCTCCCAGTGGAAAGGAAGGAAAAGAAGACAAAATAAACAAAATAATATTTTTTTAAAGAAAGGGGTTTCTATTTTAAAAGCTACCAATAGACTATGCATTGGAAAGACATTTTGAAAAATACATTCATTACGAATTTTTGTTAAATACAATGTAATGGTCCTGAAATTACAGCAGTGATTTGGTTCTAAAAATTGCCCCATATTTAATAACAGTATAAATCATGTGTAAAAGATTCTTCACACCAAGTGATACTGCTTTACATACATAAACCTCATAATTTGTTTTTATTGAAAAGATTCAGACAGTCGAATGTTATTTATGTTTTTAATTTGTCCACACTACTAAATAACTCCTTACTCAGGAGTGGCAGAGCCTTTGACGGGCAGAGTGAGACCCTGGGGCCTCGTCCCCAGCTGGCGCTGGCTGCTCCGGGGGGTTTGTCCGCAGCCTCTGGTGTCCCAAGCACCTGCGATGCCCAGGCAGGAGCGTGGCTGGGGAGCTGTCAGGAAGAGCTGAGGCTGCAAGTACCAAACGTCTCTGCTCCTCTGTGCAATCTGGTATTCGACATACTGATTTTTTTTAATGCTGAAACGTGCCATAAGCAGTTGGGCAGGAGACCACCAGTGGTGAGTGTTGGTGGGGCTGCCACTGCGGGGGTCCTCGAGGGCCATCCCAGAAAAGCATCGCCCAAAGAGAGCAATCCAACTCCATACCTTCAACCAGAGCTTGGCAAACTTACAAAGGGCTTGAAGCGTGGGTGAGCAGCGTGCCTGCAGAGCTTGGGGCTGCTGGCACGTGGCACTGTGGGAGGAAAGGCCCACAGGCATCTCCAACACAGCCACTGCAGGGGACAAAAAAAATCAATCTGTGCTCTGGAGGTTTTAATAAGTGGAGGTTTGACATAGTGCATCATAAACCGTCGGCACTGATGAGCAGCTCTTCATCATCAGCATCACGTCAGTGGAGCTGGAGTGGCTGATGGGGATGGCAGCCCTGGTTCCAGCCGGTTATCCTGCTCCTGAGGACCGGGGCACAAATGCACTATGTGCTGCACGAGTTTTTAACGGAGCCAAAACACTCAGAGGGTTGTCCCAAATGCCAAAAGCCAGCTGGCTTCAAGTGCACTCCTGCAGGGCTGCGCCAGGTCATGGAGCCACAGTCAGCACTGGTCCCAGCGTCCCGTTGTGGAGCAATCGCGGGCATTACCCCTTCCCACAGATGGACTTCCCAGAAGGGATTGCTGCAGATGCTGGCTCTGTTTGGGATGAACTCATTGCAGAAAACCCATTTTGTCCTGAACCAAAGGCAGACGGCCGAAACCCTGCCTATTCTAAGCCCTCTAGCACTGTGTCATTACACCTAGAGCACAACTAAAAATAGAGCCCCTGGGGGAGCTGCATGAAGAAGTAGCAAAAAACCCAAAAGAAATAGGTGCTATTTAAATATCAGCTGTGAAGTTGTCTTGAAACACGATGATCTCTCCTTGGAGAGGTGGAGCACAGTGCTTGGGCTTGGGGCACCCCTCTGGGTGCCAGACCGGTAGAAGGCTGCGCACCCTGGTCCCACCATGGGCTGGGGAACCTCGTAGCACCCTTCATGTTGTGCTCAGCCAAGGACTTCCTGGTGAAGGCACGCTGCCAGGGCTATTGCCCAAGAGCCCCCGGATGGGAGCCGAGGCATCCTGGGCATCGCTGCTGCTGGGGTACCAGGAGGGCAGGGACCTGAGGGATGCGAAAGCGCTGGAGTTTGGGGTTGTTCCTGCTTTTTCCTTCTTCACCCAAGAGCAGTGCTAAGGGTAAAAGCGCTCGCGCTGATGGTGGGAAACATTTGGTCAAACTCTCCTTTCCCAGGTGGCAGCATCCACCCAGGCGAGCACCAGCAGGGCACGGGCACCCCGCGCTCCCAGCTAGCCGTGCCTTTCTGTCGCCTAATCGCATTAGGGGTCGGGGGGGGCCTGACAATCAGATTTGCCAGGGAGAGCCCCGCGCAGCCTCGGCCGCAGAGTGACACCATCTTCTCCCGGCGCGATCCCCCGCTCCTCGCACGAGCCGCGGCATTGTCAGCTGTGACAGCCTGATTTAATCTGCAGGAGGCTGAATGCCTCTGACCACTGTGCCGAGTCATTAACCTTGACTTGCGTAATTGAATTCAAGGTTGATTGCCTGTGACCCTCCTCGCCGAGGTCCTCAAAATGTACATATTCATTATGAGTCGCATGGCTAAATGGATTGCACAGTGAAAGCTGTAGCAATCAGCCTGCTTGGTATGCGGAGGGCGAGGAGGGCACTAATTGCATGTTAGAGCTGAGGATTAGATTATGAAAAGAGTGAGAAAATGAAGATAGATCCCTCTGACACTGTCAGATTAAGGGCAGCGACGTACAGGAATATGACATTGAAATTTACGGTGCAGTTAAGGGAGGGGAGATTTGAAAGGGGGTGTTGGATTTTTTTTTTTCTTAATTCCTGTATATTTACTCAGTTATGGACTACTTAATACCAAAAGCTGATAAATGCATTTTTTAAAGCTCTAACACAGGCACAACAAATTCATGCTGGACTGTTCTTTATGTCTCTGGATGGTTGCTATAAGAAAGGTGTGCCAGCCCCCATGGCACCTGCCTGTTGTTTAATATTACAAGTTGTCCAGCCAGGGCCACCACCATGCAAATTCCCAATGGCCCTGCTGTGCCATGGGCCCAGGATGCTCCGGGTGGAACCCTGAAGGGATGCTGCCAAAACCCACCTTGGGTTGGGGGTGGTAACGGCTGAGCCTCTCCAAAGCCTTGCTGTGTCTTGACCGCTGACAGTGGAGCCATCCCCAAGAGGGGATCCTGCAGCCAAGCCCCCCACATGGCTCCTGCCCGGCCCCAGAAGGACGGGGACGAGGGAAGGTGGCCACAAGCAATCTGCGGGTTCGCATTGCTGCTGTTGTGATAGCTGGGTACGATTTTCCCATGTTTTGCTGCAATTCCAACCAGATGTGATTTTTTTTGAATTAAATGAAAGTTAAGTACAAAAACATTTTGCCCACAGGGAATTCAGATTCTCAATGTGCTTTTAATAACTGTTTGTAAAACATTTAGGAAAATCTATGGCAACACGTTTAGGGAAAAAAAAATCAAACTATTCTTGCCTTAAGATGTTATTCTGGTATCTAAAGTTTATGAATCATCCTGTGTGGCCCCATTTCTAGTCAGTAATACTGCAAAACAGAATGGAAGTACGCAGCATCTGAATCCAATCCACGTAATACTTTTAAATAAAGATGCTAATCTTAGCCATTGGCTTAAAATCTATTAAGAACTTTATACTAATTTATACGCTCAATCCTACATAGTTCATACAGCTCATCCAACCAGTACTAATTGATGTTCTTGCTAGAACTGATGGCAATAGCTAGTCCCCAAGTCTGTGCTAGTTCTCCAAGGCTACTGCTCACCTTAAAATCAGGCTTAAAAATCTGCCATAAACATAATGTCTGAATCGAAGCATTTCTGGAGGTGGAAGCTGAACATCTCGATGCCAATCCAAATGTTTTCAGAGGCTATAATGAGTGATTAGACAGCAAAGCTCAGGCTGCAAATACGATAAAAGCTTGTGCCGGTTTTTATCTGAGTCCCAGGAAGTGGAAGCTTTTGGGAAGCTTTTCCCCCTTATTCCCTGCTCTCATAATTTCATAGGCTGGGAGCAGGTGGTGGCGCAAAGCCCAGGCAGAAAGCGCCCAAGTGCCTTCATGCAGAGATGCAACTTGCAGATGATGGGACTTGGTGCAAAACTGCACAAGTTTTCCTTGCAGCAATCTTACCTGTTATGCAAAAAAACCTCCTTTTGGATAACATACAAATGCTGGAAAACGGCAAATAGCGTGCAGAGCTATTGGGATCTCTCTGCTTCCCTTCAACAAGGAGCAGAGCTCTTCAGCTGGGCTGCAGGTTGGCTCCCTGCTGACGGCCCATGTCCCTCAGCTGCTGTTCCAGAGTGGTATTGCCATCAATTTGATTAAATTCCCAATGTCTATAGCTTGTGGTATGGTAATAACAACAGGATCATAGGTGGCAACACATCCAAAAACCTAAACTGCGTGAATTGCCAGTGTTTGGGATTTCTAATATGTTGAGGACATAATTAACGGGAATAACTTTGTGGTTTCAATCAGAGAGGTTTCTGTCCTGAAAGGCAGGTTTCCAACTAAATGATATGTCAGGACCGTTGCTGGATGAATATGACCAGAATTTTTATCTCCTGCTCATTAAATTACCACAGTGTATGACTTTATAAGCACTGAAAGTCAAGGAAAATTGTTGCTGACTGACAATTCAGGATTGCTGGAGAGTGCAGGTTACCAACAGTTGACTCAAGTTGAATAAGACTGACAAATTAGTCCTCCTGCTCCCTGGATAAGCCTGTAATAAAATTACCGTGCGATGTGTGGGTTTCTCCCGTGCTGGAGGATGGTAGCACTCGCAGAAAGAAAAAAATAGTAATTTATTCACGGGGGGAAGTTTATAAACTATTCAGATATAACAGTAGCACCTTACTCTATGGAGTTGCATACGTGCAGTAAGACAGCTAAAATCCATTTGTCTCCAAAAATTGCTTTATTTTGTTTCAATTTATGAATGAGCTGCAGAGAGTAAAGGAAGTGCCCAAGGAATGTAAATGAAGTGGCTGCACCATGGTCTATGAAAAAGGCCTCTAGACATCAGATGAAGAAAATTTTCTGCAAGGAAACCCAGTTGTTGGCGTTTTGTAAATCCTAAAAATAACTAAAGACAAATAGTCTAACTCACTACTGCTGAAATTTCATTTACTTACTAACCCTACTAATGAGCCACTGCAGAGGGACTTCTAATTAGATCCACTTTATTCCTGTCACTGAAATTAAATTTTCTTCAGCTTCTAGAACTAGTTTGATATTTTCCTGATTTTTAAGCTAGACAGTACAAAGGCTAGAAAAGCTGGAACTGGCGCTGAAGAGTGAGGTCTGGTACAGGTTTTGCTCAAAGCCAGAAGATCTTTATCAGCGCTTTTGAAGCAACACTGTGATAACCATGAGGATAGGGGATGGTGCAGACCCTGGGCTTAGCGTCCTCGGAGCCCCCGTTTAGGACCAGGGCCTAAGTAAGCAATAAAGCAGCAATATTGTGCCACTTCACGAGTTCCTGCCTCATGCATATTCAAGGAGGGAAGGGGCTGTATGCATAATTCATTATCCATTACAACTGCATTATACTATTTATACTATTACTTCGGTAGCTGTTTAAATTAAGGGTTACAAAATAGCTCATTTGTTTTCTGCTGCTCTGGCAAGAGGACTTCAGCTCCTCAAAGAGCTGCTCCAGCAGAGTGCAGGGAGGGCTTTTGCCAGGGCAAGGGGCCATGCGAGGGGTCCCCAGCAAGGGGACCCATGGTCCTTAAAGTTTGCAAACTTTTATGTCCTGCCCAGCGCCCAGCTGAGGTCTGACAAGCCGCCCCAGACTGCTGCTTCCACTGCCAGGGCTTTGCTGGGCATCGGCTTTCCTCCTGATTTGACTGCAACCGGTCTCCCACCCACATGCAATTAATGGAGCCCCCGAGTTTCCAATCCCCCGGGGCGAAAGCTGAGCCCCATCGCTCGAGGGTCCAGCAGAGAAGCTTGCTTTGGACGCTCGCAATGCCAAATACATCAGGGTCACGTCAGCGTTGTGGCTTGAAACCAGCCCTCTTCACACCCTAAGGAATTTCAGAGGAATGTGGAAAATCCTCAACTGATAAATAATTGTCAACTAACTACTAAAAGCCGGGTCTTGATACACGTATTAGGACTCTTGGTGCCTTTCCAAACATTATTTTATTAATATGAATAATATATTAACCATTGAACAGTCTGGACTTCATCCAAACCACTCTGTTGTAAGTGCTTTGCTAAGACTTACCAAGGATATTTACTTCTCTAAACAACAGATAACATTTGTATGGTTTCGGTTTTATTATTGTTTTACTAAATAGTCATGAGAGCACCAAGAGAGGGATCTGAAGATTTTCAAGACAATTTGAAAGATAGTCCATAAAGTGCTTTACATCTTTGGGAGTTTAAAAGGTGAATTACTGCTCTTTAATAATTTAAAGAAAACCTTCCAGAATACGTTTTTAAACGTATTTCCAGCTAAACACAGGTTCCTGTCCTCTGCTCTCATCACCAGGGGATCACGTCAGGATGAATCACGCCAAGGGAGTCACAGCTGTGGCTGTGTAATCTGAAACAAAGCTGCCAAGGGAAGATCTGCTCCCCACGGGAGACCCAGCAGGTACCGGTGGATGCTGTTTGTTCATTGCCGTGTACCCAGGTCACAGACCAGTGATGTATCTGATTTAGATACGACTTAAAATTCAATTTCTCAAAGTTTACTTGAAATTACTCCGATTCAGGAATGCTTTTATACAGGGCTGTGGCATTAACAGCTGTGAACTCTCCCATCCCATCCAGAGCTGCACGTCTCAGGGAGCACTCAGCAATAGGAGAAGGCTTCACTGGAAATGAACCAGGCTGTGATAGGAAGCCCTCGCTGAGTCAGGAGATACTCATGCCCTTCCCATGGCATTTTCCAGCCAACGCTGACAACGGATGCCAGGAGCCCGCAGGTTTGCCCAGACATTCCCAGAGACCTGTTCTCCCAAAGCTGGCAGCATCAGTGCCTCCTGCTGCTCCGTCCCTCCTGGCCAGCATGTCGTGCTCCTGCTGTTAGAAGTCTTTCTGTACAGCTGCTCCCATGCTTTCAGCAACCTCCACCTGTTAGCAAAAGCAAATGTGTGCACCATGCATGCAAGCACCCCATGAGAGTCATATACTACAGGGAGGACCGTAAGCAGTATCTCAAACCAGCATTTGTGGCATGTTGGCAGTGCACTCAGCTGGACTCGGGGAGAAACTCCGGTTAATACTCACGCTGGCTAACAGTTCCCAGCTGTACATCCCATCCCCACTTTGCAGGTTATTTTACCCCATGACTACCCAGTGCAGCCGTGGCTTGTTGGACCACCTCAGGAGAGACCTTTTGGAAAGTGATTTGACATCATGGAGCATCAGCTTACATCAATGTCTTCTCCATGGCCGTAGCTAATACCTTTCATACCTAACAGTAAGTGTCCTAAATTTTCCTAAATGCCAGCCATGCCAACACCAGCTGGAACCTGTAAGTCCCCTCTTGCTACAGGTGATGACAAACTCAGCGTGTCCGTAGATGTTTCAGACCGTGGGTATGTGAAGAGTTTAACCCACACCGTGCTAAGCAGATGTAAAAGCTACCAGCAGATGTAAAAGCTACCAGCAGATGACTCTCATTTATAAACCCTCAAATTCATGTCAGAGTTGCATTAACACTTCCCTAAATGTGTGTCTTGCCCAACAGTCACTTCAGGGAGCAGCAGTTACCTCCAGTTTTTCAGTTTCTGCATTTTTCTGCCCCATGTGCTGATGGATGCACACATTTTCACCCCTTCCCACATCCTGGGGGCTTGGCCAGTGGCACTATGCCGGGAGGGGGACAGTCCCACCGCACCAGGGTCAACGCAGTGCAGCCAGAGCAAGCTGCCTGCTCAGGTATGAGCATCCTTTTCCAGACAGACCATCATCCGCTAATGGGACTTAAAACAGTTGCTGCCTCATCGGCAGGAGCGTAATGATCGCTGGGCAGCGGAGAGACCCATTATCCATCATCCATACTTCTCTTCTGTCTGATGATAATGATTTCTTAGTTCAACAGTAGTGCAGAGGGACCTCACTGCTTTGTGCACGATTGTAGTTTAATATCCTGATCAAGACAAATACAGATTGCATCCCGGCTGCAGGGCCGCATACCCGCTGCCGCAGCAGGACGAAGCTACCGAGGGTTTCCCTCAAAAACTCTGAGGCTAAGCAAGATCTTATGAAAAACTGAGAAGTGCCGGTGCAGCAGGGGACAACATGTCCCCCCTCCCACCCCAGTACGTAACTCTATTGAGGTGCAGATTTGCTCTGTGAAGAATCAAGTCAACAGGGAAAGAAAAGAAAAGAAATAAAAGCTCTTGAAAATGTATTCGTACTTCCTATTTCATTTTTCTCCAACTGTTATTCTCCAACCGAAACTATTCTCTGATTCTATGATTATGGACTGCAGATCACCATTCCAATATGTATATAAGTAATCTGATTTAGTTTAAAATACTTCAAAGAGTTTGTTTCAGCGAGTTAATTGAGGAGGTGCAGAGCACGGTGCTCAGCAAGCTTTGCTTTGTATTAAAATAATTGAAAATATCGGGGAAAAAGTGGATTCCCCTTCACTTGGGCTGAGGCTGGGGCTGCTGGGAACGGCACAAGCATGAGTTTCCCTTCAATGGGTGTTTGTGTGACAAAGCTGCTTTCCACATGGGCAATGTGGCCACGGTGCTGGTGACTGGTCTCACTGTCGGGGGAATGCTCATCTGTCCCAGTACCCGCACCCCTCCCCAGCCACAGGAGCTGCCCTCTCTGGTGGTGGGGGGAGGATGAAGGCACCTTGCTGCACCCTCAGCGACACGATCAGGAACTTCAAATCCAATAAGTGATGCTCAAAAGAAATACAATAGCGAGAGCAGAGCTGCCGCTGAAAATGAAATCCCAAAGACAAGTATTTATTCTTCTCGGACCTCCTCGAGGAAAACAGGCACACCGGCAGCATGCTAAGCAGAGCGGAGGTTCGGGGAGACAAATGTCCAGGCAGCTTTTCTGTAATATCCATTTGAAAGAAGCTTAGTGCCACGAGGCTTTCATCTCAATATTCCTGAGGCCGGATTTGAAAGTGCTTAAGGTTAAATATTACTCACTCTTGGAAAGAACATCTCCATCTGTCTCATAAAAAAAGCTTTCAGTCTTAGAGGTACTCAGGGAAACTTACCCATAAACACGGTCATCAGAGACTTCAGAGGAAAAAAAATCCTGTAGGCTCTGCCCGAGAAGTAATTAGCCTTTCAAATTCAGCAACATTTAATCCCACAAAGCCTTATATACAAAATATAATCCGTTTTTTCTGTGGAGCTGAGCCAGAGAATGAGTGCAACCCTGCCTGACCAGGCTCTGCACAGCTGGGTCCTGCTTGCTCACATCTGGGCATCCCAAAGTGTGGGGCAAGGAGGAAAGTTTCAGCAAACCCATCTCACCCCAAAGGACCCCAGAAGGATGCTCCCGCCGTGGTCCACGGCCTCGGGACAAAGCCTCCGGGTGCTCCTGGCTGGCTGGAGAGCTGCTGCAGCGCATCTCAGAGACGCCAAAAGACTCTTGGGCTGCTAAATGCCCAATTCACTTTTGAAAACCAGATTTAAGCAGCTGGTTTTGAACATTTGCAGTAAAAGAGAGACCCAAAATAGCATTGTGTGATTTGGGGTGAAGTGCCCCGAGGCCTGGTGATAATAATTATAGCACTCTAAAAAGAAAAATGACATTTTTTTCAAGGCGGTGAAAGCAGTTGACAACATCCCCGGGGACCTCCCGAAGCTTTCGAGAGGAGAAATTACATCTTTTCAGAGGCTGAAAAATGACAGTGCTCAGCAGCCTGCAACGCATCTCGCGGAGTCCCGGATCAAATGCAGCATGACAGTGCTGATGCCATGGTCTCGTGACCGCCATGTGGTATCACCAACCAGAGGGACCAGCAAGCGACGAGAAACTCGTCTGTCAGCCAGAAACGCCATCATTTATGTCTAACGGTGTGATGGTCTGGAGGAAGCTGGAGGGAAGCTCTGCTTTAGAAAGTGCTCCTGGTTCATCCTCATGGAAAGCAATGTGATGGGTCCTGCTAACTGGGTGAGAAACATGGCTCGTTTCTCCTCTCGGATATAAGAGGTGTGACGCCTAAACCATCCTAAGGGTGGCCCAAGGCCAGGAGATGACGTCTGAAGTATCCCAGTCCTACTGCTGACCGGTCCGTTAGAATAAAACTAATCTCAAGACTAAGATGTATTTAAATGGCTCCTCATTCTGTGTCCTTGAGCGGACTGTGAAAAGCACATTATTCTGCAGGATCTCCTTCAGCTTGTGACCTCCTCCCATGCCACCAACCTCGCCCCCCGATGGCTTTCCCCACTGCGCTCAGCCCTGCCGGGCCCCAATAGGACATGGAGTGTCTTCTTTAAACCCCACAAAACTCCAGTTTTATGAGATTGAATGGAAAGGGGATGCTGCACTGATCACTAGGTGTTGACCGCTGATGGCTGCACAGAGAAGCTAATAAGAAAACCTGGCTTTTAATGTATTGATTGTAGCTATTTGATTACACTAGGAAAAAGGTCAGACAGAAAATGCCAATAATGGTGCAAAACTTGAAAGCAAATTAATGCTTTTCCATCGTCATGGTTCCACTTCCCACCAGCATGGGAGAGCAATGGGAAGCAGAGCATCAGGCAGAGAAGATGTTGCAGCGATGTCTTCTCCTTCCTACTGTTTTTTCCTGCTGCACATGAAGTAGGGAAAAGTGTGTTATCACTGCTGCCATGGTCTTGCCTTCTTTAAATACTTGCGATCTGTGCTCTGGTCTGATGTGCTCAGAGGTCAGACCACTGACACGTGGGTGCTAGGACAGAAAAAAGATGCCAGGAACCTGAAACTGCGACTCATTTTCAAAATGTTAAGAACAGGTCTGAAATAATGGCTATGCTATTCTGGTTTTAAGTGAATCAGGAAGTTCAGAAAATAAAAATACCATAAAAGTCAGAGACACACACGCCACAGTTATCCTTTGACAGCAAGATTATTATTGAGATTTGGATGTTTATCTGGACCTGGCTGTCAACCAACACTCACCTGTATGGGCTTCGTAGCTGGGTGAAAAACAAATGCAGCAAGGAAGACCAATAAGAGATCTCATAGAAACATACAAAGGGGAGCAAATCAATACCAATAAACTGCTTCAGATGGTGATTAATTAATAGCAATTAATTTTGAAAAGAAGAGGATATTGACTTAAATTGACAGAGGGGCTAACCTTTGAGCAATTCAGAGAAAATGTCTTTAAAACAGAGTGATTAAGTTGTAGACAGTAATAAAAAGGCTACACTGCCTCCAGGATGAGCTGAACCCAGCTTGGGAATGATGTCAGGAGAGCCTCTAATTAGACATTGAAGCTTGATAGGGTAAATTGATTAGCTTGGCTCTGCCAGATGGGAGTTAAACAGTCATCTTACTTCTGAACGTGTCCTTGGTATTGGGATAGCCAAATTCCTGCAGATCTTTTAAAAAATGCTAAAAGCTTTGCAATCCTGAGATGCTACAGCAAGGGAGGCTCCGTACCTCATGTCTCCTGAGGTCATGGGCATTTCAAAACTTCCTTATTCATCAGAAAGCGAGTATCCAAATTTTGCCATCTCATCTGAGCCCTGCTGTGGGGATACGGATTTATATTTTACTGAAAGCTGTTCCTGCAGGTTCCCTTAGTACGAGGAACCTCAGGACATCTTTGGCAAGCCTTTCCTTCTTGCCCAAGTGCATGGGTTGTCTTCTTCAAGAAAGGAATGCCTCAGAGCCAGCCTACACCAAAGGCAAGTCTGGATTAAGTTGGGAGTGAATTAAATGAATTGTGAACTATATTACAGACATAAGCACTAAGCTCCTCCACTTGCTGTTGATTAATTATGATTAGCTGGTCATTGTAGGGCCGAGTGTGGCAATGGGTCTTGGCAAGCTGGCAAGGCCCATGGCTGCAGCAGACATGAGTTAACCACAGTCTTTTGACTTCTCATTTTCATGAGAATGTAAATTAATGAAACACTTCTGAAAAACGAAAGAGCAGCATCTGGTAGCCCTTTGTGGCAGGGGCAGGGAGACACAACAGCACAGCAGGCCAAAACGATATTTTGAAGATCTTAATTTCTTATCCCCTTTCTTCCTTGGCATTTTGACGTCCTGGCAGATCATTTGAAAAAAGTCATAACCATAATCAAACAAAACTAATTTCCCAATCTTCATAAAATACATCCCACATAATGACCCTCCGTCACAACAGGATGCTTGGAAATTCCTGAATTCTCCTCCTGCTGAGAGCTCCCCCCAGGCAGGAGAGCCGGGCTGCTGATTTTCCAAGGAAGCGGTTATTTCTTTTTTTTGATAGCTTTGCTCTACCTTTATTCTAGAGTGAAACAAGAATTCAGAAGTTGGAGGAAACGGTTAATCCCAGACATACCATGTGATATGCAGCATGCGGGCTTGAACGTTATCTGATCTCTCTGTGGTTTTGGAAAAATAATATTGTTTCCCAAAATGTGCGACGTGCGGAGCAGTTTATAGCTGGGTTTCAGAGGTCCGGTGAGTGCACAGCCTCCAGAGCAGGCACAGGCGTTGTGCAAATCTCTGCAAATGGAGCTGTTTACTAACAATATTTCCTAACGGACAATTAAAAGCTGATTTATATAAAACTTTAAAAATAAAGGAATTCTAGAAACGTTCTCGGCTCGTTTTGAAATAGCTTGGTTAAATGTCAGCGGATGAAAATATCATCCAGCAACAGGGAGCTGAGCCCTGTTTTGAAAAACAAATAGCGGTGATTGGATTCAGCTGTGCAACAATGGGAACTCTGGAAAAGCCCGGCCAGGGCTTCACCCTGAAGGAAGAGCACGCTCCTTCCCACCGGCTCCTGGGCTGCGACCCTGTATTGAGCAGGATGCGGCGCCCAAGAGGTGCCAGAGCCTTGCAGAGCCACCCCAGCCCACCAGCATCCTTATTCCAGGCAAAATAAAGACATTTTGGTTCATGGAGATTTAGGAAGGATCCCATGGAGCGATCAGATTTCTCCCTCCGAGCTGAGAGGTTGAAGACAGCTCTGTCTGCAATGGCTCGCAGAGCAAATTATTGCTGAGACTGAAGACCTAAAATGACCTTGTAGAAAGAAAAAAATCATTATGAGAAGGGAAAAAAACCTACCCCAAATGGGTCTATTGTTAATAGCTGGCACCATTATAAAGTTCGCAATTGGTAACTTATTTAAAGATTATTTTTCTTCAGATTTTTTTGCTTTGTGCAAATCTAGCTTGGAAGGAATGCCATTCTTTCAGACCTCTATCAACATTTACATTTGCAGTCATGAACAGCCCCTAAACTTTTATTTGAGCTATAAAGACAATTGCAGAAATCAGTTCCAAGTTCTGATAGGACTTTCTAAAAAACAAATAAACATCCCCCAGTGGGATTTGCAGCCCACGGCTGCAGGGCCGTACTGATGAGTGGGAGCTGGAAAAGCGTATTTCTCCAGGCTCACCGAGGCACAGAAGTGAACCAAACCAGTTCTTGGCTGTTCAGGCAGAGAATGAGAAAAGCAAACAAATTGCACGGCTCCAAAAATTAGATGAGGTTTTAAAATTTCTCTTGGTATTATTAATCTACAATACTGCCTTTTAGCACTGTTAACCAACACTGTGGGTTTTTTAAATGCAATTTAACCTGGCACTGCTTCTGAACATTGACTTTTCGCCCGACTCCTATCACAAGTTGGTTTGGTGGAGATATTAATGGGTGAGGACCTACTGCATCTCGCTGGAAGCAGCCAACGGAGGCTTCTTCTCCTTGCCTGCAAGTGCTGGTGAAGTAACAGTGAGCCCTTAGCCACAGGGTCCCTGCGGGTCACAGTCCAGCATCAGACCCCCCACAAGGAACTTCCAATGTGGCGGAGCCTCGGTCTATGAAAAATGAAAAAAAAAAAAGAAAAAAATAAAAGAATAAAAATGAAACAACAGGACTACTTTAAATGTCAGTTTATCTCAGTTTGAAATATCAGCCTAATTCATTTTTAAATGTCAAGGCCTGATTCTCCTACAATTCACATTAAAATGGGAGGCACAGCCCTCCATCCCACAAAGGTTCCTGCCTGGCTGCAGAGCCCCGGGACGTTCAGCCTTGCCCTGTGTGGGGTCCAAGGGGTTTGCCAGCCTCCGGACAGTCCCAGCTCGCAAAGCCAGCCAGCACCAGCCTGGCTCACCCTGCAAACTGTGGAGGAAAAGGAGGTGCACGGGTGCCTGGTGCAAGCTGATGGAGTCCCTTGATGGGACATCGACAACAGCTGAAGATGTGGCCGTGCAAGGGCAAGGTTGCAGGTCGGCGCGTTGCTCCTGCACACCCTGATTGCCGTGGCCCTTCATACCATGTGAACTCTGCTGACTCCCATGAACTCCCAGGAACATATGTTTGATAGCAACTCTATATTTTTTGGTCAAGATTTGCAGCGAGGGGAGTTTTATAATAATATTTTACTAGCTGTAGCATGCATGTTATTATACGGTTAAGAACAAGATAGGAAACATATGTGTAGATATTATTTGCTGCAGAAGTTAAATTCCACCAATGACCACAGAAATATTTACATTTGTAGTTTGTAATGGGAAACTGAATTATAATTATGGATTTGCAGAAGTGCGAGTACAATAACATCACAGCATTTGCAAAAAAATGCTAATTCCCAATACTAATGCCCCCAAGTCAATGTGCATCTTGACAATACGGGGACACCTCACTTCATAAAGCTTATACAACATGTCCAGAATCCCTTTTTTTATGATCTAAGTCATGAAAAAAATTTAATAAAATTGTATTTACTTTTCCAAAGTCATGTGAGTGCACAGATGTGAAAGGTTATTTAGAGAATGTCTCAGAAAGGGGTAAAGATGTTAGACTTCATCACAGAAAGGAGGGAGATGGGAACACATCTACCAAGAAAAGACCGCAACATTAAGCCCTTGGACCAGAGACATCAACAGAGATCAATGTGGTCCTTTGACTTCTTGAAAGATGACATCTTCTCCTGATGAGGAATGGGTAAAAGAGCCTGTTGGGAAATGTGGTGGCAGAGAACACAGCAGATAACTCTGCAGAGACTGGTCTTTCAAGAGACCAAGGCATGTCTCAGTGGTGTATCCCACCACAGCGACCACGTTTGTTCCATGGCCAGTGCCCTGTCCCCTTGCTGGGGACACTGGCAGGGGACACCATGCAGCCAGGCCACCAAAACCCCTTGCAGAGCTCATCGCCCCTGCACCAGAGTTTCTCCAGGGAGCAATGTGTCTTTGTTTTATCCAGATTCGCCTCGTTTTTAACCTGTTACCGAATGAGCAAATGTGATTCTGGTTCAACTCCTGGTCATTTACATCATCAGAACTGGGTGTAGGGCTGGGAATGTTTCACATTTTGTCTCCAAAAGCTCCTACAGAAGCAAATCTTGCTTCTATGAGAAGTCCTGATCTCTCCAAAGCCCTCAAAGTCAAGAGTTCAGAAAGTGGCTGCTATCACTCCAGCTGCCATGCAAGAAGCTAATGTTTTACAGGGTTATTTTCATCCTTCAAACCAAGATTTTAAATACACTTATGGATAGAGATATTTGCCGTCAGGCTAGAAGGTGTTTTGATGGACGGGGGAGTTAACAAGCTCTGGCTCTCCATGGCTTTGGTCACAGTGGTCTTTTCTCTAGTGCTAGAAAGGTGCAAAGCACCTCCAGGATTATCCAAGGGTTCGAGATGTTTGCAATGCCCTTCCCATTGCCCAACAGATGACTCCAATGCCATTTGAGAAAAATCCAGGTGCCCAGTGTGGATTCTACTCAGAGGACCTGGGAAGGCCTCATGCCATGGAACCATGGCACTGCCCGCACTTCCACAGCACTGCTGACCAAGCGATGATGCCTAAACTCTACGTTTGACGGTGCAGATGTTATTAGAAAGAAAATTTTTCAGAAACAAATAGAGAGAGCTTATTTTTCAGTGCTTGGTCTAAGGGTATGGCATCAAAACTAAGAATAACTAAAGTAAACTAATGCCTGAGCTCTACTAATGAGCAAAAAAATACTTCAATATGGCTGTCTCCAAGGGTGGGTGATGACTTTTTATTGATTAGGTTGAACGGGATTGCTCTCTAATTATGTGAGCCACTGATGCTCTAAAAATGTTAGAGAAAACTTGCAATTGGAGCTACATGGGAGGTTATTATACAAGCTTTTTAGCACTGGAGGCCAGGATTTCCCTTTTAATCAATCATAATAATTTGGTTTAAAGGACTAATTGAGCAGACTCCATTTCGCACACCATGTCGCTGTCGTTGGGTGGCAGAGGAGTCTGGCATGGAGCAACACGGCTCTGCAGACCACCATGGCTGCTCTGTGAATTAGAAGGGGCTAAATTTCTAATGGCCCGGCTACCTTCTTGAGTGGTGTTCTCCTACACGTGTTAGGGAAGAGCATTTTAATAATGAGAACCTTAACAATTATATCTATGTATAGGTAGAATAAGCCGTCACACCTTCAATGAAGATAACAGATTTGTACGTGTACCTAAAATATTCATGCAGACTTTGGAATTTAAGCTTATAGCATAATAGCATTTGCACAATAATTCAATCTAATTGTGTAGGCAAGCTGTAAAACTGCTATATCTCTGATGGTTTACTGTATGGAAAAAAAAAGGATGCTGTTAAACCTCCTTCGCTGACATCTAATGTTTCAGGTTTTTAAAAATATTGTATAAAGACTGAGATTTATTTCCTAAGATGTTTCATTAATGGTTGTGGCAGGCAGCTGGCCTGAGGTTTGACACACAATAAAATCCATGTCAAGAATATTAAAGATAGTGCAAAAGATAACTATGAATTTACATTCAAACAGGCTTTTGACAAAGCCATTGCAACAGGCTCCTAATCAGGTCTTGAGACCTAGCCTGCCCTCTCTTTAAACCCGTGATCTTGAAAAGGAGCTTTAAATTGGAAATTATTACACATTAAAACCTCAACATGGGCCAGATCGAAGCGGATCGATATCTTGCCGAGCACAATAAATCAGCCTGCTGCTCTGCGGTTACTGTTTGCTGAACATATTTAAATTTTCTTGTAACAAATTAATTCCAACATTTTCTCTTGATTGAATTAGGGCAAGTGTTGGAGCTGTCACAAGTATTTCACTGCTTCAGGGAGACAAATTGCTCGTCTGGACATGGGTAACAAGCCAAAGTGTTGAGTCCCTGATAATCTTTCCACTAATTCTCCATTACAGCAAAATGAAGCCATAAATCACCGTGACAGCTGATCGATGCAAACATTGTTTCCGCCATGATTGCCAGCGCTCCCCGCGGACTCACTGTCCGCTTACAATTCGCTGAAATTACTCCCCGGGCAGCCTCCCCGGGAGCTCGGCGAGCCTCGCACCAAAGGCGCTCCTGTCGCAAAAGTAACCATCTCATTTCGGGTCTCAGCCCGCTCACCAAATAGCAAATATTAATCAAAACACCCTATTTAGCTACCAGCCAGGTAATCTTTTAAAGCTAAGAAGCGTTCCTCCAGTAATCATTCTTTCGGCAAAAAAAATGAAATTTTAAAACTCCTGTTTTATAAAATATATTTGCGGGAATGTAACGACGTCAGGCTCCAGCCCTGTCGCTTTCTCTTAACTAACTGGTGGCAACTTGGATGAAATTACTTGACCCTTTATCGAGTTCTGCTAATGTCTTCTAAAAAAGAAATTAAACCACCCCACGGCTTGCCCTATGGCGGCTCTCCGTGCACATTTAATTCCAGGAAAGATGTATTAAGTAGTTCTGCGCAGAACTAATTCACATGCCGAGCCGGCTGCGCCCACCATCCGCCTGCATAATGCCGCAGCATTCCCGGCTCCAAGGGGCGCCCAGCCGGCCGAGAAACCGGTGAACAAACGGCAAAACCTGGAAAACTGTCTGCGCAGGTTAGCAGCCCAAATCCGGATGGGGAAATCCTAATTGAGACAGGAGCTGATGCTGTGCTCCAGGGTAGGGAAGGCCATTGGGGTGTGGTTTCATTGCTGACCAGGGGTGCGGCGAGGAGGAAAGATGGAGTAAGAGCTCATAGGGAAAACCTTATTCCCATGCAACAAGCTGTTTGCATAGCTGAGATAATGTAATAAAAAGGATAAAAATAATGTAGAAGCTGTTCCAGGAAAGCTGTAGATTCACTGCACAGAATGCTTTCCCCAAGTGCATGAGGCATCGCTCTGCACCCTGGGAAAGGCAAAGCGTGGCAGAGAGCAGCACGGGAACCCCCAGCCCGGGGCCACTCGACTTGGGGTGACACCACATGCCCCCCCAGCATGGCTAAGTGTGGTCAGGCCTCTGCACCGTGTGGGGTTGGATGTCACAACCTAAAATTGTCACAACCACCAGGGCAACCTCGCCCTCCCCAGCCCGCTCCCTCCACAGGAGCAAGGGCTTCCCCAAACCCCACTTTGGGGGCAGCCCCTCCCAGAGAAGGCCAGGAGGGGACTCTGCTGAGGATGCGTGAGCAGTGGTGGGAGCTCGGGGAGTCGAACAAAGTACCACAAGTGTGTCTCAGATGTCACTAACGAGATGTGTCCGTACGCGCCGCTGCCTCGCCGCAGCCTGCTGAGAGGGGTGACAACAAGTGTGCGGCAGTGCAAAGGCGTCCGACAAGATCCCTGCCAGTGAATAACAAGATATAATATTCCAAAATATTAAGGCTCCAGAGCTGGATTATTTTAGATATGCAATTATGCTGTGTTATCAGCTCTAAAACTCCGCTGTCACAAGCAGGAGAGGCACAGCTTTCCACTTGCAAACTATGGGTTTGTTTTTCTGTAAGTAACTAAAAAATGAAAAAAGAGAAAGTGGGTTACAAACTCTATTTCCTCACGTAAAACATCATGTGCTTCAGAATGTCAACATTGCAGTCCCTCCGTTCCACATCAGCACACACAAAAAACCCCATGATTTATAAGAAATTACGTGGAGGGGGTTTGCAATCACCTATATGCAAAAAGAGCCTCTTCCGAGAACCACATGCTCACCCTGAGGCAAAATTCATCCCCCAGATGCCTCCAATGGCCACAGCCCCCAGTTCTCCCCCCATGCAACCGTGCCACGGATCTGGGGAGTTCATCACGGTATTGGATGCGAAGGGTAAAATGGTTAAAATGCATCCATCAATGTCCCCCTCCAAGTAGTTCTCAACCGATCACAAGTTGAGATCAATGAGTGATCGTTAGGGAGGAGGGCGAGATGATGGAGGTGACCAGAGACAGATAAAAGAATAACAAACCCCTATGCTGGCTTGGATATGATGGATCATATAATTTAAGGGCAGCTTTAAAAAAGAAGCCGTTTTGGCCTCGTTCCCTTATTTGAGACTTTTATATGCTACAAGTTCCACTTTGGAAAAACTTATTATAATTGAAACACACTTAATTGAGATACACTTAATTGAGATGAATTGAAATTCCACCGCCACTACCATAGCAGTAAATTAAAAAGGAGGGAAAAAGATCAGAAAGGATGTTTTCTCGACATTGCCAAACTTCAGCCTGTTTTGCTGTTACAAACCAGAGCTCCGGTAATAAAAAGTCTTGTGCTTCTGCAACAATTATGCATTTTCATATATTGTTTCTGAGAAAGAGAATCTATTACTTAGAGAGGAACAACCCTAAAAAAATGCCAAAGCCAGTAAGATGTTTTCACTGATGCACCGCACGTAAATCTGATTTCTGTTAACAGTTAAGAAATCCCAAAAATAACTTCATTTATTATTTTATTGCCTGATTAATGGTTCAGAGTAACTGATTTGTAGCTGAAGTTTTACCAAATGCAAAATTAAAATAATAGCCTTTTACAAAAATGCTCTGCATTTGTTCAATTATGTGTTTAAAACTGAAACAAATATAAAAACTTCAATAAATATATTTTCTTCCAAGAAACAACATACTGTGGGTTTTCTGTTATTGTTGGGTTTGATGTTTTTGCCTCTAAGGAGGTCAGCAATATGGAAACATAAAGGCCAATTTAATTTGTGCATCTGTGGCTGCCAAGTATTTTAATTTCGACAGCTGTGACTGAAGAGTTAATATTTTACTTGTCAAAACCCAAAAGAAGGCCAGTGAATCACTCTAATTCTCATTAAGAGGCTTCCCCCCAGTAGCACCCTAATTCAAAATAATGAAAGTAGAGACTGAGTGCGATTCTAATACCAGTTGAGACCTATCTTTTAATATTTCTCTAGTGATGGATTAGGGATCGGGGAAATTCATCTCAGATCATAGAGCCTAATTTAATAAGGGATCATTCCAAGAGTATTGCATTTTATAATAATGTCATTTAATGTGTCGTCTTCCATTTTTACTGTCCCATATGTATGCTTACATGATGGTGCCATAGGGATAAACTTTTAAAGAACCAGTATCATTTTTTGTCCTGGGTTCCTCTTAACGAGGAAGTTTATCAATTGATATGGTCTATTAGCGAGCTATTATAATTGCGGAGTAGTTAAAAGAAGCAGTGGAAGCCTGGAGAATGGTTACACAAATGATAGTTTCAAACCCTGGAGTGAAGGGAAAAGAAGAACATTTAAAAGTAGGTTAAAATCAGATTTTAGTGTCTAATACAATAGTGGCATAACATGAAAAATGTGGTAACCTAGTTGTTTAAAACGCATGATAATAAAATAATTTTCCCCCGTAACAACACCTACATGGAACATTTTCCACTTGCTTGCTTGGTGTATTCCTGTCATTATTTAGGCGGCTCTAATTGCTTGTTTGGGTTTTTTTATGGCTATTTTCCAGTGTTCTTTTCCCCAAAAGTACAGCGATTTGCCACTCTGCAAGGGCAACAAATTGTCCACCACCTACCTAAGGGACTGGAGTTTATTATTGTGTATTAATATTTGGACTGTATTTAATCAGTTATGTTATTTGTGCTTCTTGGCATTGCGCTGAAGGTGAAATTCGTGGCGATGCCTACAACTCCTAAGCTACTCAGGGTCAAGAAACAACCTAACCACCTAAATGTCAATATTTTGGTTTTGGCTATGAGTTGTAGAGTGGCAGCCGGAGCTTTGCTTAATCACACTTCTATAGCACACGGCCTTTAGGAAAAATAGTGTTATAATGAGAATTTTTGTTCCAAATACATTCACGTGGTTAAGTCTTTATTTTCAGGTAACAACTCAACAGCTTCACTGTAAGGTTTGACAGAATTAGATCAAATACAGACAGCCTAAATAGGAACCAGTTGAGTAATAACCTGCTGTAAACAATAATCTAATTACAGGAGTATTTCCAGCATTGCAATGTGTTGTTTGAAGGGGAACGCAATTAATACAAAATGAGATTTCCATGATTTTCTCTTTCCTCCTGTGTATTTTCACGGTTTTCTCTAGAATATTGTAACTCGTAGTATTTCTTGCACTTTTTCTCGCGCAACTTGATTTATTATTCTTGTCTTGACAAAAATATTTTCTTGATATTTCTTTTGATTTTCTGCTTTTCTTCTTTGCGTTTTAAGTCCCCATTTGTCTGCTGAATGTTTTCACCCTCTTCCATTTCCTCTTCCTTCCATTTTTATTGTCTTCTCCTCAAGGCAGTTATTTCATACTTTTTCAGGTTTAATTTCTGAGTCTTACCATTGGTTAGTTTGTAAAACCCTCCTTGCAAGTTGGAAAAGTTTCATCTCGATTTTATAGCTCAGATTTTTTTTCTCACGATGTTATCTTTTCATGTGTTAGTGTATTATTTGTTAGATTTGTTTCTTTTGATTAAATATCAAAAGTTATTCCTCCAGTAGGAATGTTACATATGTACATGTCTGGCATCTGGAACTGCTTTAGGGACTCAATCAGTTTGCAAAAAGACAGAACTATATTTATAACTGTTTTAAATCAGAAAAAAAAAAGTGGTTGTCTCTAAAATAATCAGAAATTACTAGTTTGTATTAAAGAATTAGAAACAAACAAACAATAAAGTTAAATAAACAAGTTTTGAGGACTATTTTTTAAGGAACATTGCCTGTGTGAGTCTCCTTTTTCTATTTCCACCATTTGTTTTTCCCATATCACCTTCATTACAAGTAAGGTGAAGAAAAAAAGGGGGGTGACACGCTGGCAGTTAATACAGGCTGTGTCGAGGGGCATGTGTGCTTTTAATGTTTTCCTGGGTTTAATGTATAATTGATCGTTGTTCCTTTCCTTACCTGTATGATTCTTTGCTTCATAACTAACACAACCGTACCGGTTTGGCGCAATGATTATTAGGTGCAGGTACCAACCTTGTAGGAACCTGCACCCCTGCACCAGCGCCCCGAAACAGCTCCCAGGCCTGGAATCACGCCGAGAGCACGGGTGAGGGCAGGGAGTGAATTACAAGCCCAAGGAAAGCAAGGGGTGTGTGCGGTTATGAACAAAGAGACTGGATGTCACAATTCCTGGGCACTTTTTGGAGCTCACCTCCAGACATGAGCCGGCCAAGGGAGGAGGCTCCCCCTTGGGCAGTACTGAGACACTTTCATGTTATGTTATTTATTGCTGGGAAAGGAAAACTATCAATGGAGTTGCATCTATAACTGGTTAACTCAGTCTGAGTCCAGCTTGCTAAGCTGCCCATTACAAACCCAACCAAAACGTGGTATAAATAGCACTATCTCAGTGGGAAAAATTGGCAATAGTTAGAAAATGGGTCCCAGTCAGACAGATATAAGAAGAAAGTATCATCAGAAAGCCAACTGCCTGCCAAAGAATATAAATAAAGGAATGTTTCCAAACTTAGTCATTTCTCGCTTTTCATTTGTTCCCTCATTCCTCCTTGCCTCTGTCTTTTTCCCATCCACAAGTCCATCCGTAAAAGCCTGTCCCTCCCACCACCTTCTCCTCATGCTATTATATTTGGCATATCTGCTTCCCATCACCGAGCTTAGCTGCAGAGGCTAACTGAACTCCCAATTATAGACTTGTACACCATCTTGTCGTAGAAATATCTTCAAGAAGACAGTTTAGGAAGAAGCTTTCCACGATGTTATCACCATAGGCTTTCCTTCTTGCCTTATCAGACCCTGCCAATACCTACCAGGGAAGGCAGCTCAGCTCCACCCCAGACCAGAGCTATTTCCACCCCATCTGTTTGTATGGGCTTAACCCCTCACCCATGCCTCACCCTTCCAGTTTGCCACGTAGCAGCACAGCTCAAGGTCTTCCTTTTGTTTCTTTGTTACTTTAAATTAATCAGAATTCAGTTTTAATCTAGAAATTCACACAGTCAGTTCACTATAAGAATTTGATAGTCAATACTTAGGATAACATGATTGTGCATTTGAGTCTTAAGGCATTTTTCTTTAGCTGTCTGGACAGGTATAAATCAGTCTCAGAAAAAAAACCCCAGGCTGCCACAGCAAATATTCTTTATTACAATACAAAACTGATTTTCAACAAATAAAATATGCTGTTGTGGTCAGTATTCCCACAGATATCCATGTCTGCTAAAGCATTTGCAGACAGCAGATACGGGAAAAGACAAACACCCGATGAAGTACATGTTTTAAAGATCAACCCAACATCGCACAAAAACTGTCAATAATTTGCTCTCTTGTCACTGGAGCATGAAACCAACATCAGCTAAAACCTACCACATAACAGCCCTCCTCAAGAAAGTAGGGGCCGGGTTTTTTTCTGGTGGCACAGGGGGTTTTTTTGAGTCCAAATAATAAATCCTATAAAAAATGTTGATAAGAGTGATCATAGAAATGTAAGCAGATTAGTCATCCTTTTCTCTCTGATAGCAAACTAATATTCTTCACTCTAAAGGTACTTTATTAAATACCGTTAACTTTACATCAAATATGCCAAGTATCTAACCAGTGGGGAGTGTCTTAAGAGCACAAGATTGTTTTGATTCAGTTCAGAAGCGCAGCCTGCTCCTGCGGTCCCTGCGCACACTAAATTCCAGCACTGCCGGGCTTTACATGCACGACCAGTGTTAATTTTTGTTTACCCTTAGAAACCTGATGGCTCGCTCCCAAGTGATGGGTCAGGGAAAACGCTGCAGAAGGTCAACGGGTGTAGGTAGAGACCTCTTCGGACGCATGGGACCTCTCTGCTCTCCTCCATAAGAAGAAAAGATGCTGGAGCAACGCAGGCTGGGAGGCGTGTGCAGGCTGGGATGTGCGGCACAGCCAGCAGCTCTGCGTGCCCTCTCCTCACCCACCAGCAAGAAGCCACTCCAGTGCTAGGCTTGAGATCCCAACCCATCACCTCAGCTGGAAACCCTCTTTAAATCGCTTTTAACGGAATCCGTTTCGTTGCCCTACACTTTGAGTGTAAAATAAAGACATTGAAAAATGACTAATTTGAGAATATTTTCGCCTCTGAAAACCTAATTTCAGCCTACAAAGGCAGCGTGGGCTGCAAGGCCCCGGGAGCCAAGGGCACTCTGTGATTATTTGGCTGCGGAGCTGCATGCAAACGCACGCTATTTAAATACCCAGAGAGGCAGCTTTCACAGCTCTCTGCTTATGGCCAGATTGAGTTTCATATGTAAACTGGAATGCGACTTGTTTCTACACAAAGAAGTGTATACAGTTTTGTATACAAAGAAATTTTAAAAAACCAGTTTATTTTAGGTACTGAATTACTTTCCTGAGAACCTAGAAATGAGTCGCTAATTAGATTTAAATTTTCTTTAAAATGGATGTCAAAAAAAAAAAAAATTTATACATTGAGAAATTACATTTATGCTAAGGGATCTTAGCCGCAGAGGGTACCAGCTCATGAGACTTTCCATTTAGTCACAACCCACTGAAGTATTAGCCATGTGCTGCCAACAAGGGAATACAGTTAAATTATATTTTGCATTAATTGTATTTAAAGGATAGCAGGTTGCTGATAGCCAGGATGAGCTTGGCTATTCACATGTCTATTAGTGCAAAATCTGGTGGAGGGAAAAAATATTACGTAAAGCTTAGTTTTCTGTCCTCCTTTCCATCACTGCACGTACCTTTCCCAGCAGCTAACCCATCAGCCTCGTACCAAGATTACCTCGTTCGCAGCGGGTACGAGGCCAGAAGGATATTCAGTGAGGAAGGGGATGATCTCCATGCCCTTCACCCGGTGGTGCTGCCTTCTGCCTCCTGGCTGCACAGGGAGCCCCCAGCTCCCCTGAAGGCGTTTTGGTTTCCCTGCCACCGGGAATTATGGGGACAGTGGCCATTAATGGATGATGGATTAATGGATATCAGAAAATTTAATTTCCTGGTTATACTCTATGATTCTGGTCTTTCTGTAGGGACATAAATGTGCACGAGGTAATGATATTTCAAGGGCCAAACTCTGGATATTCCCTTCCACCCTTTTCCTTCTGAATTCACGCAGTCCTCAAAGCAGATCGGGCCGAAAGGAAAGTACTGTCAGCCTCTGTGTCATAACCTTACTGTCGAGGCTCTTTCTGGTTGTTTAATTTAGGAAAATAAATTGATGAGTGGGTAAAGTATTCCATGAATACATCAGTGTTTATTTACAACCAATGCACCAAGTCCGGTTTCCCTGAAGAGGCAGCCAACTGGCCAGGACACACTCCTCTTTTTGTCCACGGCTCCCACCCTCTCTCAGAAGTCACAATAAACAAACTGCGCTTCTCCCCAGCCTCGTAGTCTGCTCCGGGTGCTTCTCCTCCCTGCTCCTCTCTGCTTCCCTCATGTTTTCCCTGCAACGCTGTCACACATGCAGAGACACAGCACAGCGTCCAGATCTCTCCTCTGTGCCTGTCACCACGCCACGAGGACGCTCTCCGCCCACACGCTCCTAATCCGTGACTCATCTTGGTTTCTGCCTACGTTTAGGGAATGGCTTCTACTGTTTTGGCCATCTTCTTGCATAAGGAAGCTCAGTTGTTTCCTATGCCCACCTTCAGTGAAGCTTGGTTGCTGCATCCACCATCTCCAATATCACCGGGCTTGATGCTCTTGCTGCACGAAGAACACGTAGGCGCCTAGATGTAAGATTGCTTTATAAAATTAACTAATTTTGCTATTGCCTGGAAGTCGTAATTCAGGGGTCAATGGCAGTTTGCTTCAAAAAGGTGTTTTCAGTTTATTTATTTGTCTGATCTAGTCTAGTTTTATGGAGATTCAATACTTTTCACATTAGTACTTGTGACCACTTGAAAATAAGCAGTATTACAAACTTGTTGCTTCTCTGCAGGAGATGTAGCTGTATTTAATTATTTTATACATTTTTAATGTGAGTCTGTTCTAAAGCCTATCCACATTTGATGCCGTTCTTGGTGTCCCAGGGCAAATTGTCGGTAGTATCTCAATACGAGAGTTGCAATGGATATTTGGTCTTAAATTGTTCAATGACAAGAGCGACACTCAGACACTAGCCAAGAGCCCCAGGCTATAATTTTCTTAGATCTTTTAAGCTAAACAAGGTTGTGCCTACTCAATAGCTGTACAGAAGAAATCAAGGAAAAATGCAATTTGTGGACAATGCATTTCTTCTATGTGCAAACCTGATTTTTTTTTTTCATTTACATTTTGCAGGGCCTTTTGTGGAAAGCTTGGCTTTGTGGTCTTCCTTCCAGCATCCGCCAGGAGATGCGGCTGTGTGCTCCTCTACAGCAGTAAAAACTGCAAAGCCCTGCTTCAGAGGGCTACATTTGCACCAAAAATCTGCCACAACTCCCTTTGCAAACAGCGAGACCATGAGTACATGAACTTAGACCTCAGGAGTGAGGTGGCTGGAGCTCTCTCAGCCTCTGCCTGCCAGGGAGGTCCATTCCTGCCCTGCTCTGACCTTATGGAGAGATGTCCTGGGACCACTATATTCTGGCTGGACAAACTAAATGAACAAACATCATCCAGCTGTATTTTCCCAGTGTTACGACTGTCCCAGGATGCTTGTCAGTGCACAGGATTTTGCCTCCTAAGAACACACAGAGAAGAGGTATTTTTCCCAGGTCTCTGACTGTCCCCAGGGAGCTCTCACAGCTTCCCAGGAAAACGATGCTGTGAGCAGCAACCCCAGAAGTGGAAGAGAGCAGGAAAGCACCGGCTGCTGCAGACCGCATCTTAGGATCTGAGACAGAAGAGAGCTCACCCCAGCACTCACCCTCTGTACAGACGTGGGTTAGCTGGAAAACGTACTCAGATTCTCAGTGCATCTTACCTCCTTTTCTAGCAAGGAAGAGAATGAGATCTGTAAGGGAGGGGAAGCTGATGGGGCAGCAGTCACACCCACATGCCCCGGGGAGGGAGGGATGGAGAGGGGCTCACCCCACCTTGACCACCACAGCAGCAGCTGATGGTCCCCCCACCAGGCTGGGTCCCCATCAGCCGCTGAGATGAAGATGCTCATGCTGTCGTCCCTCCCACGCAGGGGTTGTCAAGGTGCCTGCTCCTGTTTGGAGTGAGAGCCTCTCTCCCTTCATCAGCAGCGAGGCCGCCTTCTGCTGTCTCCTGCCACTTGCTGGGCAGTTGTGAGCAGGAGCAAGGCTCACAGCAGAAGAGAAGAAAGAGAGAAGATACCCACGGGTCCCAGCCCTTGGGTTTTCATGAGGAGACTCTGCAGCTTGCAGACCTCCCTTGCAAGCCCTGCTGCAGGGCCCTGCACCTCTGCATCGTGCACGCCCTCCATAAGCCACTGAAGAATGACATCATGCATAGAAGGGAACATCTCCCCTTGCAGGGTCTGATGGGAGCGTAACCCTGGGGCTACCATGCAACTGTTGGGCACCCAAACTGTGCAGCGGATCAGCGCAAAACTCCATCACATCCCCCCAGCAGAGGCAGCAGAGACAGTCCTGGGGATTTTGAGTGTTTTCTGCATAGTTGATGTGATGTCAGAGGAGCTCAGTCCTTTTTAGTTTTTATTTTGCCTTACTAAAGCCAGCTGGTGCCTCTCACGGTTCTCCAGCCACTCTCAGACCAGCTCACTTGTCTCCCTATGGCATTTTAAACAGGCTCGAGGCTGTGTCCAGGAGAAAAGACTGCCAGTGGAGAGAAACAAGGACAAGAAAAAACATCTTCAGAGGGCTGGGGTGAGGAGAACGGAGAAGGGCTGTCAGGAAGGGGCGAATGATGCCATAGCAATACATCATACAGATGGGTGGGCAAGAGGAAATGTGGAGCAAGAGACGATGGTATTTTGGAGGGAGACTGGGATAATGTGAGAGACAGAGGCAAAGAAGAGACATGGAAGTCAGCACAGAGATGGGAAATCACATGCAGAGCCAGGCAAGAAATTAGGAATGGCTACGTGAGGTAGTAGATGGAGATGCTTCATCTATGTTGCAGTTCCTCTCAAGACACCCAGAGGTGGGGAAGATCTTCCGTAAGGTTATGTTAAGCCCATCCACTGTTATTTATATGAGCTGGGGGATTTAAAAACTGATCTCGTTACTTCAAAACTCACCAAAACTTACCATAAACTTCCTGGCCACCTGCCTGGGCACCGTGATGGCCATGGAACTTGGAGGATGGTAAATGTGGCTATAGAGTTTTGTGTGGATTTTTTTTTTTTAGCTGTTTCTTAGAAGCTGTTTCTTAAGAACTTTGAGGAAATAAGCAATGCGTGGAGAAGAGAATTAGTACTTTTAAAATAAAAGGCTCTTTTCTGAGTGCCAGGTATGCACTGATGAAGGCGGCAGAAGTATCGGGAATATCCAGCGGGCAGGGTCCGCACCTGTGTGCAAAAGGACGACTGCGATACAGAAACGGCAGCACAGGACTAGTGGTGGTACTGCCCGCCAAGGCACCCGAGGCAGGGAGAAGCCAGTGCAGATTTGAGGACAGCTTTCAGAATTTCTTTAAGTTTTCTTTAAGTTTTTTGCAAATTCGATTCCCTATGTAAATTATGACTATCCCAATTTTATAGCTGTTCAAACATGAAAGGGCAAGCATTTTTTAAACATAAATGGCATTTTTGATTACCAACGGCAGAACTGGAATTCTTCTTTCTGCTCCAGTTATTATCCTGGCATGCCTGAGCCCCTAACATTCATCTACGTATCTGCAAGCTATTGCTTCAACTTTTCTGAAATTAGACAAGATCAAATTTACCATTTCCTTATTGACAACACCCGAAGTACGCTGAACCACCACATGTTCCCTTGTGGTAATGAACACTGAGTGCACGAGCACACATGAAATAGTTAAAAACAAATGCAATTCCTGGCTAACGTTAATTTTTATTTTTCCAAAAACTAAGTGGGACACTTACTAAACTTATGCAAAAGCTTGGAAAAATTTTAAAGGTATTCACACTTTAAATAGACATAAAGATAAATTACTCATAGGGACACATCATACATAACTTTGCCCTACCCTGGACATATCTTGGCTAATAACAATTGTTTTGAAGTATATATGTTCCATTTATAACAGAAGGCTTAATTTATCTTTCTCCAGAAACAGAACAGCGAGCTGACACTCTGTAAATCCTGCCCTTCCATTGTTTAACTGAGAAGTCTCAGTGCAGATGTTAGGAAAGAAAGCTTGGAGAGAAAATTCACAGGCATTTCCCTGGCCCATGAAAATAAGTTCTTGATTACAATCAGAATGAGTCCATTAGAAATTAATCTAAACTAATTACAGCTGAACATAAAATAATTTATTAATTGCAAATGTTTATCTTCCCTTTAGAAATATTACCATGGTTAAATTACTTTTGAAATTCATACAAAATCCTTTACCTAGGTAGGAAAATATTGTAAACTATTTCTGTAATTAAACTGATTACATATGTAAAAATTTGCATCTGCTTCATATTATAAAGCTGTTTGGCAGCTGCATGAAATGAGGGCAAAAACCACTAAGGGTCACATCTTTTCCTGATGCAAGGAGTGTAAGACAGAGCTACTGCTGCTTGCACCAGGTAAGAGTCTGGTCTTTAAAGCCAGCAGATCCTATCAGGGAACCTTCTCCTGCAGCCTTGCAGTTGCAGCAGTAGAAGAATAACCAAAAACCCACCTGTGGGTACTGGACAAGGAGAAAAGCTCTCTACAAAATTACCCGAAACCAAATGGCTTAGTTAGCATCCCTTCCCACAGCAAGGACGAATGTCGTAGCAATGGTATTTCTTTAAATTAATAGCTGTCCGAGTAATTATGATAATCTAAACCAGATATTTAAAATGTATCAAACCCAGTTAATCCATTAGCCTATTGTTTTCTTTTTCTTATAGGTTCTGTACTGTGGTCTTCACCCAAGCAGAATTTCTGCTGCAGTCAACAAAGCCAATGGAAATACATACGAATGTTCTGCGCAGGGACAGCAGGGGCATTTACATGTGGTTTCCATTGTCCTGCATTTAACCTCTCAAAGATATTTTGGGGGAATACTTTATTTACATTTTCTTGAAAAAAGAGTATGTTTACCTTCTTCCTAAAGATTACCACATGTCAAAACTCTTCCAAATCTAAATATTTCATAAAAGAGAATCTGCATAATAAATAATGTATACACATTAAATGAAGGAGGGGTGTAGAAGATGTTCTGAGTATTCACAGCTATTTTGTAGAAGGCTACAGGCAGTATCTTGATTTTCAGCAGATTACCAAACTTGGTAAGTGCTAGCCAAGTTTCCGCTGCTTAAATATTTGCTCAGAGGATAACGAAGAGATTTGGAAGCGTGGTGGTGTTAATACAACAGTTTGCACACTGCCGTCCTTGCACGATCTAAGGGTTAAAGCACCCTCTACGATCCTCCGGCATGCTCAGAGGGGTGACCGCTTGGTGCCAGCTCTCACCAGAAAATCTGTTTTAGTCACTACACTAAAATGCCCTCCGAGAAAAGTTGTTGTGCCTCTTTCTGGTTGCATCCAGAATTCGGATGCTTTCTAACTACATGGACAATTCTTATTTTTCAAACACTCTTTCTAGGGTGAGCTATTGGAATACAGGTTAACTCCACTATCTTGTATAAGCTCCATCTGGTGTTATCATCATCAGCAACTAGCTGGACACGTTGTGCTCCTGTAAGCAAAAGAAAATAGTAGGTATAAGTTGTTCCTAGGGAAACAGGAAGGCGGCAGCGGCCACCTAACATCGGAGTGATGAAATGTTTCCCCTGTTACAGAGCGTGCAGAGCGTGTTAGCATCTTGCTGGAGCATGTGTCCACTGCGGTGAAGGTGCTAGTCAAAGGCAGATGACTGGAGAATTAAAATCATTGGGTTTCACAGCATGCCAGGACTGTGAGGTCAGTATGACCCCACAGCCATCAAGTCCTGAGCAAAATTGCCAGTGTTTACTATCTCACAGTGACACGGGATCACTTTATGCAAACCCAGGAAGTCAGAAAGCTTCAGTGACAATATAGATGCAGGGGACGCTGCTGAAGTGTGCATTCAAAAGACTGAAGGTCGGATGGAAACAACTGCTGACCAGCTTGTCATCGGACAGAAGCGACTGTTGACTAGCCTGGATCTGCTTGCTGCCTGTTCCAGAAGGTGCAGAATCAAGGGTGACATTTTCAAAGAGCAAAACACCAGGGCACCAGCGCGGGCAGAGAGGGGAGGAACCGCAGGCACCTGCTGGTGGAGCCGACAGCCTGCCCGGCTGCACAAACTGTTACGGACCCGTAGCCACACTTCCCGAATCACAGTGAGGAGCACCGATGTAGGTATTGGTCTGCAACACATGGAATGTCAGACTGAACGGCAATGCAGCTGCATTTTCTTAATGCATTATTAAAACCGTTATCTTTCTTCTCTGAATTAACTTGAGGAAGATGTTCATAAAAGATTACACTGGCACTGTGCTCTGCCAACCACAGGTTTATCTCCTCAGTGGTTTCAGGATGGTGATAAGGTCGAGCTGCCCCTTGTTCGGGGCACTGGACTGTGATGAAGGCATTTTGTACCTCCCCATTTCAGAATTCTCCCTCAGAATTTTTCCCTGGGCGATTCTCACCTGTGTAAAAGGAGACTCCTGACATCACATCAGTATTTAATGAACAGCCTGTCTGACGTGCAAAGGCTGTAAAACCTTTGTTGTGAAGGAAAACATTCCCAAACACCTTTCATAGCTGCAGCATGAAAAAGTTTAACACAGAGGGGTCAGCAGATAGGCTTGCAAAACATGACGCAAATCTCCTTTGCGTACGTTTGGGGTTTTTTTCCCATTATCTTACAGAAAGCGCTAGCAACGTGGGGCCAGGGTGACAAAAAAAGGGACACCAGAGTCCAAATTACCTACTTTCTGAGACCACCGAAGTAGGCTGGTTACGCAGTGTTAGTCGCTGGAGCAAAGCAGCAGTTTTTCCTTTTTTATTCTTCCAGCTTACCTTCCCTCTCTAGGAAAAGTCAAGGCTCTCGTCTGAGTGCAAAACATTATTGCTGAAAAAGAGGCTGCCTTCCGCAGCGCAAAACGAGAGCCATATGTCGGCACAGCATCGGTATGTGCGGAGCACGGGTGGCATTGCACACGAATGATCCAGCAGATCCCTACCAGCACTGCAGGCAGGAGCGCCCCGCGCTCGCAGCCGTTGCCTCCGAGCAGGCAGGCTGCCTGCAGAGGGGTGAAGCCGCCTTCGGGAGGCCTTTACAGGCACCTGCCAGCTGGAGACAAAAATCAGCCTCAAACCGGGGAGGGCTTGGGTTTGTGTTGTTGCTTACTTCCCTTTGCCAAAAGAAGGCACGCTGTTACCGCGCCACCAGGAACGATGACGGGCATTGAGGGCTCTGCTGGTTTTTCCATTAGAAGTTTAGCTTTTTGCCCGGTCAGTAAAAGGAGTAACGACTGGCAAAACAGTGTAAATGCACCCTAAAAGCCAAACTCCTGAGTGCTCTGCAGCCGGACTAGCAAGATTCACGGTGTAGAAAATTCTGAGAATTTTCTTCATTCGCACTAACTTAATTGCCCAGAGAACATCTGGAGGGAAGACTGGCCATGCATGTAAAGTGCGAGTAGTGACAACTTGCGTTTCTGAGAATGTTTATTAGATCCTCCATCAGAACCAGGAGCAGCTGCAGCTTAAATATAGGAAAGGCTAAAAATGAGCGCAGTTTTTCCAGTTCCTTTCAGAATTTTCTTGCCCATCCCAGAAACGCAAAGGTGATGCAGATCTGCTTCTTTTGGTTTTTAAATATATGTAGTAAACAATCATTAAGGTCTGCTTTCACCTGCTGGTACTTCATAGTAAGGTTAAGCAGGCTCAGAAATTGAGAGAACCTGAAAATTCAAGAGAACAGCCAGAAAATTGGACAAGTATCAATATTTACTGGGCAGGAGTTAGTACAGTGTGTCCTGTTACACAAAACACAGTATTTATTCCTTGAGTATTCAGCCGCAGCTCACTCCTAGGACTGCTGCACTCGTCAGGGCACGCTGCTGTGGCACAGATCCATCGGCTGGATACCACGGGGGCTCAAGGCCTCTTCTGATGCTCCTTTTCTGAAAGGCAAGTTTAAATACAGTCGTTAAGAGCTATGCCTGGAACAAAGCTGAGCTGCTAATGAACAATATGAGACATATCAATTTTATACACAGTATTTAGCACACTCTCATGCACTTTTATGCACTGGACAAAACCAGCGTTTTCCTTCTTTCTCCTTCTAAGTGTTCGTGCATGGAGAAGGGCAATCCATGGCAGGAGTTAGCGTGGCGATGGTTGGAGTTTTCGGTAAGACATCTGGCTGCCATCGCGCTTTGCTGCTCACCTAACATTGTGTTGCTATAGAGAGCGAACAAAACACGGGAACCGCTGCTTCACCGAGTAAGAATCTGCGCCGGTTCCTGCTGTGAACACGCCATCGGCCCTACGAGGGCAGAAACAGGTGTTTACTCCTTCCTACATCATTTATTTGATCTCTTCTCTAAATCCCCTCTCAGACCAGTACACCTCCTTGTAAATCCCATGCTAAAATTTTATCTACAGAAAGCATATATTGTATGAGCACTGGCTGGCTCATGAAATACCATAACTAAATTTCATGAAAACTACAGGCTTTTATATAGGCTCAGACACTCTAAGAAATAAAATAGAAACAGAAGAGTCCTGGCCAACTTCTGTCGGCCTGTAGACTTATTAGGTATTCTAGTCCAAGGAAACCAGGAATGTAAGTATTCCTGTCCAAAAATATCCCATTAAGGCTATTTTATTTTAATCACAGCTGCGCTAAAAAATACACAGTTCTCTCACACCATCCAATTGTCTTTCCCTGTACATTTTTCATGTTTTTTATTGCAATCATCTTGAAGACAGGCATGCCGGTATCTGAGCATATTGTAAAGGTTTGCAATTCACAGTGTCTGTTCCCGTCGCAGGTTACGTTACGTATGTCAGTAACCTGCACAAGACTGTTAGGCCACCATATTTAAAGTAGGTGTATTTTAAACAGAGCAGGGAAGACGTGACAAGTTCATTTGGAGAGCAGACCGAGAATATTCGAGGCCATGCTTGGGATGTGAACTGCGGGGCCACAATGACCGGGCTGCGATATTAGCTGCTCGTGCACATATTAATTAACTTCTTTATTCGGGGATCAATCGACACCACCGTTAGTTTTATCGACTTTATAATTAGCAGTACCTTACTTTTGCTTGAATACAGCTGTTTTACCTAACATAAAATCTATCATTTCCCACCCGCTATCAGCATACAAACGTCCCGGCCGATGCTGCTCTTGCTCCTCGCAGCCCTGGCCGGGAGGGCTCCCCGCCCGCGGGGGACGCTGGCCCCTGCCCCTTCCCGCCCCGCGGGGACACCTCGGCCTGGCTCCCCCGGCCGCCAACCCCTGCCCCGCGCCCGCGGCCGCTCGGGCGCGCCGCCGACTCTCCCCGCTGCGCGCAGCCTGCCGGCGGCCGGGCACGCAGGGGCCCTTCCCGGCGAAGAGCGGGCAGGGCTCGGCGGGGGCCGCCGCTTCACCCGCCTCCGCGCCCCGCCAGCGGGGCCACCCGCGCTCCCCGCAGCCCCCGGGCAGCGCCCGGCTTCTTCCCCCGCTGCGCCGGGGCGGGCCCCCCCGGGGGGGCACCCCCCGCACCCCCGGGGCGCGCGTCCCCCCAGGCCCGCCGGGGCGGGCGCCTTTCCCCCAGGCACCCCCGGGGCGGGCGCGTCCCCTCACAGGGACCCCGGTGGCGGGCGCGTCCCCTCGCAGGCACCCCGGTGGCGGCGCCTTCTCCTCGCGGGAGAAGCGAGGCGTCCCGGCGGGCCCGGCGTGGAGGAGCGGGCGCCAGGGGGGCCCGCGGGGCCGGGGCCCTGGCGGGGGGGCGGGGCTGGCGGGCGGCTGCTGCGCGGCCGCCCGCTGCGGCCCGGCGCGGGGAGGAGGGAGGCGGACGGCGGCGGAGGAGGTGCGGATTTTGCGCAGCGCGAATTCCCCCGGTTCCTTCCCTGGAAAACATTTTGAGGCGTTACGCTTTCCTCGATTTTATTACCTGAGGGAACTTGACAGAGCTCGTAAAGACACAATTGCTATGTAACTTCCACCGGTCTATTTTTTCTTCAAAAGAAAGCCAAATCAAAACGCCGCGGTAAGTTTTGTGAAGCCGAAACTCAGGAAAACTCAATATAAAGTGGTAAGAAAAGATGCGCAGAGGTGAGCGGTGCTTCCTCCTCGTGCTGGGCGCTATCGGTTTGTCGCGATATCTACGGAGCAGAAAGAAACGTGCGAGCTCTACAGAAGGTGTAAACACAGAAAAGAAAGAATATCACCGATGATGTAATACTAACGGTACCAGAGGTGACGTGAAACCGTCCACTACAACGTTACCCTTTTCAGTCAATAGGTCGCAAAGTGTCTTAAATTCATTACTTGGCACTTACTGAAATTCATGACGTCGAAAATGGATTAAAAAAGGTGAAGCAAACCTGAGTGAAACAAAATATATTGTACTGACAACAAATGTAATGAAATAACAGCATCTTTTTTTTTTCTTTTCTTTTTTAAATAACTTAAAATACACTAGAAAAAATATGGTCAATATAAATAATTTTGTTTTCATGGAGAACAAATCGATACAAAGCCCGTCCATACCAAAGTTCGCGTAGAAGAGCTTTCCCTCTGTCTTGGCAAGAAGCATGAGGGTCTGATGGCAAACTGGGATAACATTCACCGACTGCGAGGTACCCCAGGTTAAATAGCTATACGTCTTTCAAATAATAATAACAATAATAATAAAAAAAAATCACAAGGTTACGTGAATAGATACACCTTTATGAGATAAAATGTAAATGTTTGACAGTCAACTATCAATTCACAAGTTATAGCCAAAATAAACTTTGTTCGTGTGTATCAACATATTTTACATGTAGCCAGTACCTCTTATTGGAATTTGCCGTGGTGTGGAGTGGTGGTTGGGAATTAAATACTCTTTTTTTATTTATTATTATTATTTTCCTTTTGGTTCTGCCCTCAGGACAAGAGAGACCCAGCAAAGGGAGGCAGACTCCGCTCTCCTGATGCTTTTCCGCTCCCTTTCATTTCGGAGGTGGGACAGCAAACGACCAACAAAGATTTAAGAGTGGAAAAGGTAGTGCTTGATCTCCCTCTCTCTTTCCGCTTCCCTCCGAGATTAAAAGAGAAAGAACCCAGCCACGTTTGTTTGGTTTGGTTTGTTTTGTTTTGTTTTTCTACTAAAGATGAGGGTGAAGTGCAAGTGAATCAAAGGACTCCATCAATGAAATACAAATACATGCAACCCGGAATGCTGCTGGAGGAAGTATCCCGGACAGTTTCCCATTAGAAATTCGCAGAGAAATCATTGTCTCTTTTCTTCCCTTTTTTTTTTTTCCTTTTTTTTTTTTCCCCTCTTCGTCATCGTCGTCTTTTCTCTCTTTTTTTTGTCGCTATTCCAGACATGGTTGTTAAACTCAAGTATCTGATGCAACGTGAAAGGAGGCCCGCCTCTCTTATCAAATTTCTTGTATTAAAGTGAACTTCGCAGAAAAAGGTCAGTTTCAAAACCTGTGAACTTCCCAGCTGCGTGTCTAGTTCCTCTAATTCTTTAAATAAGTATATATCTCCCATCAGTTTCTCCTCTCCCTCGTCTCGTCTCTCTCTTTTCTTTTCTTTTTTTTTTTTTTTCCTTTTTCCCCCCACCTTTTTTTTTTTTTTTTTTTTTGTTTTTTTTTTTTTTTTGTTAAAAAACCCAGGCGGGCCGGCGGGTCCGGTCACAGCCCTAGGGCGGCCGCGTGTTTCTTGGCCTTCAGGCGGAGGTCGGCGATGCTGGAGTTCTTGCTGGTGGTCTTGGCGGCGGCGGCGGCGGCCACCACGGAGGCGGCGGAGGCGGACTCGGCCAGGGTGGCCAGCGGTAGCCCGAAGGGGGGAGCGGGGAACATCATGTAGGGCGCGTGGGCCAGGTGCGGGTGGAGGTGGTGATGCGCGTGGGCCACGGCGCTGTCCAGCTGCAGCTGCGCCTGAACCTGCTGGGCAGAAGGGCGGCGCGTGGCGGCGACCCACCCGCGCGCCGCGGTCACGCGTGCGCGCTGTGTCCCCCCCCACGTCCCCCCCTCCCCTTACCCCCCCCCCCTCCCCCCGCCCACTTGCCTGCTGGAAGGGCATCCGCAGCGCGCCCACGTTCACGTACGGGGCCACCCGGCAGGCTTCGAACTGGCTGGCGGCGCCGATCAGCACCCCTGCGGGAGTGGGGTGCGGCGGGCGGTCAGGGCGGGCGGGCGGGACCCCCCACGCGCGGCCCGCCGCGCCCCGCACCCCCCCCCCGCAGTACCTTGTGGAGTGGTTTTCTGCTTCGGCATTTGGCCCTTCGGTTCTGGAACCAGACCTGCGGGGAGAGGGCGGGGGGGGGGGGGGGGGACGACACGGGGGTCACGGCCGCGCTGCCCCGCTGCGGGGAAGGCGCGAAGCGCAAAAAAAAAAAAACAACCAAAAAAACCCCCTAAAACCCCACCGAGAATAAAAAAAAAACAACCAAAAAACAACCCGGCAGACAAAGAAACCCGGCTGCGGCACGGGCTGGGCTCCCTCCTCCCGGGCAGCCCCCACTCGTGAGGGGAGCGGGGGAGCAAGGGGGGGGGAAAAAAAGTCAAAATACACAGAAAACTGACACTCGCGGAGTGCTCGTCCCAGAGCGCTGGCTCGCTGAGCCCCGGCCTCGGCTTTCTGCACCAGGGTCCCAAAAGACCTGAACCGGCCCCTGCTATCTCACGCTAACTGGGCATAATGGGTCTGGATGTTTGCACCGTCAGGACTGAGCAGATCGCGCTCATTAATAAATAAATTTATTAGCGTTCTCTTCAAGAAAAAACTAAACACCAAAGAGTGTAATGACTCGGGTTTTTTTTGGGGGGGGGGAGGGGGCAATAATTACTGTCATAAAAGCTTCGCTACAAAGAAGTTTAGAATTTCTCTGTTCCGCTGTGCAGTGGCAGAGAAGCGGAATAATTGTCTCATTATCATGATAATCTAATTTCCTTCCACAGAAAAGGCTGCGCGTTAGACAAGAACATACTTTTAATATTGGAAACGGAATTGTTGCGATAAATTTCCAGAATAAAGTTCTGCTCGCTTAGAGAAGGGAGGGGAGGGAGGAAAGGAGGGAGAGCACGTCTTAAAACATCCCTGTTTAAAGACAGACCTCTGCACCGCATCTCAGAAGCCACATCCACCAAGCAATCCTTTCCCCACGGCCAAAAAAAAAAAAAGAGAAAATATTCTTTTTTGAGGTCTTACTTGAAGAGACAAATATAAATGTGAATTTCCCCCGCCCTGTCATTTACTTCAGCCAAGCGAAATCTGCCCAACAGCCATGTTCGCCCTCAGCCTCCCGCGGAAACGCACATTCCATAATTTACAAATTAGTGCAGATGCGAGGCAAAATATTATTGCAAAGCATTTTCCGGAACGATTGAAAGGGAATGGGTTTAATCTATGTAAATCTCCAAAAGTTATTATGCACCCTGCCATTTGGCATAATGGGAGCGCAGATTATGCGCCGCCGCGTTCTTTGTCGAGCAAACAGCCAGCAGAAGGAAGCACCTCCCTTTTACATTTTTCATAGCCAAGTTGAAGCCCAGCAACTTTGTTTTCTTTGGTTTTGCTAAGATTTGCTGGGCGTAAATAGGCAGCCGCCTCGGTGGAAAAATGGGGCGAGCGGGAAAATGAAGGCTCTTTTTATTATTTTCTTTTCTTTTCTTTTTGTGACAGGCTGTGACGACAAAAGCTGCTTATTATTACTTTTTCAGTTCGACGTGACCACTCTGTCTCTGTCCTTACCCTGTTACAAGATGCAGGGAAACCCCACAAGGATTGTGCGCATAGCTCGGTGCAGATGGTGGCCTACGAGCACAAAGATTGAGGGGGAGTATCTGTTACAGCAAATACTTTCTAACAGCTGCAGATGTTAGGGGCCTAAAACTACTCCATGTGTTCGAACCAATAATGACCATCATTTTCTCTTCTTTTATTATCAGAACGGAAATACACCGGAGCAGCTACATTTGTTCACGTTTGAGGAGTTACCTGCCTCCCCAGCCGGGCAAAGCCCGGACCCCTTCTCATTCTTCATCTCATCCCAACAAAACTCGCAGAAACCAGCCCGGGAACTGATTTTGGGAAAAAAAAAACCCAAACAAAACACAAAAAACCCCCAAACTTTGGGAGGGCAGCCCGAGGTTAAACGCGCAGGTTAAATCAAAGGAAGCTGTGGCTTCCCCGTACAGGAGAACGCTTAAAATAGCCTGGTTTTATTCCAGACTTTTTGTATTTCATAAATCTGAACAAAGCCAGTCTGTGCACTTCGCTCAGTTTTCATGCCGCTTCCCTCAAGATTTAAGAACTACGACTAGGAACGGACTGTAATTTTTTTTTTTTTTTTTGCACTTAGCAGTTCCTAATTTAGTTTACAGCCACTACATCTATAAAGTTAATTGGTACGTCCGCCCGGTAAGCCCTGCGCCAGGAGCAGCCCGGGAGAGGGACCGCAGCCCACACCAAGAAAATACCCGTTTGTAGCTCTTGCCGAGGCAGAGATGAAATAAAAAAAACCCCAACCCCGCAGAGATTAAATAAAACGCGACAGAGCGAGGGGCAGGGGACTCGCAAGGAGTCCAAACCGCAGGGCAGCCCGAGGAGGCGATTTTTCAGATTTGCTGGGTGCAGTTCGGCGCGGGGAGCCCCCCTCCTCTCCCTGACAGCCTGTGTCGGGAGCGGCGGGGACAAGGGCACGGCCGGGTGTCACCGAGCGGGCTCCTTCCCCCGTGCACGCACACCCACGCACGCAGGCGCCCACGCAACCCCGCAGCCGGGCACGGCTTGGCTACCTGCACCCTGGCCTCCGAGAGCCCCAGCCTCTGGCTCAGCTCCTCCCGCATGAAGGCGTCCGGGTAGTGGGTCTCGTCGAAAAGCCTTTCCAGCTCGTTCAGCTGCTCCAGGGTGAAATTCGTCCGGCTCCTCCTCTGCTTGATTTTCGTCTGCCCTTCGTCTTCCATCGCTTTCGCATCCTCCTTGCGGTCCTTCAGCTCTGGGGAGACTGGGCACGACACAGGCAGTCAGACAGGCGGGGCGGCCGGGACTGGGGACCGCGGGGCGGGGGGCGGCCCGGGTGCCAGCGCCGGCGGCGGGGGGAGGCAGCGGGGAGGCCGGAGCTCAACCCCCAGCCCGCCGCTCCCCTCCGCGACGCGGGGTCCGGCAGCCGAGGGAACCGGGGGAGGAGCCCCCCCGGGGCTGGGGGCAGGAGCCCCCCCCCGGGGGGGCCTCTGCGCCCGGGCCGCGCTGGCCCGCCTCGGCCCCCGCCCCCCCGGGGCCGGGGCGTCCGCGGCCGCGGGGGGGGGTGTCTCCAGCCCCGCTGCCCGCCCGCGGGGAGCGCAGCAACAGGTCCCCGCTGCGCTCCGCCGGCCTCCGCGGCCCCTCCGCGCCCCGCGCCCAGCCCGCGGTCTCCCGGGGATTTTGTTTTCGTTGTTTCCGCGGCCGGCCCGCGGGACCTGCGCGCCGCGGAGCTGCCCGCCCGGCCCTGCCCCGGCTGCCGGCTCCCCCCGCGCCCCGCTCGTTAGCGCCGGTTTGTTTATCAGCCCCTTTCCAGGGATGCTCCGGCCGCGCCGCGCTCCGCCGGGGCCGCCGGTCCGAACAAAAGGGCGGCAGCGCCCTCCCGCAGCGGCCGAGGGCGGCGGGTGGCCCCGGTACGGGCAGCGCGGCCATCGCCCCGGCGCGGAGCACACGCGGAACGAGCACGGCCCCCGCGCGCCGTGCCGCGCAGCCCGCGCTGCCGAGACCCGCGGAAGAACGAACGGGCCCGCGTGTCCGGGCTTTCGTTGGCAGCGCGGCTTCCTGTGGGATGCTAAACGGGAACAGATCGTGTTATGAGCAAGTTTAAACGCTTGTTTAAATATTTTAATATAAACTTCGAGGCTGGCCGCATATTTCCCGTAATCGGGAAAGCATGGGAAGCCGCCCGTTAGCGCCTGTCGCAGCCTCCCCGCGAGCGCTGCTGCCGCCGAGCCCCTGCCACCCGCGGCCGCGGTCCGTCTCGCCCGGTGCGCGGCCATCGCCCGCTCCCGGCTCCGCTCCGCGCGTACCGACCCCGACGGGGGGAAGGAGGGGAAGGGGGAAGGAAAGGAGGGGGAGCCCCCGGTGCCGCCGTTACCGTCGCTGAGCTTGGGGGTGGCCGCCTCGGCGGCTCTCTCGGCGGCGGCGGCGTCGGGCCCCGCCGCCCACCCGCGCCGCGGGGCTGCCCGCCTCGTCGCGGCCCGGTTCCGCCGCGGTTCCGCCGGTCTCCCGCGGTCCGCCGCCGCGCAGGGGCCCGCTCTCCAGCACCTCGCGGTAGGTGATGAGCTCCTTCTTCTCCTTCGCTTTGGGGAAAGACTTGGAGACAAACGCCGTCAGCTCCTCCATGGCCGCGGCTCAGGGGCGCGCTGCCCCGGCTCCCCGGGCGGGCATCCACGGGGCGGGGTGGCGGCGGCGGCGCCCCGGGCCGTGCCGAGCCGAGCCGCGCCGCGCCGTGCCGCGCCGAGCCGAGCCGAGCCCAGCCGTGCCGCCCGACGTGCAGGGCTCTCGGGGTCTGACAGCGACGCGGCGATTGAAGTGGCACTATTTATACTTTGCAGAGCCTGCCCCTTGTTCCCGGCGAATTACCTCCCCTCGGAGCTCTGAATGGACCCCTTCTCCGCCGCCCGGCCGCGCCGCCCGCCGCGGGGCACTGCGGCCAGGGCGCCGCCGGCCCGCCCGCCCGCCGCCCGCCGCGCGCTGCGCCCTAATTAATTTAATTAGGCGCGGGCCCGTGCGCGAGGTCCCGGGCGAGCGCGGCGCGGGAGAGGGGCCGGAGCTGCGGGGGAGTGGCCAAGGCGGGGGGCGGCGGGGGGGGCGCGCAGGCTCCGCGCCCGCGCACCGCCCCGCGGGGGGTCGGGGCGGCCCCCGGCACCCCCGCGCTCTCCGCCCGGGCCGCCCCCCGCGCAGCCCCGCGGGACAGGGGCGAGGGGGCCCTTCCCCGCCGGGAGCCCGCCCGGTCCGCGGCGCCGCGCGGGGCCGTGGAGCCGAGGAAGCGGCTGCGGGCGAGCGGCGGGGGAGCCGGAAAAGTTCCTCCGTGGACGCCCAGATCCACCAAATAAATTCCTGGCTAATTGACAGTGACAAATACGGCCGCATCGTTAACGTTTTCTCATACGGCGAATCGAGGCATCAGATTAGAGCGAATTACGCTATTTATTGCTAATATTGTTTTCCCTTTGTTGTTTAAATCCCATTAAGAGAGCACTTTTGTTGACAGAAGCCGTCTCTTTTACACCTTTGCTAGCGTTCTAATAAATTATTCAAAGTTGTTTAACTCTTGCTTATGTATTGATTTTTCATTTGACCTTTGGGAAGATGACTTTACATGAAAGAGCGTTTATTTACTCGAGCAGGTACGGCACCGAGGACAGAATTAGCATTTCTTTACACCCAATTATACACGCCTCAAGCCGCGGTAGGCGACGAGCCCCCCTTGCCCCGTTTTGGGCAGCAAGAGCGGGTCGAGCCGCCGGCGTACCGGTCCCGTTGCCCGCCGCTCCGCCCCGGGTGGCTTTTTCGGTACCGGGGGGGGGGGGGGGGATCGGCCACCGGGGTCCCGACGGGAAAAGACCGGGGAAAGCTGATCGTCAGCGGCTCTTCCATCCTCGCGTTTCGTTTCTCCTCACACCACAACACTTCGCAATTCCCGTGACGTGAGCGCGTGCTCGGAAACTCACGTTAAACTAACCGAATTCGTCCAAAGACAGAATTAGGCTTTAAGGGATTAAATCGTTTCGTTGCGTTTTCTCGCCCCTTGCCCGGCGGAGGCTGAGCTCGGCCCACCTCGGCGGGCGGCGGCCCGGAACGTGCTTACCCCGCGGCCGGGGCGCTCCCTTCCCCGGGCACGGCCCGGCCCCGCCGCCGTGCCCACGCCGCGGAGGAAACGCTGCCCCTTCGGCCACGGGGGGCGGTTGTCAGGGCCACGAAACACCGGCCCTCGTTAATCGCTTCGAGCTGAAACGAGAAACCCCCCGTGCCGCTGTACCCCGCGCCGCCGCGGAAGCCCGGTCATCCGCGGGGGAGGCGGACCCCCGGAGCCGCCGGAAGTCGCCCGCCGCAGCGCCGTGGGCCGCGCAGCCGCCCGTGGGCAGCGGGACCCGGGCCCGGCCCCGCTCCGGGCTCGGCGGTGCCGGCGCGGCCGCCCGCCGCCAGGAGGCGCTGAGCTCAAACCGGCAGCCGCGGCCCGGCGGTGCCTTTGCTCCTGAGGCCCGGCCTGGCTGCTCCGCTGCTCAGGTGGCCTGCTTGCCGCTCCGGGCCCAAGGGGGGGGCCCCCGGGCCGGGGCGGGGGTTGGGGGCGGGGCGGCGGCGGCGGGGTGCCGGGCCGCGCCCGACCCTACCGATGTTGCCATGACGACGCCGGGGCCCTGGCCGCTCCGGGCCGTGGCCGGGCCCCAGGCCGGGCCCCCGCCACGCTGCGGGGCGCGGCCGCCGGGTGCTGTGGCCCCAGGCGTGGAAACGCTGCGGGTTCGCTTCCCATCCCCGGGCCTCCCACCCTGGTGGCGGGGGTCCCGCCGGTGCCAGGCGCGCGTGGGCCGGAGCGCGGCGCACCCTGCGGCCCGAGGGCCGCGGGGCTGGCCCGCGGAGCCCTGGCCACAAGCGTGCCCGTCGCCTCCGGGAGCAGCCTGGTACGGGCCCGCGGGCGGGGGAGCGTGGGCGGCGGGCCCGGGGGGGGCCCGGGCGGGCGGGCGGGGAACGGGCCCCCTCCCAGTCCCTTCCGAGTCTCTCCCGCTGTGTAGCAGGGCCCAGCTGAGGTGAGTAGGGAACACGAAGTGTCCGTAAGGGACGCTGCTGCCCCTGGCACCTGCCCTTGGAGTCCACGTTGTATTTCCAGTCACAGGACGATAAGAGGAAACTATGCCTGCAGACTCTTGCTTTCCCAGCTCTTGTCTGTGAAACTGTGGGTAAAGAAGGTACGCAATTTGGTTTCTTCTGTACCTGATGTGCTGTTTCTAGCAACAGTCGTTTCAGATATTTTCATTTTGTATTTCAGCTAAATACGGTTCTGGGCGTTACTTTTTCAGATACGGATGAAATTTTTTCCCAACACTTTATCTGCTCTACTGATCTGAGACAAATTTTAAACATGTTATTTGAAGTGGTTTAGCATGATCCTACGCCCCATGACTGAGGAAGGTATTTTGAACTTGATTTAAAAAAAAACAAAAAACCCAAAGCTGCATCATAAAGTTCATGTAAACTGAGTTGGTCTGTAAGCTTATTCTGAAAGTTGGTTACTTGGAAGAAATGCTGGTTAATTAATGCCCATAGTGAACTTGGGTTGATCTAAAATAGGAATGTTTGTTGTTCTTATTGCCCTCAAGTGTGGAAAATGTAGTTATGTGATAGAAGGCCAGTTTTCAGAATTAAGAATTATTGAGGCTGTCCCTTAGCAGATGAGCACCATACTGGGGTTTGAGGCCTTGGTTCAATTCTCCACTCTTGCTGTTGGTGTCCTGGATGACTGTGAGCATGTGATGTCTCCTTTAGCCTAGTTTTTCCCACCTTTAACTTTGAAATCTGAAGATTTGAAGCTGAATTAAGGAATACTGCTACTATAAATTGCTTGCCCATGATTTTGAATTGAGACAAACTTTCTGCAGGTTGAAAATTAATGATTTTGAAAAATACTGTTGATGTAATTGTCAGAGAGGACATCCTTTAAGCAACCAGAAGACAGTGTTGTGGTATGTTTGGTGCCTGCAGATTCTTGTTGCTATGGGAGAGATTGTAAGAAAGTAACTGGATTCCTGTGATTTTTTGATCTCTAGATTTTCTTCTGAGGTGACCAGTTATGGTAGCTGTCTTGATAGATGCGATTCAGGTGTTCCTCCTGTAGTGGTCTGGAAGCCTGGTGAAGGGAAAGAGGCACCACTGGAAAAGTATGTGAAATCAACAACAGTAATTCAGGTTGTAGAGCAGGGAGAGTTTCCACATAACTGCAAGCTTGGTGGAGGCAGATACAAAGACAGTCGTCGATCTGTACACATACAGAAGCTGTCTGAAAGGGACTTCTACCCTCCGCCTATTTGTAGTTTCCCTTTTTTGGGGAGCAGTGTTGCCATTAGTAACACTGTGACTCCTACTTACTAGCTAGTGAGCATGTTTGTTGAGGTCTTAGAATAAATTTTACTTCAGTTAACCTTGTTTCCTGGCTGAAGCTGAAGTAGCATCTCATCCAAACTTGTTGATTCTCTTCTGTAGATGGACTCGTACAGTTCAGCAGGAAAGGAGGAGATGGTTGCAGTGTGTTTTCCATCAATGCCCATATAATGGGTTGGAATTTCATAAAGGATCTTGTTTGTAGAGATGCTACATAAATGGCATAGGTTAGTGATTATCACAGCTCAGTGACAGTCAAAGTCTCTCAGTAACTAACAAACATAAATTGTTTTATTAAAAACAACAAAATGATAGCATTTTCTGACAATCTACAATAGTTAATACAATAATAATTTGAAACTCATGCTTGAAAATACAAAATAGTTCTGAAAATCTATGAAACAAGATTGAACAAGGTCAGATCAATGAGTGTATAATTCTTACTACCTTTTAAAGTGTAACTTACTCTCTTGAATAGATTTTTCTAGAGAAGTCTGTTTCCTATGTCATCTATGCTTTCTTTACATTTTTAAATGCAGGGTGGGAGGTTACTTAGCTCTTTGCAGGTGAGCTTGATAGCACTGTTTATAACTTTGCCAAATGTAAACAGTTGATTTGAAATTTTTGATGTTGGTGTTTCTCTTGGCAAAATGTGTGTGTGTGAGAGTATGCGCTTTGGTTTTGTTCCAACCAAAGTGTTACAGCATCGGTTTTCAGAAACAGGGCTTAAACAAAAAATAACTATTTGAAAAACAGAGGCCTGGAGACCTGTCTTTTACATATTCCAACATGCCTGTGCTCCTGAATGGGGACTTAAAATTTATCAGGCCCAGGAGTTAGTCATTCTCTTGAAAAGCTGTTCAATTTCAGACAAATTGCAAGCCTTCAAAATGGTGAAATTCACAGACGTTCACTAGAGCCTTCAAGAATACTGACCTAGCTGATTAACTTGATGTTATGTTCCAGCTCAGGTTTCAGTATGATTTCGGTGTAGCTGCTGCAGGTCCTCCTATCTTGAGATAGCATCTTCTGAATTCTCAGTGTTCCTTTGCTGTTGGACCAGAATAGTTTGATCTTAACTCAGAGGTGGGTGAGGAGATACGCTAAGAGTGAATGAGCGCCACGCAGGGGGAAGGTTGGGGCTGGGTGATGGAAAAGAATGAGCCTCCCTGATGTGGTGGTCAGGAGACTGTCTCCCCACAAACACCTGGGATGTGACCCAGGTTCTAAGTTCATCTGAAACTGTTCATTTGCTGTTGGTGCTCGTTAATATGCCTTTCCTTCCTCCTCTTCTCCTCATCCTAGTATTGCTCCATAGTCAGGATAAAAGCCTCTTGTGTCTTGCTAGGGATTGCGAGCCATATCTTCCACAGTGCCTACACGTAAAGAGGGGTTGGCAGAAGCCTGTCTCCTATTGCAGATATATATGGTTTAACACTTCTGTCTGAGAAGTAATGAGCCTTAAAAATGGAACTCCTCATAGCTATAAGGGTGAATTCTCTTATGCCACTCCATTAACTCTGTGGTACAAGTTTTTGTGGTGGATCTACAGACTGTGTGTGGAAACAGCCAGGTAGGAAAAAACATGAGATTCAGGATATGATGCCACATAATGAGTCTTAATTTTTTCTGTTTGTTTTTTTTTCCCCTGCCTCATTATTTTGTTAATTAAGATTCCCTGAATGATCTTAGTTCTCCTCTGAGATCTGTAGGTACTATTATACAGTCCTGCTTGTGGAAATGGTATATGGACCACCCCTGACCCACCAGAACAACTCATTAGCCATCAGGCTTCAGCTGGTGTGATCAGTCAATGCTGGCAATCCCTTCTCCCAGGGCTGTTGAGGAGTGTGGAGGGAGTAGGCAGTAGTTTGGGAGAATACTAACCTGTTACAGGTCTCGATAATTGACTACTCTCAAATGCTATGTTTATAAGAGGTGTCTTCACAGGAAAATACGTCATGACCAAGGGATGGTCTAAAGACCCTGGTGAAATATAGTGCCTGTCAGAGAAGTTTGTCTGTTGCCTGTGTACATTCAAAGTATTCCCTGGAGAAGGCAGCTACTATGACTTGGCTGCAGAAGTTGTTCCAGGATCAACAGTCTGCTTCTGGCAACCTCTTTTCCGGTGGAAACTCTAGAATGTGAAGGGCATCAGTCACCCATGTGCCTTTGTCCTGTAGCTCATCCATGGTAAACCCAGTGCTCCTGGATCTCCTGAGGCTCAAGTATGTGCGCTGTAGGGCTTGTCCTGTAATAGGGAAGGGCCACAGGATGTAGTTGTTCTTTGGTCCTGAAGACACAAAATTGAGATTTATGTAATATGCTTCACTAGTTCTATATGTTGCCTAATCCAGTTATATGCCCAAATGGGGAAAGAAGCTGATGGCAAAAAAAGGAAGTAAAACAACAGATGATATATATGTTGAAGTGTAATGTTCTGGCTCATAATGATATCCACATCAAATGGTGAATATCTCAGCACAAATGTCTTTAGTATTCTCTGTTTCTCTGGTCTCTTTCATTAATCTTGCTGTCATGAGCTATGGTCTGTGAGCTTTTAGCTTAAAATCTGTGTGTTGTAGTTTCATCTTTCTGAGCAGTTCAGCTTATTTTAAGTTTGCGATTCAAGTTCATGTTCATTTGAAGATTGTTCTATCAGTATATATTTGAAGAGCTTTATTTTGCTGTTCAACAACAGTACCTTGGAGCTCTGTAAATCTTCTACTACGAGGGGAAAAATGAAATGACTGCACAAGATGGTGTGTTGATATAAATTGGCATTCCTTTATACAATTGTAAATTAAAGTCATTGTTTCTTAATGAGATAAAATAGTCTGTAAAGTAATGCCCCTGCCTCTTCCAAAATCTGTGGGGAATAATTTTAGTAAGATGGTAGAAATAACTTCATTTAAAAAAGAAATTCTCTTGCATAGCAGTTCATCCTAAAATTCTGCTCTTTTGGGTGCATGGAGGTTTGCTGCTTTAAGTTGAATATTTCAAAAAGGCTTTGTTTAGATTGTTAGCTGAAGGACCAATTCTAAAGTGCTGAAAACAGAAACTGTTGAGAAGTGAAATACATATACAGAGGGACTGACTGCAGCAAAGCTTAGTAGCGACTAATTTGTAGGCACTCCTGGCTGCAGGAGTGGAACTGATAGCTCCGAGTTGTGTGCCGAAGAGCTGTCTGCAATCCTCAGAGATTTGGCTACACAGGAATGAGTTTACGTAGCTACTGTTTAGATTGTGGCAGTAAGTGAACTCTAGTGAACATCAAAGAAAGCCCAGATACTTAAGGGACTGTCTTGTATTTTGCATTAAACAACTGTTGGATAAAATATGGAAACTCTCTTGAAGTGGATGCCAGGTCCAGAACTTGGCAGTTTCCAGGTGTATGTCCCTAGGACTCTTGATTTGTGCTTGCTGTGGCTTCCTTGCCCTGGCCCCAGGGGTCTGGCAGTCCTTAGGACGAGCTGCAGCAGCGTGGGAGGAGCGTGTCTCAATTTGATGAAAGAACCTGCATTTCTGACATAGTCTTCAAACTCTGTCAAACGCAGCATTGTCTGTATATTTATTGCCCTTTGAATGTAGCCACCTGAAAGGCTCCCTTGGGAAAGTTGGTCACAGTACATTGACTTTGCAAATCCTATGGATTTGGGTGTTTAGATATATCAGTGTAGGACTGTAGCAAGTATGATGTGCGCAAAACAATTTTAGCTGTCTTGGGAACTTGAGGATGAAAATGTAGGTTTAAGATACTTTGTGGAACTAAACTTTTTTTTTCTCTTCAGTCATGCATTTTGACTGAAAGGCCTAGCATAATCAAGACTTGTAATTGCATATAAACCTTTTGTGAGTTTAAGCATAAATGTACTTAATGGTGAGTTTCTCTTTTGTTCTGTTTTCAGTCTCTACTCAGGAGATGAGGGTCTGCTGCCGAGGTGACAAAAGATGTGAGGAAGGGCAAAAGTCTATGCAGAAAACGAACAAGTTCAACCTGTTGATGCTAGAAATATGAGGACCTGTAATATTTCAGTGTTGGTTAAAGACAGGTGATATTGTGGCAAAATATATCTGTGATCTAGCTGTTGATGTGAATTATGGGTTCCTGTTTTCCCAGTGCAGAAGCAGCTTAGGGAGCCTTGAAATAACAGTTTGTTCTTGGGAAGAAGGGCTGTTACTAACTGCCATTAGCTGAAGTGTGTGTGAAGAGGGGTCCTGAAGTCTTGGGTGGATAGGGCTGATCCTGCTGGGACAGAAAAATGGTTTTAAAGTGCTAGGCACTTTCTGCTGTCTGAAAAGTCAAGAAATACAACAATTCTTTAATTGCGAAGAAATGAAGCTGATCTCTTAGGAGTTCCAAATGAAGATGATAGTCTTTGCAACAATTAAATGACTGGCAGGCTTCCCTACCCCTCTATTTTTTTCAAATCTGAGACCAAAGTCTGTAAACTTTGTCCAAGTGAACACATTGGCAATCAAGAAACATTTCTGAAGTTTAGTGTTTATAGGTCTGATTTTGGAATAAAGGAATTTAAAATTGAGTGGATCTAAACTGAGAACCAAAATCAACCTTACTCTAGTTTAAATTCATGTAAAAATAACTTTCTAGAATTTTTTTCTCAATGAATATTTTAATTATAACGAGTAGGACAAAAACATACATTATTTTAATTGCACAGTCTAAAAACACATGAAATGAGCCACATCAATAACTGAAATCAATAGACTATGTTTTGTTGATTGTGTAAGTATTATGGATCTTCATATTAGAAGTATCTTACACATTGCTTCCCAAACTTCTGAAGAATTAATATCTAAGGCAAAAATGTAAAAATAAGTTAAAGTATGTTCTGATAAGTAACTGATTTTATCAATACATTTATGTGTGTTTAAATGGTTGTGAAATATCTATTGCAAAAGTTTAGAACAATAATACCATAAAAATTAATTCAAATTTGCTGACAATGTAAACTTCAACTTACTTGGTAACATGAATTTGTTGACGTCTTGTATTCAAATCTTGATTTTTTTTTAATTGTTTTTGCATACAACCCAAATTTTCTACTCACATGATAACTTTTAAAAATGCTATAACCATATGCTTATATACGTGCAGGCATTATATATACTTATATATTATAACAATGTAATGTAGACACGAGGCTTTGTTACAGTTTAGAATTTTTGTTTTTATGTAGTTCGAAAATGGGTCGTCGCTCCTCGGACACAGAAGAAGAAAACAGAAGCAGAAGGAAGAAGAAACACCGCAGGCGTTCGTCTTCAAGTAGTTCCTCAGACAGCAGAACATACAGCCGTAAAAAATCTGGAAGGAAATCAAGGTCAAGGTCGCGGTCTCGAGATCTCCAGTCTCGTTCTCATTCTTATGAGAAAAGGTGCATTTGTAGTAATTTACAGTCTGTTCCAGTTGTTTACAAATTGGGCTCTTTCATGTTATAGTAAAAAGCCAGAGGTGTTTGAATCCAATGTGTGGTCATTTCTAGATTGGAAATTTATAGCAAAGTTTGCTCTGAATCTTGGAAGATACAGCAATATTTCCACTTACGTTTAAAGAAAAAACCCAAACCACCACCACAAACCCCAAAACACCTCCCCCCCCCCCCCCCCCCAATACAAAACCAGTATATATTAAGAGCCAAAGGTAACTTCCTTATTAAAACAAAAAAAACCCCAACCAACTGAAATAACTTTTTCTTTATTCTCCTTCAAAATAATGAATTTTTAATCTCTTTTTGTAAATATAATAGTTCATATATTAATGACAGTTGGAAAAGTAGTTTCATTCAACTAGTTATAGATTATTTTGTGTTTCTTTTTTCTGTTGTGATAAACCAAATGGGTCTTTCCAGACAACAAGGTAGACTTTCTCAATACAAAGATTTAGGGTTATTTTGCAGTAGGTCTATAAATTTGCTGCAAGGGCTAGTTTTCACCATTATTCTTGATATTTCTTATGTGTACAGGATACAGTAGTCAGCCAGGTGTTTAGCACACGGATTGTGTGGCTGTATCTACCAATTTTTTCTTGAGCTAACATATTTCCTTCATCAGAGGCCCCTTTAAGTACCTGACCTTTTAAGATATCCTGGTTATCCCTGTCTGACTTGCAGTGATCCTGGAGTCAAACTGAACAAGTGCTGGTCAATTTATTAGTAAGTGGAGCTGGAAAATACTCATTGTGTCTAGCTGCACTGTAAATATATTAAAAACTGCTTCTGACAAACCCTTCTTTAGCTGGCAGAAGAGTGTGTCAATGAGGGGCAAGGTGGCTGTTTGGGGGGGGTCTTATTTGCTTATTTCCACCTACCCCCCTCCCACCCCCCCTTTTCTTCTGTTCCTGCTTAGCATCTACATACAGCCCTTAGGGGACACAGTGAGATGACATGGGCTTCGATGCCAACAATATGCTGATGACATGCAGCTTTATGAATCTCTTTAGTCCAGTGCAGGCATGGCTATCTTGCAGATAAAAACAGAGCTTGAAGGGAGATTAGAGTTTGGACGAAGACCAGTTGATTTAAATTGAATCCAGAAAAGACGAAAGTGTCTGCTTTTAGGATCTGGCTGGCACCTTTGCTTTGCCCTTAGTTTAGGGTATTTGCTCCTGGCGGTTAAGTCACTATTACATGCTGGGGTCCTGCTGGCTTTATCCCTGACCCTTAAGAATCAAAAGCAGCAGTCTCTAAGATTACTGTTCTTCATTTTCATTTAGCAGGAACATTGCATTCCTTTCTCAGATGAAGATCTGTTTTTTAGTAATTAACCTATATATCTTTTTCAGTTTGTACTACTGCAGTACTACTTGTGTGTAATACAGCACCTTTTTCCTTATGCTAGATAGGCACATATCACATGGCTACATCCTGAATTCCAGAAATGTGTCTTATGTGGTGTTTATATTTTAATATTACTCAAACATAATAAAGGCCAAAACCATGGAGGTTCTCATCGGGATTGTAATTGCTATTTGGATAGCTGTCAGAGAGATGGATACTGAGAGGAAACTTTACAAAAGATTAAGAATTGGAAAGTATCCCTCCCACTAATTTTGGGATTAGTTGGTTTAATTTATGTATTTAGTATGTATTCTTTCACCTTTCTCCTATGTGTATAAGAATTTATTATTTGAGTAAACAAAATGGGGAAGTTGGGGAAGAGAAGGAAGGGAAGATACCATTCTGACTCCTGACTGAACTCAGGAGAAAACTTGCAAGCACAGATGGAATAAATTAATATTGATTATTTGATCACTAATTGTACTTTAAAAAAAAGGGGGGGATGGAAACTGTTACATCAAAGCAGAGAAAGCAAGACAACACATCTCATACATTTATATATATGTAAAATATTTTTAGATTTACATAACTTAAAATAATTTTTTATATTTAGATTTTATGAATGTACATAGTATGTGTGGAAACAATTGTATAGAGCAGCAATGCAGAAATTAACATTTTATGGATTTAATTTTTAGTGCTGGAGTTGTAGTCCTTATCCCATAGTTCTATGTAAATCCTGGTGAGAATGTAGGTCTAAATGTTTCTTTAACCTTAGATTTGTCAAAGAGGCAGTGAGTTCCAATGAGCTGGTCGTGGGACTAAAAGCCATTGAGCTGCGTTCTGTTCTTCGCTTTGCCTTTGAGGTACTGCATGATTTGGGGCAAATCAGTTAACTTCTGTTTTTCCTTCTGCCCTTCCTCTGTCTTGAGATGTGTGTTTTAGAATGTAAGCTCTTTAAGACAGGCATTGCCTGTGTGTATGCGAATTACTTACTACAGTGTAATAGTGGTATCTGAGGCTTATGCAACATGTTATAATACAAAAACCACAGGTTTGTACGTCCCTTTTAAGTAAGCTGCTAGGTTTTTTTGTTCCTGTGTGGGTTTTTTTGTTTGGTTGTTTTTTTTAGAAGCAGTAGCATACTAATAGCATGGTTTCGTTCTAGACGCAGACACAGATCAAGCAGTAGTTCTTCATATGGTTCTAGAAGAAAACGCAGTCGTAGCCGGTCAAGGGGCAGAGGCAAATCCTACAGGTCTCAAAGATCGAGATCAAAAAGTAGAACAAGAAGGTAAGACTCTTTTCTAGGAAAAAGGATTATTATTTCTACTGTAAAAACTTTCATTTAAAATCACCATATAGTTACTGAGTTTGGAATATATTACACAAAAAAAAAAGATTGCAAGTGATAGTCTAAACTACTTGTCACTTGAAACACTTCCTAATTTGAAATCTCTATGCTGTGCTTTTGATGTACTAAATCTTTAAGCCACACTGGTGGAGCAGTTGGTTTTGAAGATGTTATATATTTTGCATTTGACCAAGTGCAGAAAACATTAATAGAGTCACCTTGGTTTAACTGTAATCATCTGAAAACTTCTTGTGGGTTTTTTTTTTGATTACTGATTTCCATAACTCCCATGCATAACATTGGTTCCCTGAAGATCAGACTGAACTGTTCTTTTCTCATCTGTATTTCCCTTGGAAAGAGATGAGTATTTAGTTATGCAAATTTCTCTTAATATTTAAAGATATCTATGGTGCTGAAATTTTTGATAAATTGGATTGTGACAAATGGAGATTTTCAATAATAAATGTAATTTAAATATTTAAATCTTAATCAGATGATTTAAAAATTCGATATTTAATAATTGTTTTCTATTGGATTTAAATTAATTGAGTGTATCAGGCAGGTCAAAGGTTTTTTTGGTATATGTAAGGTGATTTTGTGTACCTGCACCAAGAATTTAGTAAACCACTTTATTTTCGTATACCAAATCAGTAGAGCCGTCGCCTCTAAATGTTGAAAAATTCTTGTTGAAAGATGTGAATGTTTCACGTTCTCTTATTTTGTATTTGTATTCTCTCATGACTTATTCACAGCTATTCATTATAATAGTTGCCTGGACATTTATTGCTACAGTGCCTTTGTAGTAGCAATTTGGTTAGTTAAACTGTCTGATCTCTCTTTGAGTATACTTACCATCTGAGCTGTAGAACCCCAGATAAGCTACTGCGCTGTGTGTAGAAATACTCCTGTAAATATCCCCTGTTTTGCTAATAAACTCAGTTTTAAAACAATGAAATGTCAAAAGAATAAGGTGAAAATGAAGGTATTTTTGTCAGATACTCACTATCAAGAAACACAGTAACCTGATTTAAACATCTCTGTTTTATTCTAATAAGTATAAATCGCAGGTCTGATTAAACATAGTCTGATAGTTGTCTTTTCCAGGGGGTTTACTGATGTTAATTGTCATTGCAACGTATGTAAATTACGCATCTAAAAACTTTAAAAAACATGACAGCTATTTATTTCATTTTGTGCTAGGAAATACTGTGTATAAAATATTTTCGGTTTAATTATACTAGCTTTTCAGTACTATAGCTATGAAGGTATAGCTGCAGGTCACTTTAAATGATATTACTGTTCACAGACATGGTTCTTCAGGGAAAATATTTATAAATAACATTCTAATTATAACAGAAGAGTTTTTTGGCATGTTAAAAGCATAGAATTAAATGTTAAAAGCATACAACTAAACCAAATAGGACACATTGAATCCTTTATTGTAATTTTTTCCAACTCTGCTCTCTGCTGTAATGTTACACTGAGAAGCTATGGATTAATCTTATATCTAGAGAAGAATTAAATTGGTTGCAGAAAGCTGCTACTAGAGGTCCATGTTTTCCCTGTTTGTTAGCGTCGAGGCAGTCGCAGCAATGCTAAATAGTTCCTTTGCTATCTCAAAATCTGTCTTGTGCACTTGATCGAAGGTATGAACAGCTTTCCGAAGAGGACTGAGTGCATTATGATTCTTCAGGCTGGAAAAGAGATTGTGGGGGAAAGAGGGAATGTTGATGGAGGGGTATAAAAAAAAAAAAATAATAAAAATGAATGGTGTGAAAAGATGATTAAGGAATGAGTGTTACCTATCTCCTCCAATGTAAGATCTGGGGCAGACATGAAGTGAGTGAAGTCAGCTGGTGGTAGAGCCTAGTCAAACAAAAGGAGATGGTTCTTATGTATCATATAATTAAGCTGTGGAAGCCCTTGCTGTTGAAGATTGTGGGTGCCAGAAGTTGAAATGAATTAAAAAAGCATTCAGACAAGAAAAATCCCTTCAAAGCTGTTAAATGCGAAGAGGCAGTATTTATCTAGGGAAATGTATGTATTTGTAGTGCTGAAGTGGAATTTTCGTAAGAATTTGGCATATGTAATTCATTAATTTCTTTTGCTTGGGGTGGGGCACCTTATTTTCAGATGACTATTTAAAGGTAAGTACTGAAGAAAATACGTACCACTTGTGTTAGTGTAGTAAAGCGTGCGTTCCCCACTGAAGTACTATTGATTTCCAGCTTCTGAATTGCCAGTGGCAGGAAGTAAAATCTACTGACCCACCTGAAAAGCAGCAATCTGAGATACAGCAATACGGTGAAGATCATCTCTGTGCTACCTGTATTTGTAATGTTACTGTTGCACCTCCAGGGTACCACCTTTCGGATGTGAGCAACTGTGATTTTTCTCCCCCACCCCCCAGTGGGAGTGGGACTGACACTAGAAAACTAGTTTCATATTGGAAGTTAAGATCCACTACATGGTATCTTTAAATCACTGGGGTTGGTTTGGGTATAAGTCATACAGATGGCAGAAATTCTGTATCCCATGATGTCTCTTCTCCCCACCGTCCCCCATCAAATTAAGATATTTTGTTTTTCAAGGTAGTGAAAATCTTGGTAAAAATATATGTGGCTGTAATGTAGGGGTTTTTTTAATAACTTCTCTAACGTAGGTGTTTTATTTGAGTGTATGATTTACAGAGGTCCAACTGTGTAAAATACTGAAGTATCAAATTTTAATTTTAAAAATTAGATTTTCATAATGGCATGCTTTAAAAATACTTTGAGTAGGTATTGTTTATAACCTAAAATGATTTTTTTGTACTTTATTTTAGAAGATAAGAAAACTTGTGCATATTATAACTATTTTATTTTAGATGCATTTTTTAGAGTCAAAAAAGTGGGGCTTCCTAGTAATGCTATAAATTTAAAGCTGTCCTACAGCAAGATAGTACAATGCAAATATGACTTAATAAGATCACAAACTGAATTTCAGCAAAACAACCAAGATTTACATTAAATTAGGAATTTTAAAACCGATTTAGTTTGTTTTACTGAGCATTTGCTTAATAACATTTTGCCTTCTTGCAATCTTTTTAAAGACAATAATTCGTCTGTGAAATGCAGGCACATCCTCAGTAGAAAAATTGAAAGCAACAGCTCACTTTCTGAAACCACACATACAGTGATATAAAGAAATATTTCAGCTCTACGAAATTTAATAAATCATCCCATTTCCTAATTTGATCATATTAGATGCTGATGTGGAAAAAGCATTTCAAATACCATCTCCTCATTAATATACATCAGTCTGGGGAATCGAATGGAATACTTATGCAGAGATGTCACAGTTACTGTTTCTTAGTTTACTAAGTGGAACAGGTTGATGTGATACTGGGTGCTATTTGTCAATGTCTTGCTAAAATGGTTTGGGTCGAGTTATGGAGTCCAGAAAGACGGCGGCTGATAAATCAAAAGTGGATTGAGTGGACAGGAGGCAGTGATTGATACTGTGACAGGATATGAAGAAAGGAATCTTGATACAAGCATGCATGATATTGAATATGAGAAGGAAAATGGCCCTGGAGTATGGATATTATTCAAGGAAATGAGAATAATAATATCATCTTGAAATTATTGCTGGGTGAAGATTAGGATAGCTCTTATTAGAATATTATGCTTCTTTGGAATGGAGAAACTCAGATTTCATATAATTTCTGTGTGGATAGAGTCTTGTTAATATTTTTAGGGTTTTCACTGCAATTGTTCTGCAAGTTAATCATATATGAAAATACTTACTTTACATCATAACTTGTAACATGACTCTCTTAATTCATGTAGCGTTAAATAGAATTGACCAAAAGATATCAACCTTTATTCCTTGGTTTCATACAATTCTGTCTGTATAGAGTATTTCACTGTAATTGCCTTTAAATATGCAAGTTTGTTTTTATTGTCTGTCAAGTGTTTTTGGCTTTTCCCTTTACATTAAACTGAAACCTGCTGTCTTGAAATATCTTTAACACAGTTCAACTTAGATTGACACAATAACAGCTAGTACATTTATACATATCTAAGAGAAAATATCCTGTGTAAAGTAATCCTGTTTGTAGACTTGATGCCTTTGGACTGTCACTGAAAGAAGTGTTTGATCTGTGTGTTGGGCTTGTTTCCCCAGTGTGTGTGTGGGCACATGTTTACATCTTATTTCTTTACCATCCTTCCAGTCTAATTGATTTAATATTGAAATGTGTGCATCTTATTGCAGTCCAGTGGCAGAGCAACCTAATTCTTATGGATGGCTTTGGAGTAGACTTGTTTGCAGCTTGTTGACTAAAGTTGACGTTATCCTAGCAACGTAAACTGGAATTAACTTATGTTCAACCCTCATAGCTTGCCAGAATTCTTTGTGTTTAGCACTTATAGTTTGTAATATTTAAAAATAGGGTCCTTCAGTCATGCAGAGAAGTGCAATGTGAAAAGAGTCATTAAATAAATAATAGTAAACCCCCACTAATTTCTTTAAAATAGTGCTGTGTTGGTATACATACTGAATAGTCAGGTTCACAAATTTAGTGGTCTCTAGAGATAGCATAATTTGCATCGCCTACTTTATAACACACAGTGATGATGGAATTGCAAGAAAAGAATTCCCCATCACCCCTTTCTAGGTGCATTTTCACCACTGCTGCTTCAAACACAAACATAATACTGGACAATGCTTCTCCTGGAGTTAGAGATCCTTGCCAGCAGGTCTGATCTGTTCTTGAAAATGTCATGGCTTCATTCAGGCTCTTCCTTATGGCTGGGGCAAGCTGTAAATACTTGCTGTGTATCAGTTGTGTGTTCTTTATAGCATGCCACCCTATAGGGAAGATTTTTAAGCTTTTTGCAGGTTTTGTGTTTTAGTACTGGCAAGGGTCAGTCACCTTTTGCTGGAAGGTTTGGCTTTTTTTTTTAGTCTTTGCGGATTTCCTTTTTCAATATCTTCTTAAGAGTAAATCTAAACCATTGCTAGGAAGTATTTTAGCTGAAGGGTCAATATAGCACAGTGAAATGTTGTTTGTAAGACTTTTCAAAGATATAAACAGTATTATCATTGAATGCTTCTGTATTTGCATTACTTGGAATGGTGAATAGGAATGGGTCTGTCTTTGGTTAGTCTCTTTTTTTTTTTTTTCTTTCCATGCATCATATTATTTTAGTGTTGTAGTATTAATGTGTTAGGGTCTTTCCGAATTAAACCCCAGGCCTATCAGCTGATAACAAATGTTGGACCAAGGTGTAATCTATATTACCTTGTGTTCAAACCTGTCTTTTCATTGCAGACTGTATCTGTCCGTTCTGGTTAGCACGCAGTAGTGGATAGCTTCTAATAGATTACGATGTAGGGTTTTAATTATGGACAACTTCAGGAAGAATTTTCTAGAACAGCATCTGCCTGAAAAGAAAATAAAGGTTCTTAGGAGAGAGGAAGATAGAAGGGTGTGCATTTGGAGGTAGACATTAATGTCAGCAGCAGTGTGTAGTAGAAGAGATAATGGCAGATGAACAAAGAGCAAAATTGGAGGGACCTTGCACATTAGACTGAGAGTTTAGGGACGAAAAGGAGGAGGTAGAAGAGAGATTAATTATAAAAAAAAGAGAATGGAATGGCTGAAGTAGTGGGCAAAGATCATCACACAAATAAGATGAATTGCAGTTGTGTGGACTTAGAAACTGATTTTTAAGAAAGTCATGAAGAAAGACTAAATTTGAATATGGTGCAGATATATGGGTTAAAGCTGAAGTTGGTTTCAGTTGAGTAGAGGTCTTGCCTATGGGAATAAGCATTAACATAGGTGATGTTAGCTGTTCTGGGGAACAGGAGAGGCTTGGGGAAGAAAGTGAAGGTTTTCCAAATTGACCATCCTACAGACATCAGACAATATGGGTTTTATTATCTGATGGGAAGGAGATGGAAGGAATTGGGGGGTGAAGTTTGAGTAACAACAGCAGTATTGACTGGGAGCAAGGAGAGAGCTACCAGGGAAGGGACAGGTACAAACATGGCTTTTTTTGTATATCTGCTGTAAGAAACAAGAAATGACAAGACAACTGTGAAGAGCAAGGTTGGGCACACGTTGTCAGACAGTCTTGAAAAGCTGTCTTAATCTATAAAAATGCTTTGGAAATACCTCCTTTGGAAATGAATCCAAGAATTTTCCAAAGAGAAGCGGCTAAAAGTCCTATAAGAAATCAAGCAATGCTATTTAATCAGAATATTTCTTTTGAAATGTTTCATTACTACTTTTTTTGTTTTTGCCTGGTAGTGGCTACTGGAGTTACTATTCTTTTAAAATTTTGATTTGCTGTCTAGGATACTTTTTCTTCTGCCCTTGCTACACAAATTAACACGCTCACATGCAACTAGCTGTACAGACCTACATAATTATGTAAGGAGTCGGTGTAAATATTACATGTTTGTTTCTCTTCTTGCTGGTGAGGAAGGGGAAGTTTGGAGTCTTTGGTCCATTAGAATGTATATTTAATTAAGATATTGTAGAATTTCTTTCATTACGCTTCAAGTAAAGGCTTGAGGCAGGGAAGAACTAGTGAAATTCAGGTTACTGAGTTTGCTCATGTGATCTTTAGTTGTTCTGTGGATGGTAACATCAGATTGTATTTCTTCTTTTTCCCCACAATAAATCAAAACCTGGAGGTTTTATTTAGGATCTTGTTGCATTACAGTTTGTCACCTGTAGTGAGAGAGAGACCAATAGTCTCTAAAAATATTTTTACCTATAGCAACCGACTTTTTTCAAAAGGAACTTAACAGTTTGTCTACATGGGTATACTGGAAAAAAATAGAGGGATGAAGCAGTAGCACTGAAGATATCCTAGAGCAATAACCCACCAATGAGCACATTACCGAGATCTAATTGACCGCTTTGGGAAATTAAACTTCACCGGGTTAATTATCAATAAACCAATGGCTTTGCCTTTTTGGTAAAAAAAAAAAAAAAAAAAAAAGCCTTAAAAAAAGATATGAATGCATAAGTGCTATTCATTTAGAGCTAAGTATTGAGCCTAATTACATGTAAACTTTTTTTCTAAAGCAGTCCAGGTGTTATGTACACAGAATGTGTTTTAAGTATATCTTATTTTTCTAAAAACTTACTTCTCCCTTTAGGAAAGGGTGTATTTGCAAGTTGATGGGTTTTTTTGATTGTGGGGGGATTTTTTTATGCTTCAGTTTTCTGTTTGGGAAAAGAAGAATCAAGAAGAATCTTGTCAAGAAGACAAGAAGAATAATATGATTCCCCTTAGTGGAGAATTGGCTTTTTGATTTCGATGTGTCTACATTCTAAACTACTATGTTTTTTTACTTTTTTTAGTGCTCTTTTTCTCTGCTGTCAAAGCTCTGGCCATGAAATAGAATCTATTATTTTTTTGCTGCAGAGATCATGTTTCTAGACGCAGCTATGCAAACCAATATAGGGCAGATGTCTTCAAGATCCATTGGTAATATAAGACCGTCATTGTTTGCGATGTAAATTGCTGCTGTTTCCAGTGTTAGCTTCTAGATTATTAAAATGTGAAACATAAAATTGTAGAATTTTAGAAACATTTTACTGTTTACTTTATTCCTATCTTTCATTCTTTCCAATTCTAGTAACATATGACAGTAACAATATGTAGTTTAAAAAAATGCATGTAATAAAACATGTATTTCTGCTGCAAAAGTGTTTTACTATCTTTTCTACGGGACTCATCAGAATGTAAAAAAACCCCAACCCTAGCAAGAGTAACAGTTACCCTGTAACAATAGAATACAAGTAGCTGTCAACCCCGTGTATTTCAAAAATTCAACCTGAATTTTGTTGCATGTACCGAAGTCAACCTTGCTGAAGTTGTATGTGCCAGAGTTAAGATCACACGTACAACCCCAATTCAGCTTCCCTATTCATGATAGTTTTAATGATGGATTACTGTTTCTTCCACAGATCCCTTGCCATGTTTACTTTATGTATTAATCGATTGGTTACCATAGTCCTTCTCAATTATCTTTGTATATTATGCTTGGGTTATTTTATTCAAGTTACATGAGGGGCAGTTATAACAAGACTGTTGTTCTTGTAACCAGCCACCTTCGATCAGGGGTCAGCAACACTTCAAGTATACTGTGCCTGATGCTTTGCTTTTCCCAAACAAGAGGTTAAATACATTGCTAGAAATATCTCAGGTCGTGGGAGAAATTAATTACCAAAGAGACAAGATGTTCATCTGTAATATCTTGCCTCTGGGGCTGGAAGCTAGTCTGGAACTTTGTGGGAGCCAGGACCTGGGGACCACTGCCCTTCTGAGCTGTTTTTTCAAGGTATTACGGTTCTTTGCTCCTAGCTGTGCTGTATGCCATTCCAAGTCCATCTTTGTGGCAGAGATGGTAGCTGCTGACTCTTGCTTTAGAGGATTTTTTTGTTGTTGTTTTGTTTTTATAGAGACAGTCACTCTTCTGTATAATTCAGCGTACATGCCCTGGAATTCTTTGATCACTGCTTTTGTCCAAGATTTCAGCCAAAGCCATTGCTCAGTAGCAGGGCATTGCTGTCTTCATGGGTAGGACAGCAGCTGCTGCGTACAGTATTTTTTTGGTACTTTTGTACAAACACATCGCATATAAATCAATAGGCAGCTGCCAGTTTTTGTTAGTGTTATGACCAAAGTATGCTTAGGGAGAGAGTTCATGCCAGATTAAGCTGATTACAGGTGGGGGTCCTGTGACACTTTCCTGACTGTCCCTTCATCCTTTAGTGCCTGTTCTTCTCCCACATTCCTGCTTCGAGATAGTTCAGCACGCTGATTTGTCCAAAAGCGCGTTCTTACTCTCTTTAAGGGAGGAGTAAGAGAACAGGCTGAGATGCCCACGTATGGAGAATGTGGGTTGGGGAAAAAAGGGTCAAGCCTGGGTTGTTCAAGTTTAGATCAGGTGAGAGGCAATTTTAAAGCTGGAGTAAGGTGCTGTGAACAGAGAGAGTTGCCAGTTTCTAAGGCAAGGCACCACGTCTCCCTGAAATGCAAGAGCAAGAATATATGTAGATGATAGTGCTTCATCTGGTCCCAATATAGGTTTATTGGTATAAAAGTTTGGCCCTATCAGAGCTGATAGTATCAGAGCTGATAGCAAAGGTGCATTCACTTAGTGATTCCAGATCTAACTCAGGTGTGATGTTACAGGAAGAAAATATTATTAAAAAAAATTTGATAATTTCAGCCATATGTAGAACCTTTGTCTTTTTACTGTCAAAATAGTGTTTAAGTAATTACCTGAGCAAAATATTTTGCTAAATAAGTGATAGCATAAGGAAAAAATGTGAAAACTTCTATATGTAACTGCAGGGAGTTGTATTTAAATAGAATGTATATTTAAAAAAATCTAGGAAAAGATAGGAAATTAATTTCTATACCTTAATATTAGCTGTAAGTCCAATTCTACAAGAGTACATAAAAATATTTTTTTTATTTTGAATCTTAGTTTTCTGCAAATTCATGTATGCATACTTCCAAAATACTGTGAAGCATATGCTTTCAATATAAATAATATTTAAAAATATTCTTCAGTTGCAGTTTTTATAGGATCGTATCATAACTCCTAGTAAGACAAACTGAAAAACTCTCCTTGAGTTTAAAGAGTTATACTATGCTCAGCTTGAATAACTGATTTAAATATTTCTGTAATTCTGTACTGCTGATTTATAGCCTAAAAATGGAGGCAAGGGCAGTAGTATGTTGTTTTTAAATTATGCATATGCTGTTAGATATCTGTTTTTCTTCTACAGCTTTTCCTTCTCTTATATGGAAACATGTGGGGTAAGCTAAACTGTAATAGAATTTAAATTAATCTGTGGCGTAGCACTGAAAATCTGTTACCAGTCTATATCAAAAAGATATGCTAAAAGTTTTCCTGTTAAAGCTCTAAGCTTCTTGATTGGAGAATGGGTAAAAAAAAAATAAATCCTTTTCCTATTTTTCTACTATATAGTCTTCTTGAAGTTCTTCCAAATTAGATTTTAAATGCCAATTAGGAGGTTGAATATACTAAAATAAAAGCAAATACAACCAAAATGGCCTCACCTTATGGCTAGTTAGGCTTTTTCTCTCAAAAGCGGAACCTTTGCTCTGAGCGTGGCTTTGAGAAAGATATTCAGCTTAATGAACACATTAATTAGAACCATAACTATTTATAAGATAATTAGAAACGAAGCACGGTAAACTGGGCTTTTCCTGCAATTAATGGAGGATTAATTACTGGAGGTAATGAAGTGGATTTTTAAATGCATTAAGGTGAAGTACAGAGATGTGCAAGGCTTTGTGATAGTTGCATAATTATTCCAGGCTGTTTGAGCATAGCTCATATGAGATCGCTAATAAGCATCATTGCATCATTATGTATGCACTTAAAAAGACTTACCACCAAAATGACTGCCTAATTATTTCTAATTGGCAGGAGTCTGTGTAGTCATTGAGCTGTTTGTAGCCATTTTAAGGTTCATTTAACTATCCTTGGGGCCATGTGATAGATGGAAAAAAGCTTCAACTACACGCTGGCCTTGGCTGGCGCCGTTAATCAATTTTGGTGGGCTTCAGTTTGAAATGCATTTGCTCATGCAGAGGTCAAAACCTGAAGTAGTCCAAGCAAAGTTTTGCTTTTTGAAGCCACTTGACTGTATTCATTAGCAATTAGTAAAATAATTGTGTCTGTCACTATATTTGGATTTCCATATGACTTGGTATTCTTTCATCACTGTCCCTTCTTATAGCATATTAGCTTCACTGGAAACCAAATATTCTTCCAACAGACCCTTTTAGCAACTTCAGTGTAGTGGCATATGTTCCGATATACTACCTTTCTTCATTCATTTGTTAGCTTAAACAGTGCACTACATTTCAACACAATCATCTAATTTGCTCCCGATTGATTGCTGAGTGAAAGTTTCTACCCAAGGACAACATTTTAGGGCTTTTAAGGGTATCTCTGAGGAATTAGTCATTAAGCATTAAGAGAGGAAGCAAGCAGTAGTCAAATCGAATTCTGACGTTTACCAGAGTTTTGTAGTTAGGGGCATCTATTTCCAAGATGTTGACAGCTGCGTATATTCAAGGACATCCTCTGTGAGAAGAAATCTGTGTAATAATTGCACTTGTTTAAAAACTCATTCTTACATGAATGTTAGTGCACCGGTTCTGTCAATAATTGCATTAGAAATGTTGTGAATATCATTTGAAAATGACCTTTTTGAGATGTTATAATTAGTATGTAGCTATTTTATCTTACTATGTCAGATTTAATGTGACATCCCATTAGGTAAGCGTCTGTGAAAGTTTTCAATGAGTGCGTTGTCCTGTTAAGCATAATCATAACCATCTGTGGGACGTTGTCAATGTACATAAGCCATTCATATAGCTTAAGAAAACACTGGTGAGCAAATTGTAGGCTAATAAAATAAAGGTCAGCTTTGCCATTTTTGCTACACAAAATGTGGTTCTAGTAATTTAATATTAAAAAAGTTTAAAAAATAATTGTTCAGATTATGGTTAAAGAATAAGATTATTGAAAATAGTTACTCATTTAAAAAAAGCAAAAAAGTCATTTATTCATGAACTACTAGTTCAAACCACAGACAAGGTGTTAAAGCAATTGAATTGTAGTAGCATAAACTAAACCATAAACTAATCCTTAAGGAAAGCTGTGAAATTCTTTAAAAAAAAAAATTGTTTTGATTTTGAGACTTCTATAATGGTAATCTTTGAGAAGAGATCACTTTTCTAAGCAAATATTCAAAAGGGAAAAATACAAAAAATAAAAATAGCCTTTCTTATTGATACTCATTAAGAATTGTATTTTATGAAGTCCCATCAAATATGTGGAAATGCTGCTCTCTAGATTATCAAAACTGTTATTAGAAAATACATTTTAGAGTGGGACAAGTTTTAATCTGCCTTTGAACTTTCTGGTTGGTTGTATTGGAAATTCTGCTGTTAGTCAAAATTGTAACTACCGATGAGTATATTTTCTTTGATGTAGTATAGCAGTGCAATGGGAATAACGTAAGCAGAGCTATCAGGTTAGTTAGAAAACTGTTCACAGTGAGAACTTTAAACATACGTTTATGTAATTACCAAATTTCAACATCTGGTTTGTGCTGAATTTGGGATTCCGAGTGGACCCCATCGCCAGCCTGGCTCTATAAAGTCTCTCCTTGTACTGAATGTCCTCCTCCCTGAAGATAGGAGGTCCTTTCTGTCTCCTTCTGGGATTTACTTTGGAAGATCAGCTTATATTCCATGGGGCTTTAAGAGTGCTGTCAGGGACCAGTACTTCCCATTCCTCCAGACTTTTTTCTGTCTTAAAGCAGTTATCTTTTCTGGTGTAACTTGAATTTGCTACCCTGTAGTAATGTTGTGCTGTTTCTTCACAGACTGCCCAACGTTGGGGCACTGGTAGATAGTGTTATGTCATGTGAAATTCATAGCAAATGCGGTCTAGATAGCTTCTTTCTTGCATGTTGGAAGAAAATATGACTGACCTGTTTTCACTGACATCCGTAATTTATAAATTTGTATCTCATTTTTGACTAAAAAAACCTGCAATTTTTGCTAGGTAGAAGTCATTAATCTCTTGTGAACTCTTCAATGCACTATATTTTAACAATTTAAGTAAAGATGCTTTATCCTAGAACAAAAATATGGTGTACAATTAAAGATTGTATTGTTATGGCAGCTGAGGACTACAGAAAAGATAAGTTGGGAAAGGATCTTTAGTCAAGTTTTTGTAAGTCTTTTTTTAGCATAATTTAGGTAATTGCACATTACAAAATAATGTAATAAACAACTGAGTTTCATTTTAGGTAGAGCTGTTCCCTTTCTGGTGAGAGCTTCCGACATATATCTGGACCTGACTCTCCTACTGAACTAGAGAAGAGAAAATTTCATGTTTTTCAAGTAAATGGCTAAACAGAAGCAGTAAATAAAAAAAATACAGTATTCCACACACCGAGCAAATTAGTCATGCCCCTTCCACAAGTCGTTCAGATTAACGTAGGCAAACGTTGTCTCCCTCTTCAGCTATGACTTCTGAAAGGGGCCCTGTGGGTTCTGTCAGTCTGTCCCCTGCCTTCCTGCCTTACTCATAGCCCCTCCGCCTTTGCTTTGTCTTGGCTTGAGACCCCCGAAGGTCGAGTTGTCCAGTCAAGGATAGATTTGTTGCTGAGGAATCAATATCAGTTTGGTTTCCTTAAGCTTTGAATTAGGGAATGTCAAATGATTCTTGGTTCGCTGATTTTTTTCCCCTCTCAAAATGAGTTGAACATGGCCAAGTGGGTATTATTTCCCACGGCTGCTGCCTATGCTCCATTCTGTCCAGGTGTTGTGCTATGCTCTACAATTTACAGATAAACAATAGAACAAATAATAGTAGAACAAACAAGAACTTGTTAACGCTATTCTTGTCCTCAATCTTTCATTTCATTTTTCTGTCTGTGAAAAGTTCAAAGGTTGGGGTTTTTTGTTTGCTTTACTTTGTTTTTTAAACTGTCCATTCCTCAAAAATGTGAATATACTAAAAATTTACATGGTTTTTGTTTGCAACAGTACTTTTGTATCTTATTTTCCAATGGGGAGGCAAACAACAGCTGCTGGATAGGGGGTAGGGAGAGCAAAGAGGAAATATGTCTGAGAAATGGGAAATGTAGGTGAATTTCAAGCAAGCCTTCAGTTTAAATTCTTCTCTGTTTATTCTCCATTATTAATTTCAAGTCAGCTGGTTATTCTTCCTTATGTCTCTGACATTGAGGATTTTAACTATTAAATCAGAATATAAGAGGTCATCTCTTTTGTGATTCTAGTCTACTGTTTACTTTTACTTGTGAAAACCCTGTAAATCAGAATGAAGTAGAATCAACGTGAATACCGAGAAAGGAAGGAGTGTGTCTCAGTGCCGTTACAGGGCTCAGACTCACTGAGGAGAAAACCAGTGATCTGTCCTGGTGGGTCCTTGGTTGCATCTGATTTACAGGATAAAGACAAACTGTGCGCAGTTACACGCCTTACGCTGTTGAGTGTCCCATCTCCTAGGCCCTGTGAGCAAGCGTTCCCTGAAATCGGAATATATGAAGTTTTCCAGCTGCAGACTGCAAATGTGCATTAGATTGCAACTCTAATCTTGCGTCCCAGTCAAGAGAGCCACTTACTCACAGGGGTAATAATTAGGGGTTGTTGGGCTGCATTGGTACTCACCCCTAGCCTGAAAGGAGCATTGGAAGTCTGGATGTTGCGGATCAGGCAACAGGATAAAGTAAGATCTTGAGTATTCTGATGAAAGCTTTCCTGAAGACTGTGGTAAAGTATCTGAATTATAGAGTATTCCCATGCTTCAGCTAAATTAAAAAGATCGAATTGTCTGAATAATACAATGAAGTCTTGACCTTATTTTAGAACATATCTTACAGTAAGCTGATACCATCACAAGGTTGGTGCATCTTATGAAACTGAAGCTTGGTAACCAAAGTTATCAAGTTTCTAGTACGTTGCAACTGTGAAGTACAATAGATTGTTAGAGATGATATCATCTCATCTGAGGAATGGTAATATCTTGATAGCCTGTGGTTAGTCAACGTACCCTTCTGTTACTTAGAATAGGAAAGTGCCAGACAGGGATCAAGCTCTTAGTGTGCTGTCTGCAGTATCGATGAGTATTCAAAATAGAATTTCAGCCCCAAAGACTTTGTAGCTTCATTAGTAGCAGGAAATAATAGGTGTGGGGGGAAAAACAAAGCTGGAGAGACATGAAAAATGCACAACAGTAAAACAGCTGTCTGCCAGCTCAACGAACCGCAGGCGGCTAGCAGTGTCGTTGTAGGCATGGGGACATCAATGGCTACTGTAAGAGGCATTTGAAGGTGGCGGAGGGGTGGCAGGCAAGTTTTCCTTGTTAGCTTAGTATGTGTTACTGCCTTTCAGTTCTGAAATCTCTTCATGTTCCAATTCCCTCCCCGCCAACTTCCCCATAACAGTGTTAATATTCTGGGAGTCATAATGTAGCTGTTGGGAAGAGAGTTGCTGAAGCTTTTCAGGGACACAAGAGGTAGTGTTTTTATTTTTGGAGTCGGCTTGTTAACTGCATAATTTTGGTAATATTCTCCGTGATGGAAAGGATACAGTTTACACTTTAATTCTTGGCTTCAGGTTTCAAAACTGAGATGAGTGTAGTACATAATAGCTGCTGTTGCAGGCTTCTTGCAGATTCAGGAAGGCCATGCAATGCTGATCTGTAATTCTTTCATGGTTTTGCTGTGGTTTTGTGAGGTTTTGTTATTTTATGCTTTACAAAAAGAAAAGTTTAGAAGAGAATTCCATAGTAAAACTGAGAATCTTTTCTAAGCGAAGGCATAGATATGTAAAAATTGCTTTTTACTTGGTCATTATTACCCATTTAAATTGGGACTAAAATCAAGTAGTTTGGTTTTTAGACCATCAATTGATCAGAACAGTCATAATACATTTTGAAGTATAATAATCAAGTGGTTTTGCCGCTTTACGTATTTTTTAAAAACAATTCAGATTTTGTTGTTTTTCTTTTTGAAATTTTTTATGGTATTTTATGTAACAGTTCTAGGTTCGATGATGAAAACAATTTTCCTTTGGGATACTAAGTGAAATTTTCAGTTTCTTTGCCACCCCTTCATTGGAGTTTTTAATTAGCCATTAGAGTTGGGAAAGATACAACAGGGTTATAGACTTCCAGTCAAGTAGACTTTTGTGTCCTGTAAGCCTGTCAGCTAAGTATTCATCAGTCCCCAGCAAAGAAGCTATTTGGTATTCATCTAGGAGAATATTAAAAAAAAAAACCCAAAACAAACCCATGCTTTCCTCTACTCTGTGTTTGTAAAATACAATACTTGCATGTAAATTATAGTAAATTGGTCTGGGCTGGGTTTTGGGTTTGGGTTTATTTTTTGGGTGGGTTTTCTTGAAGGGGTTTGGGGTTTTTTTCAGTTTATGAGAACAGTTAGTGTTCCGTGGTAGAAGTTGATTTCAAGCATCTGTTTGGGTAATTTCATTCAGCTGTCTAATATCTCTTTGCAAGTATATGTAAATATTATAGCATCTTTAAGCTCGAACCATGATTGGGGCCTCAATCTTATATGTTTTACAATCACAAAAAATATGGTCTTGTCAAAGAGAGACAGAAGAGTAGCACTTACCTGTAACTAATTTGAACTTCTCAGAGGCAGTAGGGAAGTAAAAAATTCAACCTCGAAATCTCTCGTTTATGTTCCTTAACTTTTTAACATAATATTGGAGGTGTTGTCAAATTTACAACAAATAATTACCTGGATAGCGATCCATCTGGGAGATGAATTTGACCTTTTTTCATTGCTGTGTGATACATCCAGATCTTCCTGATCCAGATCTTCCCGTCATGGCAGATGCAGAATCACTAATGCCTGCATGATGTAGGAACAAATAATTTGGTGTATTTATTGAGCCCTGAAAGTAAGCTGGACCCTTGTTTTTTAAAATAGATTCCAGCTGTATCAAGAATAGAATAACTGCATGTGTATGTATAGATTAATTACAAAGCCTGATGAATTTACTTGCTAATAGAATGTTACCTTATTTGTTCATATAGAATTCAAGTTTTCCCATTATTTTTTTTCCTAAGAACATAAGAAAAGATATAAAATGTCTTTTCTGCAGGATTTGACAATCTAAAGGAACAGGAGTTTCATGTAGCCCACTTTTTCTGGTTGTTTTTGCTTAACCTAAGCAGCTGCAGTTCTGCAATTCAGTTAGGAGAGGAAGGAATCGTTGCTGGTATCGTTGGGTGGGAAACTAACCACTGGTTTGGTTTTGCCTCACCTTGAGGTTGAGTAGCTTTTAAACTTTTGTATGAGCAGAAAACAAGCTGGATATTCGCAACTGATGGAAGCTTTTTCTTTTCTTTTTTTTTATTAATAATTACTGGAATAATAATTACTTCTCTGATCAACCTTAACTTTGGGTTTATATGGAAGTTTATAGATAGTATATGTGCAGCTGAGTATTGCGTACATTTGTGTTTGTGTTTTCCTGCCCTTGAAGTCTAGCATTTCAAGACTGCTAGAACTGCTTTGAATAACAAACGATGGGGAATCAGAGGGGTGGCTTTTTTCTTAGTTTATTTAGCAGCCAGGACAGTATACTAACTCCCATTTCTCTATTATTTTATTACCCAAAGGTTATTAGAATTAAATTCTAGCTTTTACCTTGCAGTCATGAGATGGCTACATGAATGTAGGGTTAGAAAAAAGTCCCGTTTTGAGACAATCTCTAAGAAAAGAAAAGATGTGAAAGAAATGAATTTTGTGTAAAAATAGGTGTGTTCTTAAACTGACGGTCCTAAGTTGAGGTGAAATCTTAGCAGAGAGAGGCAGTTCAGAGTCTTCATCCATATTAACAAGGGGAATGAATGATGCAACAAGTTTCCCCCCAGTGAAGATGAGGCCAAAGATCCTCAGCTCCTTTGGACCAGTAACTTCTAGGGCAATACGTGACCCCTCTCTAAGCTAAAGGGATACAGTGGGGAGAGAATCCCCTCCTGCCATCACTAATGGAATGGAACAGTTCACAATTCCAGTGGATCGGTGGGAGCTGTTCACACAGCTGTTCTCCCTTCCCAAATCCCAGCCAGCACACTTCATTACACTTCCTTTGGCCGCAGCTGCTCCCACAATCCTGCCTCTGCATAAAAAAAGCCTGTTGAAAAATAGCATATATAGGTTTCTGCGCCAAATGCAAAAATAACGTGTGTCCAATAACACTACAGTTAGTTTATGTACTTCCATACATATCTGTAATGTGCATCTGGCCTTCTCGAGCAGCTCACACCTCTGCATGCAACGAAACGCTCCTCAGGTGAGCCATTTGGTGAAGGAAGCAAGCTATAGTTACATACAGGTTAGTGGAATTAGCTCTGTTAGGCATTTTGTAAAAGCACATCGACAAAAACAAATGGCTTATCTCCATGCTTGAATAGCAGCTGTTTCATCTCTGATTTATATTACTGGTTTTCAGATAATATTTACTAAAGTCTGTTTTTTGGTTTTAGTTTCTCTGAAGGCTTTTGTTGAAGTGCTCCTGCAGCTGGTAGGGTCGTAGTCAGTGTTCTCTTCTATCCCTCGCTCCGTAGGCAGAGAGTTCTGCCCGAACTCCACGAGAAGCAAGTCCCTGAGTGAAGGACTGCTGACACAAAAGCTCAATTTAAGTGAACTTTATTGCATTTCTGGAGTCAGTTCTTTTTCCCCCAGTTGGTGATGTCCTCTTGGTTTTCCAACACCTTTGTGGTGACGTTGGCGTGCTGAACCGGAGATAGGCTGTCACCGTCGGCACTGGATCTAGAGTCTTTCAGCTACTGAGAGCAGACTCTTTGCAGGATAGTCAAGGCACTGTGGTAAAGGTGGCACTTTAATCTTCTTTGGAAGTGAGAAGAGGTAGACCAGAAGGTTGTAGTCCGGAGAGCTAGATTGATAACGAACAGACTGCTCGAGAATGATCAAAACAAAAAGTAGTGTCTTCTCTATCTGTTCTTCTCTCTGGCTACATTTATGTACTGTCACACCAAGTTTCCAGGAACGAATTTTTTTAAAAATTAATTTTAAAAATTAAATTTTTAAAATTTAATTAGTGGAATTTTGAGTTGTTTCCTCGAATGTTTGATTATGTGGTTAATGTAATCTATAGGTGGAGAATTGTTTATTACTGAGCGAAGTCGATGCCTGTATCTGGTGACTCCACTGTCTCAGTTCTGCAAACAGTATTCTTGATTGTCCCTGCTCTTGTTCTATATTTCATCTTGCGTTTCTCTGGCACTGTGGATGATATTGTTACCATGTCTAATAGGCCTCTATTTTGTCATTTACCAACATTGTCATTGAAACAACTTATTCTTCCTCTTAGCACCAGTCTCATTTCAGACTTAAAAGCTGACTCTCTCCTTCTGCCTGGTTTGATTTTCACTCACCTTATATTTAACAATAAATAAACAGACCATATTACCATACATATTATCTATATTTAGCTTCCTCAAACGCATGCATTTTAAAGTTGCAAACTAATAGGCTGAAATGTTTTATAGAGGTAGCAGTATTTCCATTAAAGAAAAAAGTATAGTATTAGTAATTTCTACACTCTGAACAACTGCAGTTGATGCTTGAAATTATTTTTTCCCCAAGAGCTTGTACCGTGATTTTCTTTTTTCCTTGCTAGTGGAGTTAAACAAGAAACTTTCTCTTAATATGCTTTGAAAGAGAACATGTCATTTTGCTGCAATTAGTTGTGTGTTTGCACTGTGTCTTTATTACCAATGTGAGTATCCAGGCTTGATGCAATGCAGTCGTGTTCCATTGTTCTTTCCCAGACTTTTGATTTATTGCTGAAGTATTAGAGAGGCATGAATTTGTTTGGGTTTGTTTGCCTCTCTTGAGCTAATAATAATCTAATAAGAATTGTATCAGCTGAGAGATGCTTAGAAGAATGCCAGGGAAGAACTTGACATCTCCGAAACTTTCATTTGAGCGGTGGTTGCTGTTTGCCACCAAAATAGCTTATTTTTCCAAAAACTTACCTTCCCTGAAAGAGCACTGATTTTCTTCTATTTGAGCTGTCTTGGTTTTGTGTTCCAATCCCTCCTTCTATTTAAAAAAGACTGTTTTCAAATTGTAGTGTTTTGAAAAGATTAGATTGTACCTATAAGATATAGTTCAGTGCTTCAGTGCAATATAATTGGGGAAATACTAAACAACACTGACCTCATTTCCTTTAGAACAATGAAAATTAATAGTTTCACGTTTTATTAGGCTGATATTCCAGATGTAGTGTACATTTAATTAAGTGTAGTTTCCTTTTGGTTATGGTATGTGTATCTGCTTTTTGTCGCAAATTCTTTCTAGTTTTACAGTTTTCCACATGTTTTCTTTCACCATTTATGATTTTTTCAAAGCAGAGCTATAAGGATTTAAATCACTTTAGCATGCAGCAAAACAGTTCCCATTCAAACAATAAATGCCATTTTAAAAAGCCTTTAGATCTTCTGTCACTTCATAAATATAAATGTATAAAAACATTATGCAGTTGTAGTGCCCACCTGCTAATTAAATGCAGATTTCCTCAAACTTGTTTTAAAATCTGCTTATTTGTTTCAACTCTGTCTCTGCTCAGAATACATATGGCCCTTGTGAAACTAATTATGCTTATGGAGCAGCTGTTAAATTTAGTGCAACTAATTTTATCCAATATTTTACATTTTAATTGATTACCTGTGAAGAAATTAGCAAATTAACACTTATTGTGCAGTAACTGAATGGGCTTTTATGGATACTTTCAATTTTTACAAGTGGACTAAGTGTTGATGGAATAAAGACGTTTCTTAGGATTTTAGATAGGAAAGTTATTGGTGAGCCTTGATTATCTGGTGTGAGAATTTAGGGATACTGAGTGATGCCAAGCATCTGTGTGTTCTGTAACTTAGACATGAAAAGCAGATTGAAAGTAATAGCTTTTCACAGAATTTTGGTAACATATGGGCTTATCTGGATCTAAGAACTCTTTGAAGATCTTTGAACTTGACTAAATGACTTAACCTTTGGCATGGTGGGTGGGTGTTTGGTGTGTGTTGGTTTGGGGGGAAGGGGGTGTGCAGGCTGCCAGTCTACTCTCCAGCTTGATTTTTTTTTTTTTTTTTCCTCCAGTAGTTCTATAATTTGAACGCTTTGCAACTCACTTTAATATGAATAATCGGGATTGGTTTTATTTTTCAACAGTAATAAAAGAGAAAATCTTTATTCTTTGCTTGATCTGTGGATTTTTGTTCTTGTTTACTCATGAATTCTTGGCACAGATGACTCCTTGTATCTCCATTTATGTAAAGTTGTATCTTTATTTCCTGTTATATATATATTGCAAGATATTTTAAAAAATAGTAGTATACAGGTGAATTCGTTCATGCTACAAATGGAAACTGCAGCTTGTTACCCACTGAGTAGCAAATTTAGTATGCTTTAATTTTCACTTTATAAAATTATCTTCCACTGTCAAGAGCCTATTGTGTATTTTGGATTTTGTATAAGCCTCATGGAAGTTTGCATAAAGTGTTCTTAGAACAAATATTTTAGGATTTGGGGCTTATAGGCAAAGAAAAAAAAAAAGACTGCTGTCTTATTAAAATGGTAACATACTGTAAAATGAAGTTCTGCAGCATGAAGTGCAGCTTTCCAGCATGCTTACGCCTGGCACCGTGAGGGCGCTGATACCTCTGGCTGAGGGCGGCCCTCGCTCGACTGCTGCTGCCGAGCGGCTCGGCCCCTCTGCTGCTGGGGGATGACACTGCTGAACACAGAGTGTATTTTGGGCAAGAGGAAGCATCGTTTTTCTTGTTGGTCTTGACCTTAATTTTTTAATTACCTGTAGCCTTGGTGTACTGGGGAAAGGTCAGTAAGTAGCCTTACCTGAAGTTATCAAAGCAGGATCTAAATTTCTGAGGTTTCGTTGTTCAGATTCTGCAGTTGCCGCAGGAAAGTAGATGTTAGAGATTGAATGTTACATCTTCCTTTATAAAGGGAGAGAGCATGGAGGGGGGAGAAACAGCATAGAAATTAAGTAGAGAAAGCTATTCGGATTGCAAAGTCAAAGACTTGAAGCTTACAGCATTCCAGACTTGCTTTTAAATATTGTCTTAATTCTGTCCTGATGTCTGCGGGATGGTATCTGTTCATACAGTTGCTTACTGTTAGCCCGTGGTTTTGGACAAGATCAAGCTAACTGGGGAATCATGGCTTTTCCACTGGATAGTCCTCTCGTCACCTGGTTCGTTGAAGCTTGTGTTTGGTGTTGCAGAATGAGTCTTGAATGGTATTAATAGGTGGGTTTAATTAACCTGGCATGTAAGAGAGATTGGAGCTTCCCTCCGAGCTGGAGGAAATTAGGCAGGTTTTGGATATAGAGGGCTTAGAACAGTTGTATGCAAGAGGGAAAATTTCAGTGGCAGTTTGTTTTGGGAGTACTTGCCAATAAATAAAATCCCAGGAAAAGCAGTAACAGCTGCCTGTATACAGACACAGCACAGCCTTTTGCATACTTTGGGGGAAACTGCTTTTTCTTCTTTATATTTTTAAAATGGTTTTGTATAGTTTCTTTGCTTTCTGAATACATTTTTTTTTTTTGGCCTCTCAGTGTATGGTGTTGCATACTTTTCACTTCCTTCTTGCTATGAATGTAATCTCTTTGGTTTAATTTATTTTTTTCTTAACTTTATTGAATCAATAGTCTCATTTTTGTTCTCGTTTTTAAAATGCTTGACTTCCCCCCCTTAAGATTACATCTTATGCCTTTTTTAAAAGATAAAATGAGTCTCTACATATTCTTTTGGTTAGACCCTTCCTTAAGCTTTTCAGTTTAGGGAGAAAGAAGACAGCTCATGTTTTGTTTTTTGATGAATTCAGGGCAAAACCTGTTTGTAGGCAAAAAACATCGCCTTTTTATTTTCCTAAGTGTTTTGCAGTTCCCAGTTGTCCCTGTGAGACTTGCACTGCAGACTCCCTATACGTATGGGTGCTTGCCTATTTTCACAGCCTGAAGAGGTGGGTTTCATGCATTCTGGAAGTGATGCAGCATCCCCTCAGTATATCAGTATAATTGTGGCTTTTCCTTCAGTTGTAGCTGATCATCGTTTCCTGTGGCACTTCATAGAAACTGAGAGCTCTTCAGAGTGCACGTGCTAGCAGAGATCAATCATAGAATCAATCATTTAGGTTGGAAAAGACCATCAAGTCCAACCGTTAACCTAACCCTGCCATCCCACCACTAACCATGTCCCTAAGCAAAGAAGATCGTGGCCTTACCTGCTTTAGCTCAGCAGTTCTTACATGGTTTATTGTTGGCGCTCTGTTAATTCCGGTTCAGTTTTAGCAGTATTGCTGGCAGGGCTTACTTTATCGTAAGATAAAATTGTTCTAGAGAATTATACTGCAGATTTTGTTATTTTTGCCATCTTATGTCTGTTATCTTAAAGTATTTAGTCTCTGCGCTTCCTTTGTTTCATCAAAATGTGGTAAAACTGCATAATGCGTCTTAACTCATACCAAGCCCTTACTTAGATAGCTAAGCAAATATATTTTAAAAATTTCACGCCTCTACTTGTGTGAGAAGTCCCTAGGATTTTTTTCATTCTAGCAGGAGACTTTAAGCTGAATCTCAACTCTTGTTTAACTTGTTCTAAAACTATGGGTTGTGGTTGCCTAGTGGTTTTTCTAATAGTCCCCCGTTACTATGACTTTGGATAGATTGCGAAGGAGAAATGTTTAATACAAGTCAAGCTTTTTCAAAAATATTAATTGCTGTACAACACTGGAAAAACAGTCGTTACCCCAGTTTAAAAATGATTAACCAGAGCCTGAGTTTCACTACCATTCAGCGATTGAAGGGAGCAATAATGTTAGGATGTTCCTTTTGTCTGTGCCTCAGTTTTCCTTATTTACTTCACCCCATTCATGGCTGGGGTTAGTACATCTTTCTGCATTTCTGAAGTTGTGTTGCTTTATCTGTATTTTATAAATACCGTCTGTAATCAATATAAACAAGCACAATGAACTTAGCAGGCAGAGTTAGTTTTATTCGGGAGGGCTGTAGCTCTGCAGCTTTACAGGAAAGTAATGAAAAATTAAATATTTGCCAAGAACTTTGTACAATGATGGAAAACCCAGGAAAACTCCTCTTCGGAGGAGGTCAGGCTGTGTCTCTGTGTGGATCCATCACAGGTTAGTTTGGCTGGTGTTTATTTACCTGGTGCTGCATCGAGAGGCTGCGTTGGGGTGTGCTCATCCCTACCACTCAGCCCCTCCTGTCTTGGCTGCTCCGTCCTGTACCGAGCAAATAAACCCTGCGTGCATCTTGGCTACTGCAGAATAAAAGTATCGGAAAGACTTTGGAAGTTGATTCAGGTGCAGCAGAATACACTAGATCCACTTTTTTTTCTGCACTGTTCCCTCTCTAGATGCCCTAAAATAGGGCATCGCAGCCAGGTTGGGTTAGGCTGGGGGTCTGCAGCCCACAGAGGTATAGCCAGGCTTGACACCTGAAGTGCCCTGAAGACCCTTCTACGTGTGCTAACTTGTTATCTGAGCTAACAAGTCTGACCAAACTGCGGTTGTCCCTGCATGAAGCCAATTCCGGATATCGTCTCAGGGCTGTGCAGCCCAGATCAACAGCCTGATAATTGAGGGATTGACTGAACTGACGGGTCCCGCAGAGATGGCTTCTGCACAGTAGAACTTAATGTTTTTGTTAAGATCTTTGCTGTAATATCCCATTGCTAGTCACCTGCCTGCCTCACCTGTGTGACTGGGACAGGGAATGCAAGCTGCATCAGCTGTTTTCTGTAATTGTAAAACCCAAAGGATAAACAACGATTAGGGAACACTTTAGGCTGATGAGTTTTATGGGTGCAAAAGATTGCAAATGAAAGAACAGTGACAGCTTCTGCATGGAAAATGTTTATCAGTTTGTCAGTGCTGTTATAAGTACATTATTACAAATTTGATGCAACAAGTCTACTTTTAGTTTTTAAAAGCTGTTTTTTCTGTATATAAATTATACCTGCTGTTTGTTCTACTTAGACGTGTAAATGAACAGAAATCTAGGATTTGAGCATCCAGCTAATCTGGACTGACTTTACTGTTATTTGCAGCAAGGTAGATGTGAAATCAAGTTCAAATTTGAGCTGAGCAAGTAAGCTCTCTAGCAATAAGTATTTTAGATTCCTCAGTTATTTCTCTTTGAAGGACTACACCCTTAAGTAAGGAGAGGCCTTGCATCAAATGAAGGTGATTTGTATTGCTACAGGCTTTTTTTTTTTTTGGTTGATTGGTTTTGTGTTTTTTACTGTTTCTGACTTTGCCTCTAACCTGTGGCGTTCTCAGAAATCACGGTTACCTTTGAATAGTGAATGTCCGCAGGGCAGCGGTCTGTAAGTCTGTGCCTGCCTCATCACAGCGCTTGTAAAACTGGTGTCTCTGTGCCAACCAAAAAAAGATACTAATATCCAGAATACTCTTTTACGTCAAAACTTTCTCTATCTGAGAACTAAAGAACGGATGGATGCTTTTTAATTTGCAATGACATAATAAAAATCCAATTTGAGACAGAAAGCGTTCTATAGTTCATAATACGCTGCTTAAGTGGTAATTTGATCTATTGTATTAGTGCTAATAGTGTGACCAATAACGTGAGATACTGTGTTGCAAGAGATGCCATCTGCTGAATGAAACGTAAAACTGGGGTTCTGACCTCTAGCGCTAGTCTGAAAGGCTCAATGGCAAGAATAGGTACCTTAACCCCAGAATGCTGGATAAATTCCAGACTCAATAACAACATTCTTCCTAAATGTAATTTATAGCTTCATCTGGATGCAGTATTTTCTTTTGTTTATTCTATTGTTGAGTTTTATTAAACAGTTTTTGCCTTTTAAATTGAGTGATCGTTTGTACGTGATTTTGCTTTTAAAGGTCTTTGGAGTTTTGTACTCCAAGAGGTGCTAAATAAATTTTTTATACTGTTTTAAAAAAATGCCCTTCCCCCCCAACCTTCTTAGTACTTAATGAAACTTTTCAATGAGGTGCCATCAGAACTTTTATCAAGATGTACATTGTAATAGAAACTAATGCAAACTTGAACGGCTGTTTTCCTAAATATTCATTGTCTGTAGCTACTCATGTACCATAGAAAAGATGTATTGATCCATGATAAATTCTAAATTAAAATTCAGAAAATAATCTAAAGGAGATTCAGGAATAATGAAAAAAGGTTTTTTGGATACGTATAGGAACAGTCATATCATAATACATCCTGATCTTTCTTCATTCAAGTATGTCAGTAACAACATGCATTTATCACAGAGGAACGTATAACACAACTGAGAACAGAGTATCCTACAGCCATGTAACCAAGAACCAAATATTGCACAAACCCTTGCACCTGTATGCAGTTTCTTGCATTATTGGGCCTGCAGGGTTTTTTATTTTTGGGTTTTCTGCGACGTGTGTTTCAAATCTGAATTTGATATTAAGAAGCTGTGTGCAAGTGTCAGCTCTGCAGGCTAAAGATAGAGGTGCAGACACGTTGCTTCTGTGTGTTCTGGTTCCTGTTGGAACATAGGATCGTAGAATTGTTATTAGTAATTTATTTAATATGTAAATACAAGCACTTAGCAACAGCTGTAAATTCTTTAATTATTTGCCAAGCTAAATTGATCAGAACTTAAGAATTTAAAGTTTAATGTTCAAGAAAAACTTCCTTCCTTTTCCAGTAGCTCCAAAGATTGCTTCGGTATTACCATATTACTTTGTGAATGGGTGAATACTATGTAGTGTCGTTTAATTCATTTTGCATTCTTCCTTCAGAGTAGGAGCAATGTATTCTTTTTACTTTTGATAACTTGGCAGGTTTTTCTTTAAAAGTCTTAAATTACTAAGCAATTTGAAAATGTGTTTAAAATAGTTGGACTATATAACAAATCTAACATACAGTGACAGTGCAAAATGTATGACTGCTAAATTTTAATACTATGGATTTTGTGTAGATCACGATCAAGACCTCGTCAACGTTCTTATAGTCGAAGTAGTGAAAGATCCAGTCATAGGAGAACTCATAGCGGGTCTCGCGAAAGAGAGCGGCGTAAAGGCAGAGAGAAAGAAAAAGTAAAAGAGAAGGGCAAAGGAAAAGAAAAGGAGATATATGGCACGAAGCATGGGTAAGTGAAATGACAAACAATATAACTGTAATAAAACAGGGAACAATTTAGTGTTGTTTTACTTTTTTGTAATCAGTTTGGTTTATAGTACATGATATTTTATGTAGACTAAGTAGAAATTATTTAAAATCTTTGAATAGTGTGATTCTTAGTATTTTAAAATTCTTGAAGGCGACAACATCTCAGACTAAATGACGGTTGAATTTACAATTATTTTTCCCCTTGATTTGCAAATATGTTAAATGGCTTTCTTCAGTTGATCAACATAAATATTTTTCCAAAATATGGTAACCACAATTTGAGGAAAAAATGAAGAGTATTGGAAAGTACAAAGACTGTTTACTACAAAAAGATGTTTTTTGCTTTTCCCCCCTGGCCCTACACTGTCAGAAGTTCCTATTGGGCTACATTTGTGGCTCAAAGTACAGTTTCGGCTATGGGTGAATGACTCCATTCAGCAGGCCTTTCAAAACCTGCTGTCACCCTGATTTCTGCTTGAAATTACTTGGATTGTTGATCTTGTTACAGATTTCAAGAGGCAATTTATGTAACTACCTGTGCTTTATACACCTTGATCTCCTGCAACCTTTACTGTGATGTTCATCTTTTCCCTGTTTATGTGACTGGTTTCAAAAAGGAAGACGCTGGCGTGTTGCTTCAGGAATTTCCCTTTGGATTTTGACTGAAATACCAAATGGGAATTTGTAGAGTAGCATCCTCCACCCACGTTTGTGGAGGTATCTCACAATTACTTCCCTGGTTTTATGGCTTGGTGATACTGGTTATTTAATCTCTGAGATATCATTACCTACTTGTCCATGATTACCTACTTATACCATTGATTATGTAAATATTCAGGATTAGCTACTTGCATGGTTTTTTTTCTTATTTGCAGTTCATTACTTAGACTGCTGGGAACTTCAAGAGTGGCGTCTTCCATTCATTTTAAGGGGTGCCCTCCTCATTTTACTAAACCATGTGGGATATTGGTCTCTTCTGGTTACTGAAAACATCCACAACAAGTAGCATTCAATGTAAACAGAACCCCTGAGATGTTTGCAGTATATCTGATAAGTCACAAACAAGATACCTTTTATCCATTTACCTGAACTTCAAATATATTTTGGTACTTCTAGAAGACTTGAGGAGAAGCCTGGATGTTCCAGCCCAAATTGTGTGGTGTGGTTTTTTGTTTGTTTGGTTTTTTTTATTGAAGTAGAAAAGTAAGGAAATAATCTGTACTGAGCACATAACATTTGGTGTATGGGAGGTATTCTGGACTTCATGTAGAAGCACATCTTGAAACACATTGGGCTATACAGCAGTGCTCTGTTAGCTTACGGCCTGACTTTGTCTTTTTATAACAGGGATCAATAGGAGATAGCTGTAGGAAGAACACAGAGGTGCCCAGAATTTTTTTTGGAAGCAAGCAGTTTATATTTTGATAATTTACAAAATTGCTTATGCTAAATTTGAAAACAAAATGCCCTGTTTGGGTCATTTCCAAGGTAGTTAGGACAAAGAGTACAAATTGAGAATAGAAGCATTTTATGACATCAGTCCATTTTCCTCTGAGCTCAGGTCCTGACTGGTAGGCTTTGTACAGGGATTTCTTACTTGGAGCATTATCAGGCTACAAAATGAAATGTACCTAGGATGAAGTTGATATAATCTGTGCTTCATAAACTTTTCTGAGGGGGGACGACATGTTTTTGAGTTTAATCGAATGGTGATCAAAGTATATCTGTACAGAGAATATGGATCTGAGAAGCTTTTTCCCTTTACAGTTCATTTATCATTCTGAAGATTGAGACTTGTATCAGCATCACATTGTTGTTTGTTAAAGGCTTTGCAAAGCAATGTATTTGAATACACAAGAGAAGACAGAGCTCTTTGATGCAATTGCTATTTCAATTACTGCACAATTATTTGTCTACGGAATATTCTGTTATAGACCCCAGTGACAGTGAATTAGGAACCTGCAGTTTTCCTTCCGAAGTGCATAGATGTAGGAACAGAAAGGGTTAGTGTAGTTTCTCTTTGCCTTCTGTGTGCTCCAGGAAAATGAGGCTAAGTAAGATGTTTTGTAGTTGTGTTTTTGTATGAGGCTTTCCTCAAGCTTCCCAGGCTCTCAGCTTTCTTCCTCTGTATCATTTATTTATGTATTTGTTTTCTTTTTGGGTGAAAAGTATGCGAAATAAAAGACGTCCTTGGCCAAGGAAGCTTACCTGTCCTTAGATGTATAGGAAGGAGAGTGGTACAACACGAGCTGAGTGAACCTTTTGCCTGTGTAAGTCTGTTGGCTTCTGGCATTTTTTTTCTTTTGTTTTCTGCAGCAGTGGGGAGATTCGCTCGTTCCTTTGTTCTGTCTTGATGCTCATTTCTGAGGAAAGCACCAAGATAGAATTTTTTGCTTTCCAGCAACTATAAGGCCTTTTGTAGTTGGCTGTGGCCAACAGAAGGTAGCAAGTTGGTTTTGCTGGTATTTTTTGAGGGTATATGTTATAGTTTAAGATTTTTGTCTTGTAATGGTGTCAGATGTCCTCTTGTGGGTATGGTTAGAACGATAACTGTCCTTAGAGCTTGCTTCTGCAGCAGAGTGCCTTAGCAGATCCTGCGACTGATGCCGGTCTGCTGCAGCATAACAGTTTGCTGCCTTGGCTGGACCTTCACTGCTCACCCAATTGACTTCAGGCTGGAGTAGACCAGGAAGCACTAAAACCATTTGTTCTGTCAGCTGTCTTCATCGAAGAGACAGTAAACAGAGATAGGTGATGCCTCCTCAAAATGTATGGTTTTTCTTGTTTAAGTTGGATCCAGTTCGGACAGGAAAAAAAAATAAATATTTTATTTCTCCTCCTGGCATATTCTGCTGTAACTAACACAGTGATGGTGCTGGTTTTTCAACTTCTTGTTCACATTTTTTTTTTTTCTCTGAAGTATGAGGAAGAAAGTCTAAATGGATGTAAAAAATGACTGTCAGGTGTACATTACACTTAGATGTGAAATACTGAGAGGAATCTGTTGTAGGTGACTCTCCAAGTGAATTATTTTCTAGATCTAGTGTCTAGATCAGCACTGAAAGTAACGTTATTCTACAGAGCCTTTCTAGAAACTCCCAACAGCAGGGGATCCGTAGAGGGAAAAACAGTCCTCTGACCGCTGTATTTGGAATAGATCCTCACAGGTACTCCAAGACACATCAAGGGTCACATCTAGTTTTCAGTTTAAATTCATGTATGTTTGGAATGTATTTATTTAAAATAGCTACTTTAAAGCTACAATGAAGATCATCCTAAAGCCACATTGTGAGAAGATGGAATATAATTTATCAGGTGCAGGTTGCCTTTATAGTGTTAACTTGGCATAAAAGAAGGTTTTTCAATTTGTCAGCACTGCAGGTTATCTGACAGGAGTAGTCATATATTTGGGACTTGGCTGTTCAAGTGGAGAATCAAAATGCAATTTTTGCACTAGTTAAGGAGCAAATGGTTTTATTTGTGGTTCATATAAACTCTAATGATAATTTTCTTTCATGCGCTTGGCTTCTGTATGCTTGTAGATGTGAGGGGGAAAGGCTTGTGTTTGGTTTGTAAATCAGGGCAACTTTAGGTTCTTTCAAAGTAGATTTTGTCTTCACAGTAAACAACTCAAGAGAGATTTCAAGAGTAAAAAATTCTGCCATAGTAATCCAGTTGTCATCCTTTGGCGTTCTCCATTTCAGTGAAGGTGCTTTAAGGTTGAGCACTGAACTTCTTGAATGTTGGAGGTGTGTCAGCTGTTCCATGGAGACGGGATGTGTTACAGTCATAGCAAACCAGTGGAACTCTTCTGTTCTTAAAATCTGAAATGTTTTAATGGATATACTATTTGTTCAGCCATTATTGAGGGAGACTGTGGTAACAGCTGCTTTGAATTTGGGTTGGGAAGCTCATTTACAGCATCTGACTGTACTTCATGAAAAAACCTGGCATTAAAAGCAGGGTATCAAGCTTTGAAACCGTTTTGTACTCACTTAAAAGATAAAGCAATGCAAACCCAGAAAGCGTCCCAGCAGCACACCCCAAGTATTCGTAGACAAAAAAATTCCATCTTTCAGATTATCAGGATTATTTAATTTCCAGTGAAAACTCTTTGCAAACTAAAGCTGGTGACAAGCAGGTAGCAAGAAACATTCTTAACTAGTCCGTATTCAACTACTGCAGTGCTACTTATTTTCCTTCCTTCCATTTTGCAAGTAATCTGAATGAACCAGTTTGCTTTTGCTGCTTTGGTCTCCTAATCTCATAGTAGTTGTTCGAACTGTGTTTCCCCCCCTCCCCCTCCCTTTTTTTTTTTCCCCTGTTTTTTATTTTTGTTGTAGTGCATGGGAGAAAGCTTTATTGCCTGGAAGGATATAAAAAAAGAAAATCGATGAATGGTATAGCTTTTTCTGAATAACTGTTGCCAGCATTTCCAAAGTAAAAGCACTTGCTTGGCCTTGCAGCCTTTTCTTTTTATCCAGTCTCCCAGGCCAAGTTTCAAATCCTATTTCTGTGTAATAACCATATTGTTCCCTAGTCATGACCCATGACTGCAGTAGTGATGTTGTGTGCATTATTGCTTTGGACCCTTACTATATCCTCGAACTCTACCAGCGCTCATACTTTGTAATTAGCGCCACACACGGGTTTGCTTTCCTGTTCTCATGGAGGTTTACCTGACAAGTGCTGTATTGAGGTGTTACCACACCTTTGTAATTTTTGCAGCACACGCTATATCTACTGATATATTATGAAGTGTTATAAATAAAATGGACTTGATAAAATAGGGACCAATATACATTTTTGTGATGCATTATCATTTTCTGTTAACTCTGCAAAACTTTATAATGTGTAGTCAACATCTGGTGTCTGGTTCTTACCAGTAAGTTTTAGTCTAATGATTTTCTTTTATTAAAATTTTGGTTTTTTGAAAAAAGCAAAACTTTAGTGTTCTTTGTTCCACCAAAGTAGTTTATCAGGTCCTGCATTTGGCTGTCCCATTTCCTGTTTTTCCTCTTAGTTTCATTTTTTTTTTTTTTTTTCCCCTTGCAAAAATGAATCTTATGTGAGAGTATGCTCCCTGGGCTAAAACAAAAAAATGGGTAGCATTGATCAGAAAAGGTCACTGAATAAAAAGGGAAGAGCATTGTCTCTGCGTCACAAGAATGGGACGGGTTGGCTTGAATTGCCAATGGCTTAGCAAGAAGGGAGTTGCAGTTCTCACAGGAGGCCCTCGCTGTGTGGTTTTGATTGATTATGGGAAAACCACTGACAGTCCTCCTTGAAGGATAATGATGTACTTTGTCCTATCAATCTGACTTAAAAAAAGAAAAACAAAACAAACAAACAAAAAAACCCCAAACCCACAAACCCAAAAAACTTGTTGGTTGTGTGGTAAAGCTGAATTACACTAATTCCTAGAGAGAAACATATGCTTAAAAATAAGATTTGAACTAATGACAGTGGGGTTTTTATTACAGAATCCTTTCTTCCTATTTAAAAAGATTCTGTCCCAGCAAAACAGGAGAACAAGGTGCTAGATACAGTGGATCAAATGCTAACTTATTGAAAGTACTATATTTAGAAAAAACAAGTTACAGGTAAGCAGAACGACTTTCTCCTGTTACAGCAGCGCGAGTATTGCTTGAGCCCTACATCAAGACTGTTGTCAGAGGAGGTTCAGGCTTCAGTTCCTTCTGATCCTTTCTGGTGAGGTCTCCAGGTGCCTTAGGTTCGTGTACCATTGCCCCACTAGAATGAAACAATCTTAGCATGCTTTTTCTGACACGCAAATGTGATATGTATGTATGGGGTTTATTCTGGCGTCCCCTTATCTAAGACTAAAATGCAGGCATCCAGCCAGTCCCAGAATAAAATTTTTATCTTACACACCTAGGGGGTACTTCTTTATTGTTGTCTTTTAGACTTCCAGCACCTGACAAACATTTTGTTTCCTTCTTTTTTCCTTCATTTGTCACTTGTTTTATGAAGTGATATATCGCGTTCACTGGAAAGCAGCAATTATTTGCTTGTAATGAAATAGAGCAAGCCTTCCTCCCCTCCCATGTTTCTTTGGCTTCAAAGCTTAATACAGCAGTCCAGTTTGAAAGCTTTGTTCTTTATGGTATGGTATATGACTTGCTACTGTAGTATTAGCTAGGCTATATCCCCAGTCTTGGACATTAGTGACCTTTTAAAAATGCACTATAGATTGTGAGATGTTTTTTCAAGACGTTGTAGGGTGGCTTATTTGAAGAGCATACTAGCACTGCAGGTTGGTCTTATCTATGCAATGAGGTATGTTGTGTAATGTAAAGGTATCGACATAAGTAACTGTTCCTAACGTGTATTCTTCTAAGGTGGTATTAAATCTGGGGAATACGTATATTTTTAGTATTTCTAAAAATAATGGTACATAGTTCTGTTAAATCATGACTAGATCAGAGTGACATATGGAAATCGTCATCCAGTGCGTTGAGACTTTGTTAAAATGGCCACGTCATTCCCAGGGAGCGGTGAGGCTGGGCTTTTGGCCGTGGGTGGGGTGCGCGCGTGGTCGTCGTGCGACATAACTTCTGTTGCATTCCACAAGGTGGACCTGATGACTGCAAATCATGGCTTGTAGGCTGCTGTGAAAGCTCAGCCACTAATGGAGTTCTTTCCACTCTCAAATCCCGCGTTCAGGCCAGCAATTTTTGCGTGCTGGTAATCTGCAGATGTCAAAGCCTTCAAAAGTGAAGTGTTTTATAGTACTGATTTACTTAAACACGTAATTATACCACTGCAATATTTTTTCCACTAATTTTTTGGCTAATCAAAGCATTACATTCATCTTTTATTTATGCTTTTTTTTAATTCACTTGTTTTAAAACAACTTGCATACATGTTTTCATTGACCTGAATGTGTGCGCTGTTGAATCTTGATGTTTAAAGTCTTGATTAGCTTAAAAACATGCAAGTTCTGGCGTTCTGAGACATGCTTTTCACAAGGATCATTGTTCATTGTTGAACTGGGAGGGGAAAAAAACCTACTAAAAACTTGTTAGCTTTAAATAACTTTTACTAAATTTATGGGTTTCACCCTGGCTTTCTTAGTAGCGGAATTTTGGATTACTTTTTAAAGTGTTTTTGACAATTTCTAATGGAATAAATTAAGAGCAGCTTCTCAGTTGTTATGAAAAAAGAAGTGTTGTGCCATTAATCAAACCCCACCACCGTTTTAATTTCTGATACTTAATAAGGCTATTGATACATTTCTGCATTAACAGTTTCACAGTTTCTTAAATACTTTGACAGATATTGCAGAGCTGAAGGGTTTCTTTTAAAAATATGTTCTTCATTTTTCCTTTTAATTCCTTACATTAGGCCTTTCAATATTTGCTAAGGTCCCTCCGTTTAGGGCACCTTTTTCAGTGGCATCTCACCAAAGCACTTGCAGAGTTTTATTTTCCATGCTCGGCCCTGGCAGTGTCCCAGCAGGTTCTGCGGGCGGTACTTAGGTGAGAAATGGCTGTTGATGAGCTTTTCAGTGCTTGGCAGAAGACGTTAGAAGTAAATTGGGAATATTGGACTTCTCAGAGTTTGACAGCAGTCAGACACTCCTGGAGCTTGTCATTTTTTTTTTTTTCCTTACCTCTTTCCACGCCATGCAGTAGGAAGTCATTTATGGTAATTTTCTCCTATTTGCATATAGGTTATAGAGTTCTGTGGAGCAAAGCGCGCTCAGAAGTCCTTTTAAGTGTCTGCTCAGATCAAAGCAGGACTGTGTGATAGCTGTTGTCTGACACCAAGCTGTGTGGTGTTGTTTTCATTAAACATTTATCATACTTCCAATGTGACAGCAGGCAACTTTGTGCTTGGGTAACATGTTTTCATGCAAAATTTATTGAAAAAGATGAGACATTGTAAAGAGATCTTGTTGCCTTTCACCAGTGGCGAAGGGTAAATGTTTGATTGGAAGGAGAGATACCTCTAGCACGTTTTGGTTGGGTGTTATGCTGAGGAACTGTGAAATGCTTGGCTTTTAATAAGCAAGTAAATGTATCTTAAAATTGTTTATTCTGAGAAACTTTGCTTTGACAGATCGCATGAACTTTTTTTCATTTGATTCTACTCGGTTTTAACAACGGTTGATTACGGTCCCATAATGATGGCATAGGCTAGCATTTGTAAATTAAACACTGACTTAATAGTAGGGACTAATACACTAAATTTTTTAATAGCTCCGTGCATATCAACATCAACTTTTGTATTTAAGAAGATTTGCTGAGAAAGTTAGGAATTATTAGGGCAACCTTTGCAGTATAAACCACCTTTTTTTTTTTGACAAAAATAGATAAGGTACTATAACTGATAACATACTACTTAAGACTAAAGCATGAGTGATTATTCATATTTAAGGAATATTTCATTCTTCCAGTGATGTATTTTTGTTTTGAAGTGCTTCTATTGTAAACCAAACTTTTTCCAGGCTGAAATCAGAGGGTTTGTCCCTTCCCTTAATTAGGAAAAAAAGGGAAAAGTCTTGGGTCCTTTGAGTTATGCTAGTACGTTTAAAGAAGTTTACTAGTAGGACACATCAAACAGCTATGATTTAGCAAGAAGTTAATTCGCGTTATTCTTTAATCACTTTCAGCATTTCTGTGGCCAGCATACTTAACTTCCAAAAGACACTGTTGCGCCTGCATAACAAATCCCCTTTGCGTGGAAGTTCACCAGCATTTTTACTGAAAATATCTGTAATCCTAATTTTATAGGCATGTCATATTGCAGGAAATCTGTTCTTTGTAACGACTGCATACGTTAGGCCTAATTGGCACTGCCCCTTCGTGAGCACGCTGCAGGGAGGACGTGGTGGCAGCTCCCTCCAGGTAGGTGCCCAGTAGGTGCCACAGTCCAGCAGGCTGCTTCTCTGGGCAGTGGGCTACGGCCCCTGGCTTCGAGCTCCAGCAACACTCATGGCTTAAGGAAATCTAAAGCTGCTTTTGCCCCTGCGTTGGGTATTGTCTCTGGGTCTAGCAGGAAAGGAGGAGCTATGTGTTCAGGAGAGGTAACCGGTACCTCCTGCTGCTTGCTCCTCATGGTAAGCCTCCCCTCCAACACAGGGCTGGGGCAGTTCTTCTCGTCTCTGCTCCGTACAGACATGATGTTGGCAGTTGCTGCCTCTGGTGTGTTGTGAACACTGGATCCCAGTTACTGTGTGCAAGGCGTTTCCGCTGCTTCGTGTACTACTGCTTTTGGAGACTCAGAATACTTTTTTGCTTTTTCCAAGTGGACAAAACTAGTCCATTCCTACAGAGTTTTGTTATTAGGAAATAGTTCTAATGTGCACGGAATCTGCAACTGCTGTTTGTTATTGTGTTGAATAAATTTGTAAAAAAATAAAGCTTTCCTGTATATAAAGAGGACTTAAAAAAGATTTTTCTATAATTTTTTACCTCTGCTTTTCTTTTGCTTTCAGAGAAAGAATCTCTTTCTTCATCTGCCTCCTACCATGGCCTTAAAAAAGGGTTATGTCAGCAGGGAAAAATGAGAGGTAGGAGGTGGGTCTGCCATTGCTAATGTAATTTCCAAATGCTTCTTAACATGACACTGCAGCCTAAGTAGTATTGGTGATATGGGGCTGTTCAGCACAGAATTTTCATAAATCTTCTTACTTAATCTAAGAGTTGTGCTGCTGTAGCCATGACAGTTTAAGGTTATACAAGAAGCAGGGTTGGCTGGGAAAAATACTATCTTTCTTTTAGACCAATTGGTATAAGTAGGGAAAAATGGTCATGAAACCTTCATCAGGTCTAACACACTTGGCAATCGTCAAGCTTAAATTCAGGTTGGGAGCAGTTCCCCTGGATGCAACACGTTTATGTTAATCGGTTAGAGAATAAGAAGGATGGGTAGCTTATTGCTTCCCATACTGTCCATGGTGACAAGAGATGGCTCTCAAAATCTGTAAAATGTTAGTGTTTATCTGATCCAGTTATGCACATGCCCGTTCCAAAATATAATCTCTGTAGTTGTTGGCCTAAGGTATTTGTGTTCAATCATCTCTGATCACTTACAAACGGGATTTTATTGCAGTGAGACAGATTTTGTCACTCTTAAGATCTTTCCTTTAAAATCTTACATGACAAAATACATTCATCAAGTAGCAGAAATGTGCAAATCTAAATTGATGTTCAGGGTACTACAGCACTTGTTTAATTTGCACTGATCTTGGTCTCTAATTCGTGAGTTATTTTTAATTATTTGGATTGTCTTTGGAGTTTATTTTAAAGAGGCTTATGAGGATAATATAGTGGAATTACGTTGTGCTTATTTTGCAGTTTGAGTGCAAAAGAAAAAAATCAGCATACTTTTGTAAGTTTTGCTTCAAAACATAATAAATAAGGATTGCTTCTGGGCTGAAACCTTGCATGCCATGTTTCAACCTTGATCATATTTTTGTTGTTGAGTTATAAGCATCCTAGAGTAGGTGCTTGTGATAAAATTATGGCAGACCCTTATTGAGAGTGGAACGAACAGTGTCCCTAGTGAAAATGCCCTGCTCAGGGATAGTAGACTATGTGGCTGTGTGTCCGTATTAAACACAGTAATTAGTAGAAAAATTGTAGAACTTCTTTAAAACCTGCTTAAAATTAGAGAATGCATTTTTGAATGCTGAAACCAAGCTACTGCAGTCCTGTGTTGGAAAATAGTTTGAGTAGTGTTTTCTTTGTTCTTTTGTCAGAGGGGAAAAATGTCTCCTTAATCCGAGTGGTTTTATTTGCAGTGTCCGGATGAAATTATGAGGACTTCAGAACAGCTACAGTCACGCTGCTGAGAGGTTGTTATAATAAAAGTTTAAGATGCCTGATAGTACTTATTAAGTGCAGTAATTTATTTTGGTAGCTTCTTGAAGAATAGCAGATAATAAGCTTCTAAAATTTTACGAGAAGTTGAGCCCCTTTATCTGACTGCCAGCCAATTGCTTTGATTTCCTGCGGAGTGGGCTTTCAAGGACCTTTAAGATGTATTGTCATGGCAAGGGAGTTACTTATCCAGAAAGAAAATCAAAACAAAATGCCCTCTCTACTTACTTATTTTTCCTGCTTTTACCTTTCTTTCTATCTCTTGTTATATTTTTTTTTTCCCCTCCAGCAATGTTTGTGTCTGCCGTACTATTATTCTGGTTACAAGGGTTTGCTTAAACTAGTTGGGGAGCACACACTGTTTGAGTTGCACTTCCTTTGGTTATTAGTTTTGAAGAGTATTTCTGCCTTCTGGGCTGGTCTTACAGAGGCAGATCCATGTCAGCTGTATCTCCTTCTGCATGGAGCAGCAGCAGTGGATGCTCAGGCAAGTGTGGTCCTCAGCGTTTTGATTTGAAAGTTCTGTGGATGGAAACTACCTTCAGTCTCTATCAGTTAAGTAGTTTTCACCCTTGAAATGTTCTATTCTGTTGACCATTTTATTTGCAGTTTTTCCTTGAGAGAAGTCTAGTCTCCTTTTACCCAACATGAGAAAGGAGCAGATGAGTGCCACTCACTTTAACGCTCATTCACATTCCTCAATTTCTTCCGCTTAGGATCATTCTGCCCTTTGCTTGTGTTAGCGAGTGACTACGCCGTCTGCCACTTCTCAGTGGGAAGCAGGGATGTCTTACCACGACTTATATGAAAATGGCCTTAAAATAAGCTGTAGGCTGGAGAGTTGTAATGTAACACTGTATAGAAGGGAAAAAAAAGAATGCTGAGTAAATGTGACTCCATGGTAGCTCACCTTTTCTTGAAACATCTTTTTTGTGTTATTAATTAAATAATTGCTAACTGTTGTAATTAAGAATAACTTTTAGTTAGTACAAGAGACTGAGGTACTGTAGTGCTTCCCCACAGAGTATCCACAATTGCTCGTTCCTATTTGTATTGTTTTATTTCATAAACATTCATGAAGAGAAAAATTGAAAACATAATTAAAATAGAAGCATAGTAGAATTCTGGTATGATCAAACACTAACAAAATCCAGCTGGCCAGCATGCGGGTTTCAGACTATTCTGCAGTAAAACATTTATCTCTGTTAATTCCAGAAAGACTCAAAATATAGAAATGTGAAGTACAACATAAGTTATGGTAGGGAAACCTGCAGTTGATTATTTTGTTATTTTGAACTGGAGACTTGACTATATGGAAAATATTTCAATTTCTTTATAAAAAACCAAAAACAAATTACTTTGACTTTTCTTTTTTTTTAGCTAGAATTCTATAATAAAAGTTAAATACGTTTTGGAAATTGTGAAGAAAGAAAAAACCTTTATTTCAGATCCCTGCCTTACACCTCCCTGTGTTTTCCAATCCTGTATGGAAAAACTCTTTTTCTATTGCACTACCTCATGAGGTGCAAGTCTTAATTAATCACCTCTGTAGCATAAGGTAAGCAGATTGCACTTTTGATACTTTTCTTCCAGAAAGAATTGTCGTCTGAGGCATCTCATTGAAAAGGAATAATTCAAATTTTGTTGTCTTTATATTACTTCTTCCTCTAATCTTAGATATACATACTGCCCTAAAAGATAATTTCATATGCCTTCACTATGTTGACACAATTTTTATCACCATATTTTAAAGCTGCAATAATAAAAGCAGATGTGGCCTGTGCTGCTTTTAGCGCTAGTTGTAGACATCAGTATTCTTGACCACTTTAATAAAAATTCCTTAAACTTCCATGCTTTGTTTGGACTTCTGTAGTGAGAATCTCAAGGGGAAAAGCAAACAGGGACAGGTCTTACAGACAGATGTCCTGGTGCTCTTTAATCTCTTTTAAATGCAGAAGTGAAATTATATGGATAAATACTGTAGTAGAGGTTGATCCTGTAACAATGCATCACAAAAGTTCTTTCATCGAGGACTCCATGGCAAAAGACAGCGAGACCTTGTGTGTGAGTGAGGAATGTAGAAGAAATTGTCTGAACACTCAGGTGGTGTGGGTTGTGATGTAGCATTTTGGATAAATTGTCCATCAAATGACTGATAGATTTTATTTTTTTTTTTTAAATACAGAAGTGTCTACATTGTATCTCTAGTCACTACATTTTTGTCTTTGTATTTTTAAAGTTTATTCCTTCAGTAGCTGAATGGTAGTTGTCTTACTCTGTAGGCAGGAGGGGCATTTTTATGTGCTACAAAATGATGTTTGGACAGCAATACCATGTTAGGGCTCTTCTCAGCCTTTCATGAAGTGAACATGTTTACTAATGTTTATTTTTCAGAACCCCACGCATTCCAAAGTCATGATAAACTTCATGGACATAAAGAAAACCTGGTGTTTACATTGGCTGAGATCTGCTTGCACATCTGAGAGCAGAACAAAACGGCAGGGCATTTTTTGTCCAGAAACTATGGATTTGTCAGGAAGCCTATTCATTCTCCTACCATACTGGAGATTTTCAGGAACAGGGGTCCTCATGCTGCCTCATGAGTTCTCTTAATAGAATTCTGATCTAGAAATGTATAGGTAGCACATACTTAGTCCTCATTCATAGGTTCACAACTGATTAAATGTTCCTATCATGAAGATCATGCATGGGAGTGGTTTTGCAGTTATTACATATAGCAGAAGGCTTATAGCGTGGTACCTGCTGATTGTAAATACCTCAAATTACTGCAGGCAGAATCAAAATATATGTGTAACTAAAGAAGTAACCTTGTACTGATGGTGGTTCTTTGAGGTGTGTTGTATGCAGATAGATTTAGTCAATTAAATTCTTATTTTCTGATGGAAAAGGAATTGACTTTGGACTGCTTCCCATCCAGATGCTCAAGAGAAAGGTTCATGAGAGTACCCAGGATGTGGGGTACATACGAGCATTTTAAGGGTACTAGAAAAAATTAGTTGATTAGCTTTGCTGGTGAAAAAACCCCCAAATGTTCAGGCATTGGAAACCAGAAGCAAGCAGCTGAAAGGCCAAATGAGGACAATTTCCTCTACAGTAAGTCAGCCAAAAGGGTAATGGGAAGCAGAGTAAGAGTTTCCTTCTGAAAAGGACAGACACGTCCGTATGCCCGGAGTAGCTCTAGGGTCACTTGCCTTTGACCTAGATTTGTTGCTATTGTCGTCTGAGCTGTGTTGCCCTTGTTTTTCTTTTTGTTTGCTAAAAATCCCCTTTTAAGACTAAAAGGGATGGCCATTTATTTAATGGGCTGTGACACTGAGACAGCAGCATATGGTATGATTTCTCCTCCTTTCACTACCAGGCAGCTGTAAAAAAATCAGAGCGGGTGGTACACGTGCGTAAGCTGAGCACAACTGTACGGAAGATGTCAGAGAACCACCGAGTCTAGAAAGTAAATAGGTCTTAACCCCAGAGTAAGCATTTCATTTTCATTCACGGAGTACTTTTTGTGCTAAGTACAAAAATATACATTTTGTGTTCAAGTTCTGTAGTTCAGACTGTCAGTTAGAGATGCTTGTTAAACTGGCTTCCCTGCTAAATTCATGTACTGTGTTGAGGGAATTATATTTCTCCATATTTACAGAAATAGGTTTTGGACTGCATTTGAAGGCAATATCTTCAAAGACACACATTCTTTTAAGCTGTTTAAAATTTTCAAAACTATCCGGTCCTTAAAACTGCCAACCACCATGATTGTCCTTTTATAACTATATAATTTGCATTATCTTGGGTTTTTAAATTGAGTAATTCCTTGAATACAGAGTATTCTTGCTGAAAGTGTCTCATTTGCCCGCACGTACAAACACACACACACTCTCTGAATGTAAACATGTAGTTCTTGGTGTTTTGTTTTTTTTTTTTTACCAAGACACCTTGCACTTTGAGAGCAGCTGACTATTGTTTTAATGGCCTCTCTTAATCTGTGCATGAGGAATCCAAACTGAATGATACGGAGCTGTGAAAATCCAGTTAGTGTGAGCTGTAATCTCTTTACTGGGTTTAAGTAGTTAGAGTGGCATTCAGACACCCTGCAGATACTGAACTGCAGAGATACAGTAATCACCTAACCATGTACCCAGGGTCTTGCTACCACGGAACTGAAGCAGAGGAGTCCCTAGCAATCATTTAGGTACAAACCAAACCAAACCCAACAAACACTGCCGCCTCTGAGCAAGCAAACAAGGGGCGACTAAAAAAAAAAAAAACCCATCCAAAAGATGTGTACTGTAAAGTAAAATTTGATTGCATCTTCAAATATCAAACTCTGTCTGTTTTACCTTGGTTTTTTTGCATAAGGAATTTTTTTTTTTTCTGGAATTGAACTTACCTGCTATGGACATTATAAAACATCTATTTCGTTTGATTAGAAAGGGAAGGAGGAACATCTCTGTTTTAAAGGAAGTATTTCTAACACCAATCTAATCTTGGGCCTTTTTGTTATTATTTGGAATGATAAATGAATGTGAAAAACTTAAGTGAAGCAATCTAAGCTGTTGAATGAAGAAAAAACAAATTTGGAACATTAATGTCGAAACAGGTTTTGGTAAAGAAATTCTTTAATGAATGTATCAAAAGAAACTATTTGCGTGTTGCTTTATAAAAAGGCAGAAACAAATCTCTTCTAGGTTTTGACACATATGATTCCACAGGTCTGTTTTATAAGTTTAGCAGACTGGAAAGCGTATAAATTTACTTTCAGGCTCTGGTTTCATCCTTGGCATCTCCTGGTTCTACTCTGGGCAGGATGCTCTTACTCAGCAGGAGTTCCCTAAGGGAAGTCCCTTCCCTGTCCTTTCTCCTCCTCTTGTGTCCCCACACTGGGTGGATAGACAAAAGTTGCATTTGGAGATCTGTTTGGTCTTTTTGTTACTGTAGAACTTTTATCTGTCATAACTAAATAAAACAGGAAAAACTAAAAATACAGATGAATCTGTGAATAAATGAATGCTGTAATTCTACAGAGTATTGTTTTAGTCTAAGGCAGAACTTGTGGTCCAACTGGAGTGCTCAACCATTTGGATACTTCTGTTTCATCCATTGTCGTTGCTTGCTGCTGTAGGAGATGGCATGAAGAAGCAGCTACGTGAGGAGGGAAAAGGCCTAAAACATCAGGTGGTTCTGATTGCTTGCAATTAAGACTGGGAGTGCAAGAGTCTCATGAACTAACTTTCTGTTTGCCTATATCCCAGCTGCTGCCAACAGCAGCCTGTCCTTGGTGGGTGTCAGGATCCAGGGCAGTCTAGGGCTGGTGGGGTAATCTTCATTGCATAGGTTTAGTTGGGCACCACTAAGGAAGCAAGGAGAGCATGTTTTTCTACATCAATGCCATTTCATCAGGAGAATTTTCCACTGAAGTAGGAAGGTTCTCAGATCTTCCCATGGAGAAGGCTGCCCAATGCAGATCTTCAATTTTTGAGAAAATGTGCTGTGTCTCATTTCCATAAGAAAGTTCAGGATATAGCAGGTACACATGCTTGACATTTCTCAACTCTGTTCACAGCATCTTATCCAATTTTGGAATAAAGCATCTTCAGTTCTGTGGCAGAATCTGCCAACACGTAGCATGTAGTATCTCTGGCCCGCACCACATTTTATTGTGACATTACTTGAGCATCATGTCCCTTTCATTACCCTTTTTCATAGATTATGGCAACCCCAGTGGTAACCTAGTGAATTGAAGTTTTCCTGGAGGAAAAGTCTGACATAATTTTTTTTTTGTTTGTTTTGTTTACATGATTTATAGTGTTAAAAGTAACATCTTCAAAGATCCATGACTGGTAAATGCTCTGGGCGACCTTTTCAGAGTAGAAATGGAAAGACCCAGAGGAAGCATGTTAGATGTGCTGGTGACGCTCCTGGATTCTGACTTGCTCCTCATCTGCTTCCAGCAGCTGAAGTTCTTGTAAGACAAGGCCCATTTAATGGTGAATTATGTGGGAATGATTTTTTCCTGGCCTGAAATCGAAAAAGCAAGATCAGTCCATTCTCTCAAAATGGATTAAGGAATTGATCAGGAAGGTCTGACTTTGCTGCTCAGATCAGAATCTTTTGAGGCTGCTTAATGGGATCATGCTGTGTCAAAGAGGGAAAAGGCTTTTTTTCCCATTGATTCTTGTCAGGTGGGCATTGCTCTGTGCTTTGAAAAATATTAAAGAAATACATACAATGGATTTATAGGAAAGTGTTTAGTGGAGTGTGGTGGGGAATGCTTCCTATACCTCTGCAGGGGCAGGAGGAGTGAGAAAGCTTCATAAGTCTGTCTCAGCCATCTCCCTTATTCCTTTTTATTTCCTCCTTTTCTCCTCCTTGTACATGCACAAAAATTCTCCCCTCTTTAGGTAGCCATGTAAGGAGAGGGTAATTCACTTCGAGCCCATGGAGAGGAGTGTGAAGGTGGCTGGTGCCCTGGGAGGCTCTGCAGATCCATGGGCTGGGTACCGAGGGGCTGGGGCTGGAGGAAACCAGGTTTTGTGCATGCCCTGGGAGGGGAATGTGAGACCTGACCTTGTACAGAAAAAGAGGTGGCCTGATAGATCTTTTTTTTTTTATTATTATTATTATTTTTTTATTTTATTTTTTAAATTATCAAATTTTGGCAGTAAGTAGTTGTCAGCCACTAACAATATTTGTAGTATGGATCAGCCACTGACAACAAGTGGCTCAGGAGGAACCTGAGCAGTTGTCTCTAAAAGAACCTGGCTGTTGTTCTTCACAACAAGAATCTTGGATTTGTGCTCTAATAGAGACACAGACCTGCTGAGCTGTCACCCAGCCGCAGATTCGGCTGTGTGCAGTATTTAGTTCATCTATTTATTTTTTTAGGAATTCAGATGTGAAAGTAAAAACCTTTATTTCTTGATCATGCTAAATGGTGTTAAAAAACCTCATATGGCACCATCTCTGTATGAAATTTTAGATAACATTGCAGCATTAGTTCCTATGGGGAGTTCATTTATGGCAAGTCCTCTGTAAGTCAGGAGCATGAAGATGGAAGAGAAGGTAGAGGCTTTGTAGGTAGTGGAAGACATTAAATCTTATTTAAAAGGTCAGGATGTATTTTGTGTAGAGGACAAAAGATTAAAATCCACCAATTAATTTGTTTAAAAAACCAAAACAAGCTTTAGGCCCCAGAGCTTGTTGAAAGCTATTTCCATTAACTTTAAAGGTTATAAAATAGATCTCTCCTCTTGAGAAAGAGCTGTACCAATATTAATTGGAAACATTGGAGGTTTTGCTTGCTTATTTTCAATAAAGTACAGGTTAAAGCACAATTTATAAATAAAAAAAAAATTATCACAGAAGAGCTATGTTGAATGTTCTGTATTGCAGCATATTAAGAACTTTAAACTGGTTTTCTCTTCCCACCAACTCCTCTCAGATGTTTTTCCCCTCTCCACTGTGTACGAACCTGGACTGACATAGTTTAGCTCTCATTGCTGCATTTGAACTCTTGCTGTTTGGCAGCTTTTCCTCACTATGCAATTCAGCTTTAATTTCTTTTCAGTGGTGGCCATGATACAGAGAGGAAGGAAAGCATAAAAGAATACAGGCAATGGGAAATTCTGTGCTCCATCCTACTTACCTTCTGGGGTGTCCTAAGTAACTTATTTATTTTTCTATTTTAATAAATATGCTACTTCTGTCTTTTTTTTTTTTTTTTCAGCATTCAGGCTATAACAATCAGTGAATCAATGTTAGATATTTAGCTCTAGATGTTAAATGCTTGAAATTCATATACTTGTGGTTATTATTTTTGAAAATTATACTCTGCACTGTCTTAGTAATATATTCTGAATAATCAAAATGCCTTATTTTTAGGTTGTACTTCTCGCCTTCCTCTGAGAGTGAAATTTTTTTCTGACAAAGTTGCCTAGGTTTTGATAAGTTTAACAGAAAATTATCACTAATCTGATCCTAAGAGTTTATCACTTTAACTAAGAATTACAATTGAGTAATATATCTGCACCGCTGTCTGCCAAAGGGAGGCTGTACCATGTGGGTTTGCAAACATTTTTGAAGATGGTCAGGTTATTCAATCCAAAGTAGGCCTCAACTGCTAATACATTTTTAATGTAGTTATATATTGGAGTTATATTAGGTCAACATCTGAAAACTGAACAATATCAAAAAAGGTTAAAAGTGACAATCCCACATTCCTTGATACTGTCACCATATGCGATATCCCATGGCCCCTTTTTGCCTCCAGAAAGTGCTGCTTATCTCAAGCTTATCAAACTTGCACTATAACTCAAAATTTTAAGTGATTTGAAATGAAATTTTATGAAGCAGTTGTGACCTGTGTGCGTCACGGGAGGGAAGATGCTGTGAGTTAGTGGGAATGAGTTTCATGCCAGAGGTTCTTCACCCGAGCCGGCGTGGGAGCTCTGGGATACTGGAACAGGTATGGTGCGATGGCTGGAGATGTCTTTCAGTTGTGATGGATTTATTCTGAGATATCTCAAGAGATGTGGTGAGTAGCTGTGGTTTGGATCTGCGCTGTCGTAGCCCTGGGTCCCCTTCTTTGCTTTCTGCTGACCTCTGCTAACCTTTCCGTGAGAAGTTCTGTAAAACAGTGGTGGTGCGTACGTGACTCCTCCTAAAACAGGAGCCTGGGGCATTTGTTCACCGCCAGGTGTGGCGAGGCGCGTGGGGAAGCAAACCAGCCAGCAGAGAGGCTTGAAACTGTAGGGTGAAACCCAAACCCCTCTGGGTGAGCAGGAGAGTTCGTTAGCCTTTTCAGAATATTTGGGAGACTGACAGAATTTTTGCCGAGAACAGTCCTGTCACAAAGGATGTCATTTGCTTGTTCTCTTCTTTTTCTGTACTGCAAGTTTTCAGTACAGAAAAAACCCACAATTGTGCAACTGGGAATTGTGTTAGCAAGCAGAAAAGATTCCAAATTATTATAGATTTAAATTTTTTTTTTTTTTTTTAAGGAGGCAAAGCAGTCTGATGGGAAACGTCAAAAACAATGAAAAAGGGGCAGGAGCAACTTTTCAGGCTGTCTGTTTTCTTGGTATCAAACCATTTTTATCAACTGTTTTTATCCAACCCACGGAAAACATTTATAGAGAACGCAATGTGTACTTTTTGTTTTTAAGAGAATGTTATGGAATTAAATTAAAGTCAGATTCTTCATAAACAGATTTTCTCACAATTTCAAATGACCTGATTAGAAAACTGGGCGTTGTCTTTCATTATACCTCCCCCGTTTATATATTTGTTTGGTTGGTTAGTTTTAGGCAAGCACATAGAGCTTTGTAGTCTTTGTTTTTCAAGAATTAGTAAGTGAGATATCATTTTGCATTTTCAAAAAGCTGCTCAAATGTATAGTACTTTGCACAAAATCTCATCAAGAAATTGTTAAACTTTTTTTTTTTTTTAACAGAGAAAGAGAAATGTCAGGGCCCCTGGGTAGGGTCACGTCTCAGAAGTGTTATGGGGAAGCATATACCCCTTGTTTCTGCATTGCTGCTTGGACCGTTACATAGTAGAGTTTCAAGGTGACCATATCTTGAACCTTTATTAGGAAAAACAAGTTGTTAAAATCACAAATTGTTGAAAGGCATGGATATAAATAATAATAACAAGAAAAAAGCCTTAGTGCATAAATGAAAATCTAGGATGAATATTGTTTCATGTTTGCTGTGTAAAAGAGGTCCCCACGATGTTCAGCTTCTTTGAGGTCAGGGTGGCTTCTCGGTGGGAGACGACAGTGCCCTGCTGCTTCTGACTCACACATGGAAGGAGCAGAAGACTGGGAAAAGTAGCAGTGATCCTTGATGGGAAATGAAGCCCAAAGAAGCAATGCAGAGATTGCATTGTAGTCTACTTTATCTTGAATATAGGGTATTGCTGATAAGGAGCGTTTAATCACAGTATATACAATATTTTTTAAAAACAGATTACATTTCAGTGATTTTCAAAGTGCTAGCCAGACGTCTTTTAAGCAATTCTGAAAATTTTACTCCAGTATGAGTGGGTCGCACCTGATTTGGATAAATGATCCTTCCAGTTCTGTGATCACATAGCCTGCTAATAAAAGCCTACTATAGGGGAATACTTCTCTTGGTTACAAAAGCATGCTAAACGTGTTCACAGGTGGATAATATGTATGGAAATACTTTTTTTTTGGTGGGAATAGACATTTTGTGAACATATGATCTAATTTTAGCGTGGCAGTTCTCATACGTGATACCAGTGATACTTACTTCTGCCAGGAGAAATAAAGTGTTTAGTTTTATATGCAACATCATGCTTTCTTTTTCCCGGTCTGCCTTTAATCTAGTACTGTGTTTATGTAATGCAATAGAAATGTTGCTAACATGATTATACTTTTATATCTTATTAGCTCAAATACTGAGTACAATAGAATGGAAAACTGTTTAAATTTTATGTTTAAGTGCTCGAGATAAGAGTTCTTGTAAATGAAATGTGATTACATTTCTGTAATAGATCTTCTCTGTCTGTTAGTACTTTGTTTAGCTATGTAATTCTGTTGGGATTGCTCTTTCTAAGTTTGAATTTTTTAGAAATAGCCATGTAAAATACTCAGGGTCACACACAAATAAACAATGAAGGCACATCTGTTGAAAACTCAATGTTTCCTGTCTGAAGAAGAAAATCATTGCTAGATAGTTTTCTTTGTGATAACCAATCTGAATTAAACATAATTCCCTAACATCACCTTGAATTTCCATCTGTGTAACCCTGATGTTCTTAAGCATTTGCATTTACCTAATGCTCTGGGCTATTTTCATTTAGCATGTATGGAAAACTGTGACTATCTTAAAACTGTAGATGATATGAATAACAATTGTTTGCTGATCTTACCCTGTATCTCCCTGGATAACCTGCAGTCTGCAAAGGCTGAGTAAGTGGCAGATAGCTTTTGTCATCTCTTATCCAGGCTGTACACTTGTAAGGAAGAGCAGGGATAATCGCCTAAATCTAATTAGGGGTTAAAAGAGGCCATGACTGTGATGTGGCAGTGAGACACCTTACTGTATCAATCCTGTTTGCATTAGAAAAATAAGGTTGTCATATTGATTATTCAAATTAGTTTATATTGGCCATGGCTCAATGGCTTGTATCGCAGCTGAAGCACTTGAAGGTCCCAGCTTTTCGGAGAAGACCTATGCTTATAGCATATATTATGTGGTGTCTTGTTTGTTAATTTAAGGGTTTTAAAACTAAGACTGAGAGAGTTTTATCGTGAGAATTAAGGGTTTAAGTGACCATCAGAAAATGAAGTTGAGCTTTCATGCGTGATATTTGTGATTGCTGAAAGCTATTAAATGAAGGCCAATAAATTTGCTTTAGATCTTTTATGGAAAAATCAGTATTGGAGTTAACAGATCTTGCAGTATTATGTTTGTGCACTAATTGATGTTTAGTTCAAAGTCAAATGGAGCTAAAAAGAGTAAAGTAATTGCATTTAGGTCAATTTCACATTCAAGAGATAGTGAATTCCCTTGGCTGTGACTTTGGGGTCTATATTTTAATTAAAAAAAAAAAAATCTACCTGGTGCTGGGCTATTATAGTATTCTCAAATATTTCTCAGCACTTGGCTTTTTGTCATTCAACAATTGCATCTGCTGACATCCTGCAAGTGTATAGATGCTCTAGAGAGTGCTAATTTCAACCTTCCTTGTTACCGTAGTCATGATGAATGACGTAAGTGCCATACATAGAATGGGCAAAGGGAAAGCTTTTAAGAAGACTGGGGGGGGGGGGGGGTTTGTGTGTCTTCATAGCTAAACTATTTTTCCCTCTATTGCACATGGGTACAAGGTTTTCAACTTTATTTTTAAATTTCTTCATTTGATTCTTCCAGTTTCTTCCATTATCTGCTGTTGGCATTGGTGTAGCTGTTACCCATCCAAATGCCAACCTTGCAGGCTGACCTTGTTGACTGAAAGCCACAGTGACCAGAGGAAAGATGGATGTGTGTGTGTGTGTGTATATATATATAAATGTTATATATATTGTTTGCTTACGTTGTTAGAACAGCATCCTGACCTGTTTTGAATGACTGAAAATTATTATGCGCAAATGTTCACATAACTTTCCAATATCTTGCTTGAGCAGAAAGTTAAGTAGGTGGCTTATCCTGTCGTGCCATTGTGTAAAAGGCGACTCGGTCCTGACCATTGTTACGTGAATGTGTTTGATTGCCTGGAACGGTTCCAGTTCCAGTTTCTGGGGACACTGGTTTCTGGCACTTTGCAAGACTTAGTGTTTTTGTATATTGCAATTACAACTTTCAGCCAAAACTGCAAATCTAGGAAAAGAGCCAATACTAGATTTTTTTCAGCAATATCAATATGCTATTTCTGTAGATCAGTCCATCAGGCTGCGCAGTCATTCTCTATTCTGAATTTACCATACTCTTTTTTTTCTGAAGTCTGACTTTATTCTCTTTCAGAGCACAGATACTCCAATGTTCTCTACCATGATCTAGTAGTTAGCAAAGTATTGATGTTACTCTATTTAACATCAGTAAGACTGGAATACATTTCTTAAAAAGAATGAAATAAGACAAGTATGAACAGTGTTGTAATAAAGTAGAGAAAGATCCTTACTTCTGGCAGCATCATAGAGAGGCAAAATTTTATGTTAGCGAAGAGGTTGCTTGCTCTAGTGCCTGTTCCTCCTTTGAAGTGATTCACACACAAGGACAACTAACTCTGGGATGGTTGGGGCTACCACCCTGAGCTGTCTGCCTTACTTTGCTGTAAAAATTAATATTTTAATGTAAACCAGCACCGCTTTTGGCTTGTCTTAGAGCATTGGTCTGTAATGGTTCAGGAAGTCCTTCATGAGCAGCCAGGTAGGCGAATGCTGGAGGGGATGTGTGATCAGATAAAATAATTTCCATTGCAGTGTTCGTTGTCTTGTGTCGATACAAAGCCTGTTGAGGGAGGTCTGTGTAGGTTCAGCATGTCTCCTGTCCTAAATGATGTTAACTGAGGTGAACTGAAATGGGTACAGCTAAAAATATAGGGATTAAGGTAACTTTTATGGACCAATAGACATCTAGCTCCAATTTATTTCCCCAGAGAAGACTAAAGAACAGTGCTGCTGAGAACTTGAAGTAGACTTTGTGATGTGTGGCTACAATTTGTTAGTTAGGTTTGTAACTTGAGGTGGTTGTTGCATATTCGCTGGTTTTTCTGCAGGTTAGGAATTCTTTCCATCAGAAGTACTTGCTCAGTCGTCAGCCTGATCATCAACATTTCCAGGTCTTTCTGTATGGTCAGTGAAACCTCTAGAAATTGCTGCTGTTGAAGGATCTGGCTGCTTATTTGTTCAGAGGGTGTATTTGTAGAAAGTTTCACTTCACTTCTAATATTTGCAGGTACACTAGGAAGTGCTGGTTTTAATCTTCAAGCTGCGAATTGCTTAAGATCCAAGTTTCCTTGGAGCCTGCCACGTTTATGGTACTTAATTTTTTTCAGGAATCTCTTGGCTTCATATTAGAAAAATAACCTTTGAGGGAAATCTTGGCTGTAGAATGAGACATGTTTTATATTTTTGTCTTTTCTTCTAATTTTGGTCCACTTGGTGGTAAATCAGTAGTGTGCAATACTAATTATTATAATTTCATTGAAGGAATGCCAAAATACAAAATGCCTAGCAAGATTTCTGGTCTAGACTTTGGCTGGCCACTTCTCGGCAGTTTGCGCCGTCTTGCAAAGCCAGTACTGCTCTCCGTTTTCACTGGAGACTTTCTCTGTGAAGTGTTGGGAATGATAAATGCCAAATAAAATAGATGATGTTAGTCTTTCATGGGAGTAAAAGGTTAAAAACATATTAATGAAAGCAAGTGTTTTGGAGAGCAAGATGAATAAAACCAATGTCATGTGGTAGGAACAGTAGACTTAACAATTAAAGAACGTATGAAGGTTTAAGGAGGTTTTGGTGCAACTCAGCCATCGTGAAGTGTTTAGACAGCATTACTTGGTGGTTTGGGTTGGTTTTTTTTTTTTTCTTAGGATGTAAAATTTTCTACAAAAAATATAAGTTGTGATTTACTGGAACATGCAGATTGCTCCTTGTTTACTTAACTCACCATAATGTTTTGGACACCAAATTCTAGACAGTATCAGTGTTTTCAACACAGGCATAGCAGTGTCCTAAATAGATCTATTGCTTCTGAAGCTTCTCTCCAAGAAGTAAATGTGTAATAAGCACAAGACCAAAAGCAATTTTAGCATTGATTAATGTTCTCAAATAATATCAGACTTGTAAATTATATAGTCAGAGGCCATTACAAATGCTGGAGAAAGAAATAACAAATAAGCAAGATACAAACCTATTAGTGTTAGTTGTCTAGTGCTGCTGTTGAATTAGCAGAGAGTTAATTGCTCTTGGAATCAAGAGAACTATTAGCCTTGTCAGATAATTTAAGGAAATTAGCCTGTTCTCTACAATCTTGATGTAGATGTATTGGGTACAAATCCACTGTGACTAGGTCCAAGTGTGACACTTTTTCTTTTTTTTTTTGACAACTTTGAAGGTCTTCATTCTTGAATACTGAAATATTACCATCAGGATACACTTCAAGTTCTGATCCTTGCTATCGCATGCATTTAAAAGTGCTTTTACAGTCTTTTGGTGATTTGTTAGCCAGCATGCAGGGAACCAGCACTGTTTTGGACTGAATGCTGTAAAAACAAAGGTGCTGCAGTGGGACCTGCTATAAATGGGACCACTTTACGGATTTCTGTAGATCTTCCAAATCTTCTTCTTCACGAGCTTCAATTAGTTGGTGGTGTTTTGGTTTGGGTTTTGTAACCTTTACGTTAATTTTGAAGCACTTTCAAGTTATATTTGTCACTGTCAGGCTTGGTTTTGGTCAGATATGTTTGAGATTTGCAATCAATTTTTTTAAATTTTGATTAAATATTAATTCTTTCCCTTTATTTGTGGCCAAGAAACTAATTTCCTATCAAGCTTGAACAGCTTAAGATCTACCTTTTTAAATTATACAAATTTGTCTTGCAGCAGAGCCCAACGTTGAAGTTGTCAGTGGAAGATGCAATGCTCTGCCTTAATGAAAGTCAGATGTAAAAGAAACCTTTTCCGTGTTAAGTATGTTTTCAAAATTCATCTGGGCTTTAACCAAATAGCCTTTTAGAAGAATTTGTGAGTCTTCTGCCTAAAATTAAAGGGTCTTTGTGATGCTCTCCATAACTTATCAACCTCAAAATACTGAAAAACGCATGTGAAACTCTGGAGTCGCGTAGGAGAAGCTGCGTTTGAATGCTGAGGAGATACCACGGAGGATGCAAATCGTACCATTCAAAAATAGTTACGGTGTGTTTATTTGAACTGAAAGTGGCTGCAGTACCATAGTGATGGTAAATCCTTGGGGTTTATCATTAATGTGTCTGTTGAAGTTTGTTCCTGTTATTCATGCAATCACAGGGGCTTTTCCCTCATGTCAGATTTAGGTTGGAGAATCTTCTGAGCTACTCCTACCTCTCAGCCCACGCTCGGACTGCTTGGAAGGGCCGTCTTACAGAAACCAAGAGGCTTTCAAAGGTTTTCTTTAGGCTGCATTGAATTGTAATAGAAACAAACTGTTTAATTGTGAAATACAGCCTGAAACTCAAGTCTCTCATGACCAGAAATGCTACAAGCTCTGTTAGCTGAAGTAGTTGAGGAGGTAAAAACTAAATACTCTGAGATAAAGTAGAACTGCTTTTTTCAGGAGAAGGAAATTTTTTTTACCTTGTATAGGAATGAAAAGCTGTGCCTGTCTGACATTTAAACATATTTTAAACATTTGGAGTATATTCTGAGTGTGCCCCTGCGTTCCTTAGGGAGATAAATTCAGGCCAGATGAAAGAATGTAGAGGAATTAAGCTAAAGCGACAAAATCAAACTGCAGGGACACAGAGAGGAACAGTGAAAAAGCATTTACAAATTGGATTTTTATACCTCCCAACAGTGATGCCTAAAAAAGCAGGAGGCTTCAGTGTGCTAAAATTGGATCAAATGCAGTCGCAAGCGGTGGAATTTCAGTAAAGTGGCACTTTGTGGGTCTCAGCTGAACTTGACCACGGCTGCCAAAGTGCTGCACACATCTTCAGTAATAACGGAAACTTGAAACTACCTTTTCTTAGTCTTTGGCCTTAAAATGTCTGTGTCCTGGGACTGGTGGGTCATCCGGGTCTTTCATCTGAGCTGTGGAAATTAATCAGTTGTGAATGCTAGAAACAAATACCTACCCTTACAGAAGAATTCCTCTGCTGCTTACCTTTGCTTTTTATTCTGAATGTCTGCTTCACAAAATGGAGGGTGGTTTTTTATTTTTTTTTTTTAATCGATTGCTTATTTTTAAGCAGTACTGGCATTGTATTGCTGCTGGCTAGAGAGGGAACAAACACATCCCAAATTTCTATGGCAGACTCCTGTTTTTTTGGGACTCTATTAGTCTTACCTAAAGCCATGACCTGCCATTTGAAATCCATCTGTTCACTTGCTGTTAATTTGTGCTCTAAGTGCAACACCTTGTGCTCTTTCAAGGTCCTTCCAAAGTGTGTGAACTTTTAATTCATTTTTATTTTATATTCTTTCTTTTCAGGAAGCAGAGGCAGTAGGGCGGCAAAAATGACTATGTTCTAATGCTACATAAACACAGGCATATAGTTTTTGGTTTTGTTAGAGCATTTTTTTAATTATAAGACCATCTCTCTGTTTAGAACCTCTAGAGAAACTTGTGAAGTGCAAATAACAAAACCAAAGCCTGCAAGTCCACTGGTAACTTCTGGTGTTTAGGTTTCTCATAAAAGAAACTCTTACTATAAAGGAACATTTGCACAAGGGATGCGTGGAAAAAGTTGTCGGACTTGCAGTGATGGATTATAAGGATGATCAAATATCTTCTTTGTAAGGTATGCAAATAGCATAACAAGTGACTGGCAAGATAGGTCCCTGAGTTTGAGGAAAAATGTATTTATTTTTGTTTAAAAAAAAAAAATAAAGTGTATCTACATATGAGTAATGACAGTGTGCTTGTAGGCATTAATTTTGGGTAACAGACCTGAGGCTGGATAAGCTTAACTCAGTTAAGATATTAAATAGAGGTATTAGCTTTGTTCTGTGAACTAAGATCTATGGGGATTTAAAGAAAGAAAGAAATGGAAAAAAAAAAAACAACTTAGTGATTTGTTTCTAAAGTTAGTGTAGAAGATTTAAATTGTCACTGTAGAATATTCAATAATAGAATACATATCTGTATAACACAACCTTAATGTGCAGGTAGCATCTTACGGTAAATGAGTATCTGTGAATTTTGAGCAGTGAGCGAAAGCGTGAAGCTTGTTTTTCACAGAGATCAGTAAAAAGTTGTGTGCCAGCTAGTTAAGTTTTATATACGTAACTTAAGTAAGTTCTTCATTCTTAACTTCTGTAAGATTTTATCCTTTTGGGAAGAATGCTTAGCACAGAATCTTGAAAAAAAAAAAAATTACAAATAATTAATACAGACAGATTCTAGATTAACTTGTTTTATAGGTAGAGTGCATTTAACTCATAACTTTATTTTTATTGGACGTTTAATGAAGAACTGGTTATTGTTTCCCTAAGCACAATTTTCATCAGCATTATTTTTTGTACAGTTTATAATGAATTTAGACAAAGACGGATCTGTTCAAGTACAATGTCATTTCAGTGTGTGTTCTTGAAGCATTTACAGAATGTTATTACAGAACTTGTTTAATGTGCCTAGATAGCTTTAAAAAAAGGAAACAGGCTTGAGGTTTCCTTGTGTGCCGCCTTTTCTTTTTTTTTTTTTTTTATCAACAGACTGAGGGCCTGAAGGAATAGAGGAAGTGAATGGACACCAATGTATCCAAATATCTCATTTTGCCTAAAAGCAAGTGCCGGCAGATAAATGCCCATAAAGGGATTTCTTTCTTAAGCCCCATGGATTTTTTTTGCAACTTTTTGTGTGAGTTAGAAATGAAAACCATTCATCTAGTGCCCCAAAGAACGGCCTTATTGAATGGAATAACAGTGTAATGTACCATTGAAGGCAGGATTGAAAGTGATTATCTTGTTAACTCTTGACAGTTACCGCCAGCTTGAAATAGAACTGGCAGGCTTGATTTGCAAATGAATTAGAGCTTTTTCATTTTGTGCCAGGATCATCTTTTTATATTCTGATATGACAGATGCTATGTTCCATGCTTTTGTTTCTCTTCAGTTTTATACTTGCAAATAAAAAACCAACAGATTATGATAGTAATTTTATTTGCATCTTTTCTCTAGGAGTTTATTCTTTGTCTAGAAGTTTTTAATCTTATATTTTTCAAAAATTTGTTTAAGAATAGTATTGTTCTTGCAGAATAAAATTTCATTAGGTTAAGTACAGTAGTAATTGGGTGAATGAGGAGGATTTAGAAGCTTTCAGAAAATGGAAAATTGATTGTACTCAAATTGTTTTAGTGCTTAGAACATTTAAATTTTCTCACTGATTTATACTTACATTTAATATTCTTCAGTACTGAGACTTGAGTGCAGCTGAGGAAAATCTAACATTTTAAATATTTATCCTAACAGTATGCTAATAGAAATACACGTGTAATTAGTCTCAGACTTAATGCTGATAAACTGTGTTTATATTCTGGACTCATCCAAACACAGATGGTAAGGTGTTAGGTATGATAATTATTGTGCACTCTTTATATGTTCCTCATTAACCTGTAACACTCTTTACTAGTCTGGAGAGTTTTTACTGTAGTTATGCTTACCAACATTAAAACTTGCTTTGCTTTGTTTAATATTCAGTGCGGTGTTCTGTGCATTTATACTGCTGGGCTTTTTGCTACTTTTGTAATCATTTCATACTTTGAGGCTAATTAGCAACACTTCCTACTACCACTAATGTCCATTACGGAAATGTTTTCATACACTTTCACCTACAGGATGTGTTTTAATTGAATATCTACTAAATAATATTACAGAAAAGGTAAAACAGGCCAAAGTTGTCTAATTTATTTAAGACTACCAAATAATCTGGTTAACAGAGACGGTGACATTCCAAAGCTTAATTGCTTCTGTTTGCTGGGAATGCAAATGTTGATTAACAAGGTTTTACTCTTTGTGAAGGGAACACCGTGTACAGAACAGGAGGACAAAAACCCAAGCAACCAACCAAAACCCAGGGAAAAAAACAACACAAGAACACTCCACGTATAAAACCTGCAAGGACTTGCATGTTACGAGGTCCCTTGAATTGCCAGGTTTATCCAAGGAATGGCTTGAACTGGCAACCAGGATAAAGAAATCTGCTTTGATAATTTATGGGATATCCATATCTGACCTGAAGTCTTGGTAAAGCAGAATTGGGAGCTTCTTGGGGCAGTTATTTTGGCTCTCATTTATCTGTGAAGTACTTAAGGACAAAAAGGATTTTTTGCAGGGTCTATTTGAAAATACTGATTCTATCAACACCTAATTTTGTGTCCCCCCCCCCCCCATTTAGTTTCACTATTTATTTCAGTTGCATAAAATCTTGAACTTTACTCTGTGAGCCAGAGTTAAATAATTTTTTTTCCCCCCCTCTTGAATATTTGATAAGGTCTCTTGGGTACTGATTTTTCTTCTCTCTAGGATAACATATTATGGAAGTTGTTTCACCTTGTGTCCTATTTAAAGTCCCTGGTTTTGGCATGATTCAATTTAGCTTGCATTATAATCTGCTGAGTTCTTCAGTGGTTCCAAGTTATTCCATAGGTGTTTGTGTGGGGCAGTGACTTCTGCTTTTCTTCCTGCTTTTGATAAGTGACCTTCATATGACATAATCTTTATTACATTTATATTAGTAATTGGCTGAACTTCTTACCATTTTTTCCCTGAGTGAAATAAATTCTTCGGTTGACTGGAGTGAGGGAGCCACTGAGCACATCACCACCAGCTTTGAATCTGATACTACGTAAGAGCAAAACAGCACTCCATGCTTTTTCCAAAATATCATAGGTGTGTTTTCTAGCAGAGTGAAGGATTCTCTAACCATTCCCTAGCCTTCTCCGATACTGACATTGTGCCACTAAATTATTTTCACTGTTTTATTTTGTAGTCATTTTATTGGTTGCTTGGATCTTCCAACAATGGAAGCAAACGGGGGCTTTAGGTACAAGGAGCCACAACTCTTAGAGCCATGGCGATTGTCAAGGATTTCTCTTTGAGGTACATGTAGTGCTGAGAATCTTTGTGTAACTTAGGAAAGTAGTAGATTGCAAGGATTTTTATTTTCATTATTGGTAAAATTGGGTATGTAATTTGGTTACTTTCAGAAAAACTCAAGCTTTTTTCCTTCATCTTTCTATCAGACAGGCAGGAGGAAATAGCTTTCTTTTATAGTTTGCTGCTCTTGCCTTTTGTATGCTCCCTTTGATGTAACTTCCACTTATGGCTACAAAAATATAGCCCTACTCTTCAGGTTTTTCTTTATAACGGAGATGGTGTTACGTAGTAGTGTTGAAGAGGAACCTGGTTTTTGTTCTGTTTCTGCATGTTACGCAGTCTTTAACCAGTAGTTCTGCCAGACCAGCAGCGGTATTGGACCAGCTTGTGGCTGAAAGTCAGTAGGTGTGAATTTACCTGTTCCCCCAGAAGAATCAGCACTGTTCTCTTAAAGATGATATCGAAGGAGAGGACAGGCATAGGGCTTAGGTTTTTATGTAATCTTTGTTGTGACTTTCAAAGCCTACTGAAATAAGTATCTGTGGTCTGAAGTCAGATTTGGAAACACCAGCCTATAATTTTACAGAAAGCACAACAATACAAACCCTATAAAATTTAGTGGAATGTGATGGAGGTATCCATTTCTAAAAACTGCATCCAGCATTGTCTAATTCTGAAGCTGAAATTCAAGCTAGCTCAGGGAGGAACTTCAAATATGTAATGTCTTCTGAACAGCCACTGTGCAAATGTAATAACCATGTGTGTTTGTTCTAGTTGTTGCCGATAGGGAGAAAATACATTTTTCTATACTAGGCTTTTATTTTGCTGGAGTTGAACAAAGGCATGATCTGGCCATGACTGTTCTACTCTCGATGTCTGGCATGTTCTGTGAGTTTATTATTAGTCAGATTAGTGAAGCTATTCTAGAATATAACATGGTTAAAATGTTTGTGTAAATGCATCACTAAAAGGTGATAAGGTCGCCAGTGCATCATTCAGGCTACCCATCCAGTTGCAATTAAACCGTGTGTGTATGAGTACACACGATGCCTTATCCTAAAATTTGTATGTGAGATAAGAGAAAAAAGTTAAAAAATTCAGTGGGGAAAAAAACCTATTCCTTATTCCTCCTCTAAAACTTGATACCTTCAATCTGATTGTACAGACTGTTGAGGCTGAGGAAAGTAAATCCAGTGAAGATTGAATACATAAAATAAGAAGTAGTGAGGGAGCCGTTCTCTATCTTGGGATATCCAAGGGTAGAATTAAATAGTGTGTAATCACGTGGAAACCTAATTTTCTTATTCCCAGGAATACGCAGGGCCCAGCTCTAATCTGGGAAATCATGGGATATTGGCCTTTAAACTCACCATTGGGAGAGATGATCTTGCCAGAGGTTGGCAAAGTTTTAGATGGGGGATTTCCACGTTCTGAGAGGGAAAGGAAATTGTTACTGGCTGTTGGTGGTTGGTGTTTGCTGGGATTTAGTCAGAAATTTGGAGTATTAACAATGCTGCTAGATTAGTAGTCAAGGCTAGTGTATTAAATTCCTTATCTGAATCTGATTTAGATTAGTTTGATTTTTGTTTTTTTTTACAGTGCCTACTGACATGTTGAGCATCTCTTGGCAGATCAGCTTTGAGAAGACTATGGGTATCAAACAGAAAACAGTCTACTTCTCCTGTAGCTGTCACTATCGTTGCATTTAGTAAGACTGTTCCTCACTTTGTCCATGTTAGGTCAGCGTAGAATCCTCACTGACTGAAGAAGCTCAAGACAGGAGATGCAATGGCTGTGACATTTATGGCAGTAGCCTCGCATCCTCTTCACCTCACACCATGGTATAATTCCTACCATTAAGGCATATTTTTTCTCATTTCTGTCTTCTCTCCGTTTATCTGCCTTCAACACAGAGCTTAGGGAGGTGGGAGAAGGGACTAGACCACTACTCAAGCTGAGTTTAGCACAATATGTTTATCCTGTTTCGTGTTGCTTGTATTGGTAAGTGTTTAATATATTGTCACCTGCTGAAGTTCATGAAGAAGCTCTGAAGACTTCTGAAGAGATTTAGCTGGGGTTTTTTGAGGTTGTTTATCTGGAATACAAGTGGGGACTGATAACATGCAAAAGAAAAATAACGGATGTGTGTGCTACTCAGAGGAAGATCTGAAGGGAAGGCCATTAGATGACAGCAAGTAATAGAAGCATGTTAACGTGAGGATAAAGAATCGGAAAACATGAGGTTGTTTGAGAATGTCTTTCACTATGAGGCTCTTCATCCAAGAGAAATACTGTGACAAAAAAGGGATTAATTTAAAATGATACTTGACAGATTATTGAAAGAATTATGTGATGTGCTTGTTGAATGATCCAAGAGATTTTTAAGGGAGAGCTCTGTGAAAATTATCTGTAACCTATTGGGACGATGCTTTCTGATCAACAACACTAACATGTTGGCATTCATGAAGAGGGGAGTTAAAAGGACTTTATTTGAGAGTGTGGTGCAGCCTGACCTGAAATGCTGCGTCTGACCTTGTTCTTTGCAACTTGTAGTTAATGTGGTGGAACTGGAGGGGATTCTGCCAAAGGTCTTGCTAATGATGACATGATTTATTTATTCATTTGGCTTCTGAGGAGAAAAATCAGACATTGAGGCTGGTTAGTGTGCAGTTCAGGCCACCAAGACGGTCAGGGGCCGGAGCACTTGCCCTGTGAGAGGACCTGAGGGACTGGGGGTGATTCAACCTGGAGAAGAGATGGTTTTGAGGGCACCTGACAGCAGCTGTCCAGACGGATGAGGAGGGAGGTCACCCAGGAGAAGGAGCCAGGCTCTTTGAAGTGGTGTGTGGTAGGAGGAAAGATGCAACCAGCACAGATTGAAAAAAGAGGTGCTTGGACTAGACGGAAGGAAAGACGCTTCCAGTGAGGATGTTTAATCAGCAAAACAGGTTGCCCAGGGAGATTGTCCTTTCAAGACCAGGCTGCCTAAAACTCTGAGCAGCCTGGTCTGGCCCCACAGCTGACCCTGCCTTGAGCAGGCAGTAGGACTGCAGGCTTCCAGAGGCCCTTCTACCTGTTTTATCCTATAATATCCGTAGATATAAATAACTTATAGAATTATTCTGTGGCCTATGGAGTCTAACAAAAAAATTATGGCAAAGAAAATTACTGTCTATGAATATAAGGGAAGTATTGAGAACGAGTTGATAACAATTTGAGAGGAACCAAAGAATGTGAACTGCAGTGGTTTGGTTTCATTTGGAATAAATTTTTAAAAGTTGCAGGATACTGCCAGTTTGAAGCTGGTGATCTGAACAGGAACACAGATTAAACTTGGTGCTCATAATTGTTTGTCACTTTAAAGAGTATAGCAGAGACCTACTAATAAGCTCAATTACCTATTTTAGTGACAAATAAAAGTAGCTCTGAGTTTTCTTTGGTTTTAGGTAGCCTCACATTAATAAGTCACTGGCGTTGTATGATATTAAGGCTTTAGCTTCTTGAGGGTGCCTTACTCCAAAGTACTGTGTCTAGATGTACCCAGTAATGTGTTTAGCTCTGTTGTGCAAAACCAAGTATTAGTTCTACAATTCTGGGGTGAAACTGCTATAAATGTATTAAAGTAAATTATTAGTGAAATCTTGTATTATTTTAGAATAAGTTCAGATGTTTTGAAGATAATGCATTATTTATCAGCTCCCTTATTAATGGTTAGTTTCATGTGGGAACCTACTTCTATGAACATGAATATACGTCTAGGTGAAAATCGGGATTTTCAACAAGTGCTAGTGAATATTTTTATTTTAATTTGGTTTACTGGCGAAGGAACTAGCACTAATAAGTTAACACTACATCAATTAGTTACCTACACTATGGTTTTAAGTAATCCAAAAGCTGGCTACACTTGCTTAATTGAATTCCTGGCTTGTTGTTACAGGTCCCTCATGACCATGATTCAAATTTAGCTCAGCTGCAATTTTTTCCCCTGGCATTACCAAAAGCTAACATTTGGATTAGCCCAAGTATTATGCTTACTGGTTTTATTGTGTGATTTTAAAATATATACACGTCAACTAGTATTTTACAGCACAATTTCTGGACTGTATTGGGGAAATACAATTCCAGAGCTCCTCTGATGGAAAAAAAAGAAAAACTCAAGAGTAAAACCAAACTCACCTAATGAACCAAAAAAACCCCCATGGTGCACTGGAGATAGTTCAAAAGGCAAATACGTGTCTTGTTGTGAACAGTGTGGTGTAAAAGCTGAGTAGAACATTATTGAATGTTGATGATATAAAATGAATATAACTTTCGTTTGTCGTTCCTTTATGGGAGTATTATAATAGTGGATGTGCATAAAACTGTCCTTGCCTTTTATTTGTAGTATTTTTAGTGTTTTATGGTAGACATCTAAGGTTACGTGTTAGACTGAGCTGTAGAAACGGGCCTGATCTTGCATAACACAATATTTGAAATTCAGTATTAATTGGGAGTCTTATTTGTATAATTATTGTTTAACTAGAAAGATAAAATTACGCCATGGCTTCAATAGTTGTCATCGCTGATGGATGCACGGCAGCCTCCGGCTGGAAAGAGGTTTTCATTGGAAGTGACAGGTGCCACAAGGTTTATTTAGGACAACCTCAACCTTGTCCTGGTTAGTTTGATAATGTTTGCCTTATGTATGTTCAACCACTGCATTTCCTGCGTTAGAGCCTTGTGTTACACCAATATTACTATCTGTGCTGCCTCAACTACAAATTGGATGAACAGCCAGTGACACTTTTTCAATATTATTACATTAAACCAAGTGGATTTTGATTGATAACCTAATATTCAACTAATGCAAAACATCAATCATGGCAAGTATATTAATTATTTAATATTGCAGTCTAATTCAGAAATCGATGTGCTGCATGAGGGGAAGGGAAACTCACTGTTCCCAGAAGACTTAAGACAGGGAATGATTAAAAAAAAAAAAACCCACCCTGCTGTACTCTTTGTGTGTTAGTTCGATACAAATCTTTATTCATTTGCCAATAATCTCTTCGCATTTTCCACTTTAGGACCTTTTTTATCAGTTTTGAGACCTATAATTGAATTAAGTCTGCTTTCAGCACAGGGCAAAAGGAGTTGCACAAATATTGATGAAGTCATGACAGGGACAGCACAGGAGACAGACCACTAACAGGGCAGGTTTTATACCATTTGTCGGGAGGTCGTCACATCAGCTGCTTGGATCCTGCTTCCAAAGTGATTAAATTCTTTAAGGCCATTTAGCACCTCAAAAAGTAGATGTGGGAGATGACTTCTGTTTTAATGTTGTATGGACTCGAATAATCAGTTCTTGTTTCAAAATACAAAATAACGGTGTAAGGAAGGCACATCTTTTTCTCTTGCTTCATTCATGATCTATTCAAAGAGAGCAAAAGCGCATAGCAGACTTTTGAAAGCTTTCTGTAAAAAGTCTAAAATACAGTTCAGCAAGGTTGTCGAGTGGGTAGTTGAATGTAGCCTTATTCAGTATCTAGGAAAATTTCATACATTTAGCCATTTCTGCGTGTAACTTCACATTATGCCTTACTCAGCCTGTACTAAGTATTAAGAGGAACAGGAGCCTCAGTCTCGCACAGTTTGCTCTCTTAGAGGAACATGGTTGGGGTTTTTGCACTGGTGGTTTGATATAGTTGAATAATTTGTTGGAAAATTGATATTATAAATATAGATACATGGTACGTGATACTGTTCAATAACTGATTACTTGGAACACTTGGAGGGCAGTTTCTCCTTGTTTGCCATGGTTGCCTCCCATCTTCCTCAAAAGGCGCGGTTACCTTTTCGGAAGTGGGTAGAACCTGGAGTCAGTGGAAGCAGAAACCAGTCTCCTTGTGTAGTGGCTTGGGATTTGGGGATTGTTTTAAATTTGCTTTGCTTTGGTTTTCTTTCAAGTTATTTTTTTTTTTTTTTTTTTTTTTTTACATACAGGTTGTTAAGGATTAATTTTCACTCTGAATTCTCTTTGCCTTTCAAGATTTTTACTTTGGTAGTTTGGTCCATTTTTTGAAGCTGTCTTTATGCAACATCACTTCTAATTTTTATATCTGTACCTTGTATTTTTTTCAGCTGTTAGGAGTTAAATGCCATGACCTAGTTAGAATCACAGAATCATTGAGGTTGGAAAAGTCCTTTAAGATCATCAAGTCCAACTGTTAACCTAACCCTGCCATCCCACCACTAAACCATATCCTTAAGCATAAGACTCATTCATTCCATCACTGTTGTAAATGGTCACAGAATTTTATTATTGAAGTAGTGGCAAAGCAGAAGCATGAGCCACTGGATTGGGATTTGATAAATAGCATTATGCAATGTGTTGCTTTATTAACACCAATATGAATAGTGAGATAATTATATTGAAAAAGTTGGTTTTTAAATAGTGTCCTGTTGCATTGCTACAGTTTATAGCCATTTCAGGGCAGGTAAAATTTGAGGTTTTAAATAATTCTATAGTTATGTGTTAGGATAATTGATACTTTTTAGGTATTGTAATGATTAAGATATTAAAAATAAAGATTTTTATATACTTGAGAAATTACATGGATTTGACATTTCTGAGTTAAACATAAAACGTTGTAGACAAGGGTTTAGCAACTATTTAGAACTTTTGTTCTTCTGTTACAGGGACTCTGGAAACATCAAAGCTGGATTAGAACATCTGGTAAGTTTTAATTTTCTCTTGAACATTTGCATCATCTTTGATATCTGCATTCCAAATGAACACTTTTGAATGAGCTTTGAATACCTTGAATTGAGAAAGTCAACCATTTCCCAGAGGGTCAGCTTACTGTTATTATGTGAAGGCACTTACATTTTCATTTATCTTACCATTTCAAGGGAATTTTAATTTTTTTAAATTACTTTTTTTGATGTAGAGATGAAATAAAATGGACTACAATCCTTGGATTGATGATTGCCTTAATTATAAACAAAAATTGTTTGGTGTTGGATTTTTGGCATATCCTGATCTGAAAACAACAAACTTGTGATTAAAAAAAAAAGAGACACACACAATCAAATATTGCATGCATAAATATGGTATGTTTTAGTAATTTGAAGTCTTTGAAAGAAGTGCACAGCTTTGTTTTTTTCTCTTGTCTTTGCTCTATGAATAATGTATTGACTTAAATTCCATTCAGTGCTGCAGTATAAAATAATAATTGAGATGCAAAATATTTTTGGTTTAAGTAAACATATTCAAACCGCAAGTGATGGCAAGGCATACTTAGCATTAAAAACTAATCAGTTGATCAAAACTGGAAAAAAATACAATATTGTCACAAGTCTGAAGCTCATTGAGCCTAGGATGTTAGTATCAGCAAGCATCGGAACATTAAGTAGTTCATCTAAACAGATTATTAAATCCCATTAAATCAAAATATTCCCTATTAATGACATGTATATCTCAATACATCATGAGAAATGTTTAAATTCGTGTTTAATTTAATATAATATCTGAATAATATTTACTGGTCTATAGTGCTATTAAAATAAGATCTTACCACAATGTATTGCATGAGCATTCGAAAAAATTGCTTTTCTGTTGTTGCTTCCCATTTTGGGAATCACTTGGGAAATATGATTTGTAGGAGCTTGTGTACCAATATCTTCTTGGAGTAACAGCGGGATGAAAAGGATGTATATTCTGGCATAGTTGTCAACAGTTTCCCCTTTATAATGCTGGCATATTAAATGTTCCATTGCAACTAGTATTTTGAATCTGTAAATGGAATAAATAGCTGAGTGTTATGAATCGTTCTTAGAGCAGTTTGAAAATTAATCTTGTTTGCTAGCTTCATTGGTATCTTGCATGCTAGTTGAATCTCTTAAATAAATTTTTAAAATGTTTCATTCCTCTGCTGGTGTCAGCTAGTTGTAATCTGATGGGTTCAGAGAATTTTTCTAATGCATTATAAAGATGCTGTAGTCTTGACAGATGACCATGACTGGTACTTTTTCTAAATTGGGAGTGCTGCAATAGCTGGAGCTGCAGGTCTGATTTATAATGTCACCTCAAACCAGCAGGTGCAGAAGGAAGAGGCTCTCTATGGGTTTTGAGTAGCCTGGGGCGGGGGGATGGACCAGGGATAGTGTTTCCACTGCTGTTCAGGGTTTCCCTGGGATTTGGGGGAAAATGTACTGGAAAGATTCTCTGCAGAGCAATGATGCCCTAAGTTCTTTATGGGATTACTCCCTATATTTTTGAATAAAATTTTGTCATCATTAAACACATTAGCTGCTTTGTATTTCTGTGAAAGATCTGTCAAAAAACCTCCAGGTTTGAGGATTTTTTTTCTTTTTCCTGTGATCTTAGAAAATCTGTCCTGGGAACGGGTGCTCAAGGAAATTAACTGTTTCCCAAGACACCCACAGATGGGAGTGTTCATGCTGGAAACTGTTTTATATCTCAGTGTTATGTCAGCCAAGTTCACAAAGACCTTTTGGACTCCAGTTAACATTAGGGATATTCCTCAGAAGAATTAAGCCATGTGATTGCTCTGGTTCTACTACTTTAAATTACTGCATCTCCAAATCCTTGTAATGAAGTTTTTTTTTTCCCAAAAAAATTTGGTAAATATTTTACAAATCGTTACTTGGAAATACTTCCAGTTTAAAACCAGATGCTTTTATAAACAAAAATATTTTCTTTGTAGACTGGAGAGCTCCCCAGCAGAGCCAGTCAGACCTAGCCCTCCCAGAGGAACTGGGCTGTCACTGCTGGGGGAGGAAGGGGCTGCCCGGTGTGTCCGGCCGGTGTGCCGGCCACGCTCCCTGCTGACCACCAATAGCTACATCTGCTCAAAAGCATATTTTATTTTTAGACAGTTAAGAAAAGAAACTGCAAAGTTCGAAGCATAGGGGAATCAGTCTTGTATTCCAAAAATTTTGATGGTTATTTGCTGAATTATACTTAACTAACTCTTTTTCCAAGGAACAAATTCTAACAAAATGTAGAAACCTTGGAATAGATTATTACATATCTGCAACTCTGAATAGCTCCTGTTTTCTATTTATAGCTATACTAAAAAAGAAGCATGGAGCCATAGGTATGGCTCACTCATTAGAGATACCGTGTGCCTTTTGCATAACATTTCAAAGCAATAACCTGCTTGTCCTTGTGGTCAAGCAGCAGAGTCTGTCCGTTTTAAATGATGAAGAGCAACCTGTCATTAATAGCTTGTTTAGCCCATCAGTGGTTTGTAAGAATATGGTTACTGCCTGCCAAGAACGCAGGCGCTCCCTGTGTTGTGCATTAATCAATAACCCCCAGCAGGCGCGGATGAAGCTCCCGCGAAGCTGGCGATCGCAGCGCTTGTGTGCAGCTCTGCCAGGGAAGCTGCCGGAGTTCACTGTTTACCCTTTTAGTTGCATCATGTCTCATAGGTAGTGTATATCAAGGTCACTAATTCATAACTAATATTGGTCAACTCCATCTGGCAGCTCTTTGGGGTTTTTTTTTTTAAGAGATCTTTGGTAGAAAAATTTGCATAAATGATCAACCAACCCCCCAAAAATGCAACAAAAACCTAAAACCCCAACCAAAAAAAGCCCCTCCTTTATCCAGAAGGAGTTAATACTTATTTACTAGGTATCCCTAATTTTTTTTTTTTCCCTTGGAGCTTGGTTTCAGCGGTTGACCTCTCACTGGTTTTTCACTGGCTTAGTTTCAGACTTCTGGCGATTACAGCTCAGTGGTCCTAGTATGGCTACTGGACAGCAACATCTAATAGAATCATTGGCTTTCTAATGAGATATAAAACCAAGCAGCCAATTATTTGTGTTCACAAACAATTAATTAACACTCTTAATATGAGTAATTATGTTTATCTTGGTATCCTGGCAAAATTCCATGCTGGGCAATTATATTCTGCAAGCTTGAATTCTGTCTATTGAAGAACAGTCAGGCTGAATGGCTGGTTGGGTTTTTCCTTTTGAAATTGTATGTGATTGAAAACAAGACTTTTCTTTTTTTTTTTTTTTTAAAGGCATTTCCTTCTCATGTGTCCTTTCAGAAAATGCTAATCATCAAAACCTAAAAAATATTCCCTCAGGAAAACCACCATGGTGTTCTTGGGGGGTTGTAATTTTCATGCCCCATTTCCCGTTCTTTTGACCAAATTCCCCTCCTGGGTGAGGTCACTGATGAGGCACCTCTAGAGAGGACAGGTTTAGTCCAGGAGATAAGATGGCAATGGCAATTTAGCACAGAATTCACTTTTTCTTCATAAGAAGAGGGTATTCTGTGAAGTGTCCCCACTCCAGCACAAGAATAGCCTCATGGGCAGGGTGTGCACAGGTTGGGTAGTGGGTTGTCGGGACTTTATAACATTATTTTCTACCCATTTAGACAATGGGATTAGTATATCCCTATGGTGGGGTAAGAATCTTTAGCCTGGAGCTGTCTACTTCAGGAAGCAGTTGTGCAGAAAGTCTTCTAAAGATGGGAAATTATCATGAAATAAAAATATCCAAGTAAAATCTTTTTCTGTCATCAGGTAGGTAATTGGATTAGTGGAAGGGAAATGGTGCTGCAAGGTGCTAGTGGTATCATGAGCCTTGTAGATGTTAGTCCGTAGCTTGTGATGTCATGAGAAATGCTGATGCATTTATTTCCTTTTGAATTCCTGTCGTCACATACCTCTCATTTATTGCATATGCATAGAGTTAAGGGATTTTACATACAAGGTGGTTTGCTTATATGAACTCTTTTAAGAGTCATCGTTTGCTATTTGTTCAGGTAAACATTAAACTTGAATCTTCAACTCGAGTCTTCTTGATACTTTCCTTCATAAAATGTGATAGGTAGACAGGCAATTCCTTTAGGAGTGCTAAGTGTGAGAACACAGCCACTGCTTATGTCTTCCTGGCCATGTTATACTAATAACAACTAACCTTTTGGACGTTTTTAAATCTTTTAAGAATTTGTAGAAATAAGCAGGTTGGAGCCTTCCTTATAAAATGGTGTTAATGATAGGTTACACATACACAGAAAAATTATTATTTGTAACTGATTGTTTAACTCCTACTATTTAGAACATAAACATTTGTATTTATGTAGATACACACTGAATTCCTCCATTCCTCTGTTAGGGTGGGTTGTGTTTTGGGTTTGGGTTTTTTTTTTTGGCCTTGAGCCCAAAATGTTGACTAGCGTGAAGTTACAACTAAAACCATTGCGTTATCTGAAGATGCAAACATATAGCTGCAAATGAACATAGAGGACCTGAAGGTAGCAGGAATGTGTTCCTGTAAAATAAACATTAGGTGAGAGGAAATAAAATTTTATATACATTAAAAAATATTTAAGTCTCTTAAATGTCAGTTTTATCTAACATATGGAATATAGATGATAGTTTTCATCGCATTCCATCTACCATACTGAGAAATGCAGTCATCAGAGTTCATAAAATGGTTTATGTGCATCACACAATCATGGAAACTGTTACTCCTGATTTAAAAATGCACCATACAGAGCAGAGAATTGGGCATGTTTAGTAAGCTTTACATATGGATGCTCACATTTTTGAAGCATTCAGTATATATGATTGATCAAACTTATTTTAAAAGGATCTTTTATGTTTACCTTTTTTTCAAAGTAGACAGAAATAAATAATACCCTTTACTATAATTTGGTGGTAGTAGTATGGTAACCTGAACCAAAAAAACCTTCTGATTATCATT